>CM068382.1:53710027-54310027 GCA_034770075.1 Aralia elata
GGACGAACCTCTACTTGAAATAATTTCCCCTTTGTTTCATGCTGGCACTTCACTTCCAATTCCAACTTCGCCATCTGTTTAACAAGTTCCTCTTGAGCAGTCAATAACATCAGTTTCTCCCGACCATTCCTACTTAATGCATCTGCAACGACGTTCGCCTTTCCTCGATGATAGAGAATTTGATAATCGTAATCTTTAATCAGTTCTAACCATCGCCGTTGTCGCATGTTGAGGTCCTTCTGTGTAAAAATGTACTTGAGACTCTTATGATCCGTGTAGATCTCGCACTTCTCACCATAAAGGTAGTGCCTCCAAATCTTCAGAGCAAACACCACCGCTGCCAACTCTAAGTCATGTGTTGGGTACCCCTTTTCGTAATCTTTCAGTTGACGTGAGGCGTATACAATTACCTTTCTGTTCTGCATAAGCACACAGCCTAGGCCCGTATGCGACGCGTCACTGTAAACCACAAAATTTCCGGTACTATCTGGCAAAGATAATACAGGTGTCGTACTTAACCTCTTCTTTAGTTCTTGAAAACTTTCCTCGCACTTCTCTGTCCAGACAAACTTAACAGCTTTTCTAGTCTAATTCGTCAATGGAGTGGCGATTCTTGAAAAATCTTGTATAAACCGTCGATAATAACCTGTCAAACCTAAGAAACTTCTCACTTCAGATGGCGACTTCGGTTGCTCCCAATTTATTATAGCTTCCACTTTAGCCGGATCAACCGATATCCCATCTTTATCAATTACATGTCCAAGAAATTGAACACGATCCAACCAGAACTCACATTTTGAAAACTTCGCATAGAGCTTCTCTTTTCGTAATGTCTCTAAAGTTAGCCTCAGATGCTCCACATGGTCTTCACGTGATTTAGAATACACCAAAATGTCGTCGATAAACACCCTGTTCATTAAGTCCATGAATGTCGTAGGTGCATTCGTTAAACCAAATGACATGACCAGAAACTTGTAGTGACCGTAACGAGTTCTGAACGCTGTCTTCGGAACATCCTCCCTTCTCACCTTCAGCTGATGGTAACCACTTCTTAAGTCTATCTTTGAGAAATGAGTAGCACCCTTCAATTGATCGAACAGATCGTCAATTCTCGGTAACGGGTATTTATTCTTGATTGTAACCTTATTCAACTCACGATAATCTATGCAAAGGCACATCGAACCATCTTTCTTTTTGACAAACAATACCGGTGCTCCCCACGGCGAAACACTCGGTTGAATGTACTTCTTATCTAGTAGCTCTTGCAACTGCACCATCAACTCCTTCATCTCCACTGGAGCCATTCGATACGGAGCTTTTGATATAGGCACAGTCCCAAGCACTAAATCAATAACGAACTCAATCTCTCTATCTGGAGGTAATCCCGGCAAATCATCTGGAAAAACATCCACAAAATCCCTCACCATTGGTATTTCTTCCAATTTTGTACCGGTCTTTCGAGTATCTACCACATGAGCTAAATACCCTACACATCCTTGCTTCAGTAACTTCTTGGCCTGCATAATCGTTAGACAAGTTGTTTGCCTCGGCGATTTGCTACCATAAAATACCACCTTAGACGGAGTCTTTAGGTTAACACACTTCTTTTGGCAATCAATAATTGCCCCATAGTTATACAGCCAATCCATCCCTAGAATAACGTCAAACTCCCCAAGTTTAATTGGAATAAGATCTACTTCCATGATATGACCCTGAATATCTACCTCGCAATTCTTGTACACATACCTAACAGGTACCACTTCCCTATTGACAATCTCTATGTTTAAGGGAAAGTGTAACTCTTCTCGGGGTATATCCAGTTTCTAAACAAAAATCATTAGAGATGAAAGAACAAGTTGCTCCCGAATCAAAAAGTACATATGCATTCAAGTTATTTACTAGTAGAATACCTGCCACCACCTCTTTGGATTGCACCGCATCCTGGACCGTCATGTTAAAAGTGCGAGCATTCGGGTGATTTGTCGTAGCTGGCCCAGAAATAGTTAATGCACCTCCACTGCTGTTTCCCTTGCCTCCACTTCCTCCACTAGCAACTTTCCTTAGACAGTCACAAGCAAGATGGTCTTTTGACCCGCACGTGAAATAGGCACCTTTCTTTGGAGTAGTGCAGTTTGGAGCAATGTGGCCCTCTTGTCCACAGTTGTAACAAACTCTCTTCCTTTTCAGGCACACACCTTCATGATTCTTACCACATGTCGCACAAGCTTCAGTTTTCTTCCTCTGGTTACTCGGCTGACTTCCAGTAGAACCACCATCATTCAATTTTCGTTTCTGGTTTCCTCCTCCATTGCTACCACTCGGCCTATTCTCAGTCTCATTCCTTTTCTTTTTCTGCTCCGGGTTGTATTTGGTTAGTGCATCACTTCCTCCCTCAGCTATTATTGCTTTCTCTAACACCGCTGCAAATGTGCTGAGTTGAAACATAGAAACCCTACTATAAAGCCAAGGTTTTAACCCTTGCTCAAACCGCCTAGCCTTTCTTTCATCTGTGTTAACTTGGTATGGTGCGAACCTCGCTAACTCATTGAATCTTGTCGCGCATTCTGGCACTGCCATCGTTCCTTGCTTAAGTTCGAGAAACTGAACCTCCATCTGGTTCTGAGCACTAACCGGGAAATACATTTCGAAGAACATCTCCTTAAACCGATCCCACGGTATGACACCTTCTCCTGCTCTCATCTTGTTGGCTTGCCACCGGTAACTGGCTTCCGACTTTAACATGAAAGTCGCAAAGGCAGTCTTCTGATCATTCCCAACCCTAGCAACTTCAAAAACTTTCTCCATCTCCATTACCCAAGTTTGGGCTTCTATCGGATTCATTGTTCCTTTAAATTCAGAGGGACCAACGGCTTTAAAATCCTTAAAGGTTGTAGCTTGAGCTTGCGGTTGATTCGCTAAAGCTCCCGCCAAAAGGTCCACTAGTTGCTGCACTGGGTTAGCATCAGGTGGATTATTGTTATTGTTATTAGTAGACCCCTCAGGTGGTGGTTGTTGACGAGGTCGTCCAGCTCTTCTTGGCGGCATAATTCTGTTTAAGACAACGCGTTTTAGACAATTGCTAAATTTCTTAAATACTTATAACTTAACTTTAATATTCAAAAGTAACAACTTAACGCGTAACATTTTCAATAAACTTCTTTATTTATTTATTCACAAACTTAAAGGATAGCATGGTGCTATTTACATCATTTTTCTTGAAATAACAACTTCAGAATGTCATCATTATCGCCTTATCCCATTATTTATATAAGCTGGGATTTACATTTAAAACACTTTTATAGTATTATTTCCCTAATAACTTAGGAAGACAATCCTCGGCGCAGAGCCTCCTCACGTTCCTGCTCCATGATGCGAAACATAGTTCGGCGATCCACAAACCTCGGATAATCCTCTAACTAAGTTGGGTAATAGTAAACCCGGTCTTGAGCCCTATCCATTGTCGTGTGGAAAATATACTCCATATCATCGATCTTAAACTTCTTCGCGCGAACCTCTCCTTCAGCACGATCTAGTCGTTGAGAAACCCTAATATGAGCGTTTTCAACCTTATCACGCTTAGCAGTTTCCTCCTTTAAGGCTTCTTTTAACCCCTCCATTGCAATCTTCAATTGGCCAATCGCAGACTTTAATTCATCATTCTCAGTTTTTAGTTCACCATTTTCAGTCTTCACTACCTCATTCTCTGACTTCACCTTTTCATTTTCATCTAACAACTGCTCCTGCTGACCCTCTGAGTGAACCAATTTCCATTCTACATCACCCAACCGTACTTCTAGATTGTAGATCTCTCCGTCCTTCTCCTCGATAGTAACTCGTCGTGCCTCTGACACTTCCTCCAAAACTCTGAGTTGTTCCCGTAGTTCTACATTTTCATCATACATCTGTTCGTACATCAGCTCCTCGGGGTCCTCCTCCTCTTCCTCCTCCTCCTGAACAGTATCCAACCTTTGCCTAGGTGCTTCCACAGTCACCAACCGTTCGCTAATAACATGAACATCTCTGGCTTCCTCGTCTCCAGGCACTAGGATATTCTCCCTCAGCACTGGAATCTCCTCAATTCAAAACTGACTAGTTTGTCCAACCTCTGACATCCTGACAACAAAATATTTTAATTACTTAATCGATACTACTCACGAGCACATTGGTTATTAAGCACATAGAGTGTTTTTATTATCTTCAATGAATTCCTTAATTCATTCCTTAATACTCGTTAGGAGTTTTATCACCACTATCTTTTCGATTCCCTACAAGGCTAATTCCTAAGGTTTTTCCCCACCTAAGGTTCTTAAACCTACGGCTCTGATACCAACCTGTGACACCCCCAAATCCGGGTTAACTCAAACCACTCAGATTTGGTGCTCACTATCCAGCATAACATTTATCTACCCATAAGCAAAAGAATTTAAGTAAAACAAACTGCTTAAGATTGAAACATCTTCCGCTAAGGGTTACATAACTTTTTTAAAATTTGTCCCAGGTTCTCTAACCATAATTACATCTTACTAATATGGAAACATAAATAATTAATAAGTGTCGACGCCGGGTTTTCGCTTTCTAGTCTTTTCCAATTTTTTGCCTTTTGATTTAATGATTCTTTGGAAAAGATCGGCATTGATGTCGACGGGGTTTTGAAAGATCGTTTTTTATGATGAGCCAATTAACCAGAGTCGCCAGTTGGTATATTTGAAATGGATGTACCAACTCATCCGAGTTTTCGTTTTTTATAAATCGCTGGCTCATGTGTGACTCCGAATTAATTGGTCTGCGAATCGAGATTCATAGAGTTCGGGGGCTTGCTTAAGCGAGGGGAAGGTGTTAGGCACCCCCCGACTTCCGTGAAACACGGTTACCGCAATCTCGATGCTTTCCTATCCCTTAATTCATGCGTGTGTGGGTATGTGCGCGTGTGTGTGTGTGTGTGCTTATTTATGTGAATGTTGTGGTGAGTTTGTATGAAAGAATCGCTTGGATTTTGAGGGAAAAGTCATGCCTTTGAGAGTGCTTTGGAATGTCCTTCGGCTTCTACGAGAAAGCTTTATTGCTTTATTAGGAAGGTTTGATTTTAATTGTCAATAAGCTAGGAGATTTTTCTTTAGGTGTTGTTTTTGGCAAAATCAAGAGTTTTTAAAAACCTTCGTCAAAAAATAGGAATCGAGATCTATACGTTGCTTTCGTAACTCAAATGGATGGGCAACTTCTAGAATCTCTTTAACCCTAATGCACAACGGTTTAATAAAACGCCATTTATTTATAAAATCAATTTGTGTGATGTTTTGGAAAAACGATTTTTCTTTGCCTTTCTCGTTAAAAGAGGAATCGACATTCATTTGCACTTTCAATTTTAAGCCTCGTGATGCTTAATACCCTACTTTGATTGATTTTATGAAAATCTTATCGTTTAGCTTTGAAATCAATTTCGTGTCATAGATCAAATCAAGCATTAAAATGCGTTGGAGTTATTCATGGGCATGTAAGCCATCAAAATAACCCCAAATGCCTACAATCACAAGTTTCACTATTTCGGGGCCTTAAACACGATTCTCGCCTTGGCGTCATTTTAAGGCCCGACGATTACATATTTACAATGAAAGGTACATCGAATTTATTACATATATCAAACGATGTCCATCATCGGATTTGGACCACGGGGTCGCGCTCCTAGGCTCACATCCAAAATCGCTACAACACACCCACAAGATCCTAAAAATAACAAATCTAAATAAACTATGCATAATACATCATTACAACGAGCTAAAATTCACCAAATGGATATCATCGGGTCATTAGGAAGAATTTCGTTCCAATTGGAACCCTCCCTAATAGTCCTCAATCCATAGATCCACAACAATATACAAGAAAAACTACATTTAATTTAACCAAACAATATGATATAAATTGCTAGAACAAAGGGAATTTTCACCTTGCAAATGATCTCAAATGGATGTGAACTTGTGTATTTGACTAAGATAAGGAGTATATCTGGTACAATCAAAATCAAAGAATATAAATCCTCTCTTTTTTTCCTCTCTTTTCTTCCTATTTGATTGCAAAATTTGCTCCTTTTTCTCTCTATTTTCGTGTTCTTGCTGCTGCAGAATTCTTCTTCCTTCAAATTCTTCCAACCTCCTGTATGCTGTCCGAAGCTGAGTTTAAATAGGCTGGCCAAAGCCAGCCGCAGATCTATCTGCGGCTGGCCGCAGATAGATCTGCGGCTGGCCAGCTGGCACGCCTCCCATCGCACTCAGCTGGTAGTGCTGGTTTTCCTGGTTTCCGTGCTGGGCGCACCACTTGGCCGCAGATCTATCCGCGGCTGACGGGCTTGACTTTTCTCGATTTTCGTGCCACGCCTCGATTTTCGTGCCGCAACGTCGGTTTTCGCTGACAGGCTCGTATTTTATAGTCAGGGAATCATTGAGAAGCGCGCCACACACCCTCCGGGAATGCCAAATTCCGGATAGCCCTGCTATCATGTCGATTTCGGCTGCAAAATTATCATGGTGGCGTCGAGTGTCCGTACTTTTCCATCCTTTGCTCTCGCAGGCCGATCCATTTGACGAATTTGCCCTCCTGTCAAGGTTAGTATACGAAGTGCAAAATTTGGGTGTCTACAGCTGCCCCTCTTTATCATGTGTGTTTATGAAATGTTAAATGAAATGAACAGGATAAAGAAACAGACACCCGATGCATGAATGGCAATGCATAAGAATTGCCAATACATACATGATGCAACACATATGATTTATGATGCAACACAAGATTGTAACGCATGCAAAAAAAAACAGCTTTCGCACAAGAAGTGTCGATGTTTTAACCCTTTGACCGTATTTGTTAGTCGTTGGGTTTACTTCTTCCAATCTATCGTCTCGTTCGGGGGCCGGGTATCGTCGTCGGTCACCCATCGCGTACCCCCCGGTTATCGTCGCCGGTTGGTTATCTTGTCGGAGCCGGTTATCGTCGTCGACGGACATCCATCTCATGATCGTGCCGGTTATCGTCGCCGGTCGAAACGGTCTGTCGTCCGTCGGGGCCGGGGTATCGTCGCCGGTCACGCCAACCCATCTCGTTTGACTCTGATAGGCTAGGACCTTGACACCTGACCTGCTCGATTTTTTTCATTTCATGGATCACATACAGAATTATCATCTATTCTTGCGTGTGGACACAACATGTAAATTGAGAAAAAATGACCCCTGTACAGTCTTTTGATACTGTTCTACAGATGTCATCACTTGTAGTGGTTCGCTTGGATGCCTTCTCAGGTTGCTCACCCCTCTGTCGTGGTTTGTTTGGATTCTCAGCCCTTCCAAGGGTTGCTCACCATCTTGTCGTGGTTTGCTTGGATGCCTTCTCAGGTTGCTCACCCCTCTGTCGTGGTTTGCTTGGATGCCTTCCCAGGTTGCTCACCATTCTTTGTCGTGGTTTGCTTGGATGCCTTCCCAGGTTGCTCACCAACTTGTCGTGGTTTGCTTGGATATCAGCCCTTCCCAGGGTGCTCACCAACTTGTCGTGGTTTGCTTGGATGCCTTCCCAGGGTGCTCACCACTCTGTCGTGGTTTGCTTGGATGCCTTCCCAGGTTGCTCACCAACTTGTCGTGGTTTGCTTGGATGCCTTCCCAGGTTGCTCACCAACTTGTCATGGTTTGCTTGGATATCAGCCCTTCCCAGGGTGCTCACCATCTTGTCGTGGTTTGCTTGGATGCCTTCCCAGGTTGCTCACCAACTTGTCGTGGTTTGCTTGGATGCCTTCCCAGGTTGCTCACCAACTTGTCGTGGTTTGCTTGGATATCAGCCCTTCCCAGGGTGCTCACCATCTTGTCGTGGTTTGCTTGGATCTCAGCCCTTCCCAGGGTTTGTTGTTTTTTGTCTTTTTTCTTTTGTGTGGATATCAGCCCTTCCCAGGGTTCATTGATTTTTTTTTTGTGTTTTTTTTTTTTTTTTTTTTTTTTTTTTTTGAGGTGGGATGTGTGATCGGCTTTTGTCCTGGATCTCTCGCCAACATTGTCCACGTAATATGCCGCAAAAGCCCTCACGGTCTGATTATTTGTGAGGTTGAAGGCGACGTGCTTGTACTTTCCTGAAGATTTTCATTTTGATCGTACCTGCATGCATGAAAAAGATGTTATGCATGATCTGGCAGATATGTTATGGACAGATGCATGTGCAGAACATATGTTTTAGATAGAAATGACCCCTGTTCAGTCAAATGATACGATTCGACCGTCGTCATTGTTTGCCAACATTTGATTGGGTCACGCCTCGTCATGAAGTGTAGTTTCTAGAATTCAACATTGGTTTTGTACTCTGCCTGTTCTTGGTCGTCTTCATTTCATCGGGTTGAGGTAGTCTGTTTCGCTCCCTGTGATGATCGACAGCTATGTTGGGCTCCTTGGCCTTTTGATCATTTCTGCTGGCCAATATGCTGTTGTCCCGCATTATATCATCCTTGTATATTCTCACGCATGTGGATCATTTGGATGTTGAGGCAGTGATAGTCAGGATTGGGGAGAGGCCCAATGACGAGAAGTTCTGTGCAGCCTCATCTTCCTTCCATTTCACGATTCTTAACTGCCCCAGCCTTGGCGCATGTTGTTACCAAGAATTTCTATCGAAAACTCGCGATATTGAACCGTGCTGAGTTATCCACAGCTCTGCAAGATCCTGCATATCAGATGACTAAAACAAATGCCAAAAACTTGAAGGCTCGGGCCGTTAGTGTTAGTTCAACACAAAGATATTATAATTTCGACAAAAATGCATTTAAAGCACATGAAATTGAATATCTTTTGATCGCATAATCTAGCAAGTGGTGGACCGTGAATGTACTAGATTGGAAGGTTTTTTTTTTTTTTTTTTTTTTTTTTTTTTTTTTTTTTTTTTTTTTTTTTTTAATCCCTTGTGAGTTGATGATTTTCTTTTTGACGAGTTATGAAATCGTAAGAACACCTTCAAGCATTCATGGTCATTGTATGTGAGTAAGGTCGAATTCAAAAGGACTACCTTTCCTCGTCAAAGGCACCCTGTCTCCATTCTCGACAACGGTCTTAGCAGGATTGACGTCATTTGACAAATGCACTGTGCGATGCAGCATCCAGTAGGGGTTTCTCTTCTATGACTTCTTGTTTAAGGCCGAGATCTTTTTCGCATTATCCTTTCTCTTTATTAGTCCACTTCACTTGTCTCGTTTTCTTAGGCTTTTCAAAGTTACCCATTTAACGAGTTTTGGACCAATGACTCCCGAACCAGACGGTTTTGGGGCATTAGGTGTATAGACACCCCTTCGGGTTTATTCACTCGAGTAACAAAGGCCACGGTTCGAGACAAGGTGGTGGTCTGCCCCACTCATTCTTTGTTTGACCTTGCGCAAGATTCGTTTTCTCAGGCTTGAGTTACCCATATAGCGAGTGTTAGGCCGGTGACTCCCAAACCAGACGGCTTTAGGGCACCAGATGCAGAGACACCCCTTAGGCTTAATTACTCGAGTAGCCCATGCCACGATTCGAATCTGCTCGGGCCTCCTCTACTGTAATGCTCGTTTTCTTAGGCTCTGAGGTTAACCCATGTAACGAGTGTTGGGCCAGCGACTCCCAAACCAGATGGCTTTTAAAGGGCACTAGGTGTAGAGACACCCCTCGGGCCTTAATTACTCGGAATAACCCAGGCCACGATTCGAGACATTAGCTTGATAATCATTTTATCGTCTGACTTCTTGATATTGATCATTATTGACTTGTCTGACTACGTATTAATGGCCATCAACATCGTCATAGTTTTATACCCCACAACTGAAGTTTGTGCAAATGCAAAGTGAAGGCCGTCATATGAGGTCGATTCTATCGCAAACGTTGCTTTGAATTAAGGCTTTGTACCCGATCAAAAGGTTGAATAGCCTTCTTCGTCTAATCATACTCACGATCGTGCTCCACGGTTGCTTGTCAGAATTAATCCGATTCCTATCAAGCCAAATGAAATCCCCTTTCACGCGGATCATCGTATCCCGGGAAAACTACGCTTGACAAATGCCAGATGATCGTACCGTTGAAGATTGAATTGCCATGAGGTAGCATTTGATGACGATGGTGCATGTCGATGGGATTGTTGCGTGGGTGCCAATTTGCACGTCATCATTTCCTGGGTAGTTGACAAATGCCCCAGTGTTAAGTTGCTTTTCTTGTGATCTCCCTCCCACTGGTTGCCTCGGTACCTCGCTGGGCTAACAGCAGATCCGGTCCTTTGACTTGTTGAAAGGTTTGGGGGATTTTTGATTTTTGAATTTTTTTTTTGTATGAATTTGCCCCTACTCCGGGTTCTTTGTGATCGTTAGGGGCTCTGACGTTTGATGGCGATGGTTTGGTCTAAACTGGGTTTGGGGTTTACCCTCGACCCGTCATTTGATCTCACCAGGCGTATTGTCGATATCTGTCTCGTCCTGCTCAATCCCCATCAGATTGAAATCTAGCTCTATACAAAATCATGATCTTCCTTCAAATTTGGCCTATTGCTCGTCAGGCTAGAGTGCCTCAAATCGGGGTACCTGACATAAAACAAAATTGCTCGTCATATATATAAAACATTTCAGCACATGGTCTTCCTTTTGGAGAACATGACAAAATGACATGAGCGTGCAGGGATTTGAAATAAAACTCAGAATTTTAAAACCCATTGATCTTCTACTGGCTGGGATTCACTGCCATCCTCCTGGATTTACCCCCTTCCTGGATATCACCTGCTGCATGGTCCAACTGGCCACGGTGAGGTCAAGCAATGGAGCTCATTAGGAGGTGCATGGATCGTATTGGCATGGATCTGACATTGATGGCATTTCTTGATATGAGTATCGCAGTCAGTTTTCATGGTTAGCCAATAGTGACCTGTTCACATGATTTTCTTTGCCAAAAACGCTCTGCTCATATGGGCTCCGCACACATCGCCATGTACTTCGTTCATTAATCTGTGGGCTTCTTCAGCTTCCAGATATCTCAGCAGTCCCGTAGCTAGGTCCCACTTGTGCAAATCGTCTCCGCTTAGGGAGAATTTCACTGCCCAATCTTTGTATTCTCCTTTCTTGGTCAGATCTGCATTTTCGGGAAAGGAGCTGTCTCGAAGGAACTCTTTAATGTTTTGATACCAAGCCCATTCAGGAGGGGTGTCACTATGGGAGATCTCTCCGATCTGATCATCATAAGCCGGACAAGTCTGTACCACAATTCTCAGGGCTAATCTCAGTCCTAGGATGCATCCCTCGTATTCGGCCGTATTGTTGGAGTGGCAGAACTGTAATTTCATGGCTACAGGCTTCTGCCATTTGGATGGATGAAGTATGGATTTTACGGCCTTTTAGTTGGGTCGTAGGGGCAATCTCGCAAAACAAACAAGGGCCGCAGTTTAGTACTGTGCTAGTTACAAGTTGGCAGAGACATGTCAACACTGATGCATGATTATTATTATTTCTTTTTCTTTTTTTTCTTTTTCTTTTTTTTCCCTTTTTTTTGTTGGTCGAGTATGCCCCTACTCCGGGTTCTTTGTGATCGTTATGCCACGCTTTCACGGTTCTCTTAATCTTATCCTGCAAAACAAGGTCAGTGTTTGATGACAGGATAGTATTTAGAAGTTTTTAGAAAACCTTGGTACGTGGCACGGATTGCCTTCCTGCAAAACCATGTCAGTATTATCTTCATATGTGCAGGTGATGTAATCACATGATTACAGGACATATTTATTACGATGATGCCGGTTATGACAGTTGTATGCCATTTACATGACATTTATTTATTTTGACTGAATGATAAAAGGGTATGAAGAAGCTTCCCTTTCGTTAGGTTTATCAGAGGCTGACCTACCCTAGGGTTACTCTCGCGGGCTTTTCGGCATGAAGGTCCCCAAATCTTCGCAATCTACTCGTCTGAATCCTTTCGATTGGAGCGGATTTGGGTGGTGCGTTTCCTGAGCCATCTCCGGGGAGCAGCCCCTTCGAGTCCAGTAATAAGCAACCGACAGGTTCGCCTCAGGAGGAGGTACTCTCTCAACATACATTCACTCTCATCGTCCTCACCGTATGCACATGATTACTTTAAAGCAAAGTCATTCCATTCAACCATTCATTCATTGGTAAAATACATTCACACAACAACAGGTCAAAATATCGCACGCACATACACATTTATAAATTTTAAAGGATAGGATAGCATCAAGATTTAAACGCGGCTTAAGCCCTCTAATTTCCCCAGCAGAGTCGCCAGCTGTCGACACCGGGTTTTCGCTTTCTAGTCTTTTCCAATTTTTTGCCTTTTGATTTAATGATTCTTTGGAAAAGATCGGCATTGATGTCGACGGGGTTTTGAAAGATCGTTTTTTATGATGAGCCAATTAACCAGAGTCGCCAGTTGGTATATTTGAAATGGATGTACCAACTCATCCGAGTTTTCGTTTTTTATAAATCGCTGGCTCATGTGTGACTCCGAATTAATTGGTCTGCGAATCGAGATTCATAGAGTTCGGGGGCTTGCTTAAGCGAGGGGAAGGTGTTAGGCACCCCCCGACTTCCGTGAAACACGGTTACCGCAATCTCGATGCTTTCCTATCCCTTAATTCATGCGTGTGTGGGTATGTGCGCGTGTGTGTGTGTGTGTGTGCTTATGTGAATGTTGTGGTGAGTTTGTATGAAAGAATCGCTTGGATTTTGAGGGAAAGTCGTGCTTTGAGAGTGCTTTGGAATGTCCTTCGGCTTCTACGAGAAAGCTTTATTCTTTATTTAGGAAGGTTTGATTTTAATTGTCAAAAGCTAGGAGATTTTTCTTTAGGTGTTGTTTTGGCAAATCAAGAGTTTTTAAACCTTCGTCAAAATAGGAATCGAGATCTATACGTTGCTTTCGTAACTCAAATGATGGGCAACTTCTAGAATCTCTTTAACCCTATGCACAACGGTTTAATAAAACGCCATTTATTTATAAAATCAATTTGTGTGATGTTTTGGAAAACGATTTTTCTTTGCCTTCTCGTTAAAGAGGAATCGACATTCATTTGCACTTTCAATTTTAAGCCTCGTGATGCTAATACCCTACTTTGATTGATTTTATGAAAATCTTATCGTTTAGCTTTGAAATCAATTTCGTGTCATAGATCAAATCAAGCATTAAAATGCGTTGGAGTTATTCATGGGCATGTAAGCCATCAAAATAACCCCAAATGCCTACTCAACAATCACAATTTCACTATTTCGGGTGCCTTAAACACGATTCTCGCCTTGGCGTCCATTTTAAGGCCCGACGATTACATATTTACAATGAAAGGTACATCGAATTTATTACATATATCCAAACGATGTCCATCATCGGATTTGGACCACGGGGTCGCGCTCCTAGGCTCACATCCAAAATCGCTACACACCCACAAGATCCTAAAAATAACAATCTAAATAAAACTATGCATAATACATCATTACAACGAGCTAAAATTCACCAAATGGATATCATCGGGTCATTAGGAAGAATTTCGTTCCAATTGGAACCCTCCCTGATATATTTATTGGGGGGGGGTTTATAGTCCTCAATCCATAGATCCACAACAATATACAAGAAAAACTACATTTAATTTAACCAAACAATATGATATAAATTGCTAGAACAAAGGGAATTTTCACCTTGCAAATGATCTCAAATGGATGTGAACTTGTGTATTTGACTAAGATAAGGAGTATATTTGGTACAATCAAAATCAAAGAATATAAATCCTCTCTTTTTTTCCTCTCTTTTCTTCCTATTTGATTGCAAAATTTGCTCCTTTTTCTCTCTATTTTCGTGTTCTTGCTGCTGCAGAATTCTTCTTCCTTCAAATTCTTCCAACCTCCTGTATGCTGTCCGAAGCTGAGTTTAAATAGGCTGGCCAGCTGGCACGCCTCCCATCGCACTCAGCTGGTAGTGCCTGGTTTCCTGGTTTCCGTGCTGGCGCACCCACTTGGCCGCAGATCTATCCGCGGCTGGCGGGCTTGACTTTCTCGATTTTCGTGCCACGCCTCGATTTTCGTGCCGCAACGTCAGTTTTCGCTGACAGGCTCGTATTTTATAGTCCGGGAATCATTGAGAAGCGCGCCACACCCTCCGGGAATGCCAAATTCGGATAGCCCTGCTATCATGTCGATTTCGGCTGCAAATTATCATGGTGGCGTCGAGTGTCCGTACTTTTCCATCTTTTGCTCTCGCAGGCCGATCCATTTGACGAATTTGCCCTCCTGTCAAGGTTAGTATACGAAGTGCAAAATTTGGGTGTCTACAATAAGTCTTGATTACACAACCATATAACTAAAAGTAAACAAGTCTTCATATCATAAAAAACTCATCATCACTTGTTCGTCTTTCCTTTTCCCTTGCTAGTAGAAGGCTCGTTCGCTTGCTCAGCTTTAGCTGCAAGGGTTAAATATGCAAGGGTGAGCAAAACAAATGCCCACCATAACAACAACGAACATTTCCAAAGATAATCTAATCTGTATGGTATAACTTTTCTGTTGAACGATATTCAAGGATGGAAATATCTGGAAGCTCGATAGAATAAAATTAGCACTTCAAGGGGTAATAAAAATGATATACTGAGGGTCGCAAGACCACAAACCTTGTCCTAGGTTAACAGGTAAGTTCACTGTAACCTTTAACAGTTTAATAAACTATAACTGGACTAACCATCTCGTACTCAGGGTGATGATTTAGTTCAACAAAAATAGAATTTAAACAACTTAGGTTATGATTAAAGGTCAACAATAGTGATATACAATGATATAGATTTTGTATATCCAAGGTATTGGAATAATGAATTCAATTAACTTGAGCTTTGAACATCATAAATCCAAAAGTCAAAAGTTTATGATATGCAATGATAACTTGCTAAATAAGAAAATAGGATTTAGAAACTTGCATGCTTGTATACAAGTTATGATTAGAAAGCTTGCATTAAGTGAAATCGAGGTAAGATAAGGAAACTTGCGTTAAGTAAATTTAAACTTGAGAACATGTTTAATGTGAAAGAGTTGAGAATCAGAATAGAAACTCTATGCCTCGTGCGTAGTTTTCCTAACTACAAACCACGTACCATAAACAACCTACACATTCCATTTGTATAGCAACAAAATGATTAGTTACAATATTCACGTACACTAACACTTCAAGAATCTCTCCCAGTCAACCTCATCCCAATTCCCAATTGATTTCTGATTATTAAACCTATTTCGGAAGATACAAGCTTAGATATAAAAATGTTACACTTTAAGAGCTTCTAGAACTTGGCTTTAAGTTAAGGTATAACAACTTTGTATTTCATAGACACCAAACATAAGCTTAACATCTATCTTATTATCTTGGTATTTGTTCTATACATTGGTTTAGGTTTTAATGCTGCATAGGAGAGTATATCATAAAAGAGAAAATCAAAAATAATAAAAATCCCATGTTCTGCAATTCCCGCCGGGGCGAGAAAAATTAAGCTCTATGGTCTCGCCGGGGCGAGAAAAATGAACTTGATGAGCTCGCCGGGGCGAGCTTCCCAGATTACAGGTTCTGCAGTTCGCGAACTGCAGAATCTTCCAACCCAAAACATAAATTTTCCAGCATCAAGACACCAAATTAAGCATTCTAAATTAACATAAACCTCTTATGAACGGTATTAAGCATCCATATAATGATTCTAACAACCTAAAACAATCAAACCAACAAAACCCAAAGGATTAAACCATGCTTTTGCTAAAAACTCATTTTTTTGACATCTCTTATAAAATCAACTACTACAAACCCATTATTCGATAAAATCAGATGGCTAAGCATGCAATCTCTTCATAATTGAACATTGAATCATATATCACCGTCAATTTGCAAGTTAATACATGAATTGAGCATTAATTTAAACCCAACGTAGACCAAAACACACATATTATCAAAAACCCAATTTCGTCATTCTCAAACTTGTTTTCACAAATTAAATCACTCCAAATAATATTAAAACATTATATAACAGATTATTTGTATATATACAAACAAATTTAACAACTTTTGTAACAAATTAGCCACCAAAATCAATCACAGAGAACTAATTTTTGAATAACTTGAATAAAACTTTAAATTAAATTATACCTCGGTAGATGATTAAGAACACTAGTTGATGATTATCAAGCTTCAATTCCAAAATTCCACTCTCAACTTTTCTCTCTACTTCTCTCCCTTTCTCACTTCTCTGGCTTTTTGCAGAACAACCAAGCCAAGAACAAATATACGTGAAACATAAAACTGACCCTTACGTGATTGTCAGTTAAGAGAGAGCAGAGGGTTTTCAGTTAAAAATCTCAAAGGCCATAAGGCCACGTTTGGCAAAGCAAACTCTCCCAAACCAAATTATTCTAATAGACTACATATTATATAATTAAATAATTGTCACACCCTTAATTAAACAATAATATTAACTCAATTAAATTTCATAATAACATTAGCTATAATAATTCCATTGCACTTATAATTCCCTTCAATAAATTAATAAAGCTCTAATTCAATTATTAAATTAAATTAGAATTTATATAACATTGTAATTACTAACAATATATTAATAATTTAATCAATTTAATCATCTTATTAAACCAAATCTTCAAATCAAAACATTAATTTAATTATACCACATCTAATTAAATTAACGCACAACAAATTCATCAGTTAAAAAAAACCAATTAAAACATTCATTCAACTCCAATAAATGTTTTCAAATAATTATAAAATTCCGGATTGTTACAATACATCAGATAAAACTAAATTATAAGTCAATACAAATTTTACAACTCAACATCTGTTACATTTAAACCATCATCAAATACATCATCCAGAACCTTAATCATGGTTCAAAAACATTAATTTTAAGCTACAACACTTAAACTGCATGCGTTACATCTGAGTCATGCCATTCAAGCAGCACTTAACTTTACCTTGAATCTTTAACCTGCAAAAGTGGTTATTTGCAAGAATGAGCTCGACATCTCAGCAAAATCTAATAGTTTGCATGCATCACATAGCACATAGATAACATGTTCATTATTTAAATCATAAACTTTTGGCCAAACATGTCATACATAACGATCAACACATAACAATTAGAGATTGAGTTCCATAACTCAATCAACATTCTTTATTCAACGAACGTAGTCATAATTTGACTTTGCCATCACATACTTGTAACATATATAAAATGCATCATGCTTTTACATCATATGATTAAAACAGTTAATCAATTAATTCACATAACAAATAGGAACTGAAAGACTTTCCTGGTTTATAGATTATCAATTACCATAACCAGCTTATATTTATCTTTGATTTCTTCTAAGCTTAGTCACACAATTAGGAGGGCTTGATTATCCTTCTTCTTCCTTCTTTGATTTCTCTCAAATCTCATCTCAATTTCTCGAGAATTCTCTCAATTTTCTCTCTTCCTCTTCTCTGTGTTTTTGGCTTACCAAGAACACTGGTAAATAGAACGTGACTTGTTGTTTAGAGGTTTTCAGCAGTTAGAAAGCCAAAGAGTCACAAGGCCATGTTTGGCTAGACTCCATAAAACCAATTTTAGCTTGTTTTAATAATTTTTTTATTATAAGATATATATTGTCACACTTTAATTTAATTAAACCTATTATATTAATAAGTCTAATTAAACTTATTAACAAAATTTATAATCTCAAATTAGACAATTATAATTATAATTTCACATTTCATAAATTATTATTCCTCTAATTTAATTATTAAATTAAATTAGAATATTACTCGCGTAATAAAATACGCACTAAAACGCTTAATTAAATTATTCTACAATAATTTCCATCAAATGTTTATTCGATAAACATTTTAATCTATGAAATTCATAATCATACTACATTAACATATTACATTTATATGCAATACATTACTCTCTCATTTTATTAAAATAAATATATTCTCATTAATTCCTTGTTTTAATTAAATAAATCACTCACATTATTTTGAAATTTAACTCACAAAAATTTCTATTGTTCACAAAACATAACAATTATATTATTATCTCTCAATATAATTTTAAGTTAATTTAATTAACTAATATTACTCAACTAATTTCCTTCTCATGGAAATTTTATTTAATCTATTCAATGGTTTAATTAACTATTAAACCATTTCTTCCCAATTACACGAACATATAATTCTCTTTACATCAAATCATATATTTCACAATATATATATATATATATATATGACATATATACACATACTCAAAGTCAAACTCAAAATGTCTCGTAATAAGAATTTTATTTATTAAATTCTTATTTAATAATTTCTAAAAATCTGGGTTGTCACATCCTTCCCTCCTTATAATGATTCCGTCCTCGGAATCAGTGAAACCTCCCTTACTTGGTTTTCACTAAATCTCTTTCACACTTAAACTTGGAACACTTCGAGTATTATATATTCTTTCACCCTTTAACGCATTCACTTCCTTTCTCTAAGGATCATTGCATAACATACTCGTTGTAATCATAAAATATCTTGATTTAGCATCACCTAAATACTCGGGATATCACAAGGTACGGCGCTATATGGGTTATAGTGGATCGTTTGATGAAGTCGGCATATTTCTTGCCAATTAAGATAAGGTTTAACCTATATCAATTAGCTAAAATTTATGTCAAGGAAATAGTTTCTAGACATAGAATGCCAGTTTCAATTATGTCAGACCGGGATCCGCAGTTCACATCGAGTTTCTTGAAGAGCTTACAAGAACAAATGGGAACACAACTGAGGTTGAGTACAGCGTATTATCCTCAAACGGACGGACAAAGTGAGAAAACGATCCAGACCCTGGAAGACATGTTTAGGGTCTGTGTTATGGACTTTAAAAGGAATTGGGACGACCACCTACCTCTAATAGAATTTGCTTATAATAATAGCTATCACGCGAGTATAGGCATGCCATCTTACGAAGCGTTATACAGAAGAAAGTGCAGAACGCCATTATGTTGGGATGAGGTGGGGGAACGTTGCCTATTGGGCCCAGAATGGTACAGCAAACGGAATTAAAATACAAATATGTGAACAATATGAAATAGATAATAATTTATTAAAACCAATATTTAAAGTCCTTTTGTGACTAATTGGTGTATTATTATTAAATAAAATGTGTAGGATATTTGAAGGACTATTTAAAAGTATTATTTAAAGAACGCAATAAGCAAGTATTCTTAAACTTTTTATACCTGTTTAACTGTCACAAATAATTTTATCGTGCTAGTTTTCTGTTTTATATCAGATAATGATATTAAATTCATAATTCTTGCAATATTTATTTATTGTATGAACTCTAAAACTTATGCAATTGATTTGATAATTGTTTAAGTTCTTCAACTATGCTCTCGCATATTATTAAAGAATTAAAGATTTATATTTCTTGAACTATTTAAAATATGTCAATGCTCTTTGTTTTGGCTTGACACATGTTAAGATACAATTTGAATTTGTTAAATTCTTAAATGTTTTCCAAACCAATTAAATTGGTGCAGACTCTGACCTAAGTCTGAGATGAACAACCCTATTATTAGGGTTATTTTTGATCGGATTTTCGATTGGCCCTCGGGGTGTAAAACAAACGCATATAGTCGTTTAAAAGAAATAGTTTGTGCACAACATGAGTACAATAGGTTGATCCCCTAACGTACTTGGAAATATTATATGAAAAGAAAAGTTCAAGGTCGTTTGACCACTCAGTATATTGTTTGAAAGAAAATTATTAAACAAAAGGAATTTATTATTATTATTCATGTTTATTTGAATGTCTTTCGCAACTATTGTTCAGTTGTTGAAAATAAAACATGATTCTTGATTTTGTTGTTATTACAACGGTTATATTTGCTGAGCTTTCTAGCTCATTCTTACTTTATGATACATGTTTTCAGCTAAGCCCGAGCGGACCGAGAGTTCAGGAAAGAAAGATAAAGGGAAAGGCAAACTTACCGAATAGCGGACTGCATGTAATAAGTTTATGCTACAAATGATTTATTAAGTAGAATGATGTAATAATTATTATATTAAGAATGTTTCAAGTAAGTAAGGTCTTAGAACCTAGGAGGTTAAGTAAGACATTTTGTAATAGTATAGTTATTATATTTATGTCTTTAAGATTATGTCTACGGAATAGTACCATGATGCACCATAGTCAGGGTTTAAAGGTACCCGAATTTGGGGGCGTCACATTGTGGCTCTAATTTCAGTCATTAGCAACTGATTATACAATCAATTCATATATATACACAACTAATTACAAGCTAACTCTTTACTAACTTTCATATAAATTAATAATATTATCACAAGAAAATGAACTACCTTTTTGGTGCTTGCTTACGAAAAATAACCTTCCTTGTACGTCTAATTTCTTGCTTCAAACGATTGGAATTAGCATAGGTGGCAGGTGTGACGATCCGAGTTTTGAGTAATATTAGAACAAGAATTTAAATAAATAAAATTCTTATTATGTGATATATTATCTGAATTGTAGTGTATAAATGAATAAATGTTGTGCAATATGGTAACTTATAGAATAATAATACATATTATTATTATAGTTGTTGAAAACAATAAGGAAAAAAGGAAATGAGCAAATATATATTATATATATTTGTTTTGATCGAAAAATAAATTGTAGAGTAGCTGTTTATTTGGATATATTATTATGTATCTATCATTTAAATAAATATGAAAAATATGCATTTATTTGAAAAGTTATATTTAATAGTTAATTACACTATTAAATAAGTTAGCTTGAATTAGCTACAACACGGAATGAGGTAGTTAATTCACTAATTGAAAATTTATGAATTAAAATGTTTATTTTATTTAATTAAATAATAAAATTTATTTAATTAATAATGATAGTTATATTTATGTTATAAGTATTAATTATAACATGAATAATAGAATAATAAATATTATGTTAAATGGATGTACATTAGAATATAAGGTTAGATATATATTATATATATTGGTATCAAGTGTATGAATTTAAAGTTTATAATGTGAGTAAAGGATAAAATATATTGAATTATATATTCAATATATAATTAAATTGTTTGAAAAATAATTTATGGAAGGAATGTGATGAATAGATTTAATTATACAACATTAGTTGTATATATTAAATAAATTAATTAATTAAAATAGTTAATTGAATATTAATTATTTTAATTGGTCTGTTATGTTAAATAAGTGAATTAAAATAGTTAATTTAATGTTAATTATTTTAAATACAGATGGTCCATTACATTAAATATGTTAATTATTTAATGTATTAATTCTATTTTTTATTAGAAGAAATAGGTATCTATGATACATTAATTATTATGTGTATTATAAGTATAATGTAAGTAAGTGTGGAATATATATATATATATATATATATGTACTATGTACTGAAGTATGTAAGTAATATAATATAAATGTATGTATGTATGATGTAATATATATTACGAGAATAAAAACGAGAATGCTGAGTATTAAGTAGGGAGGCATGAGGTGTGGGGTTATTAAACTAATGTAGGACACCTAGCAATGTTGATGATGGAGTAAGTTATTTAAAGAAGTTTAATAACATTACTCCATTCCCTGCTATCTCAATCCTCTTTTTTTTTTCTCTTTTGTTCCAAAAGAAAATTCAATCTCATGCTTAACCCTTTCTACTCCCAAGCTACCAATTGAAGAATTTATCAGTTCTTGCGAAAAATCTCACTAAAACTAGAAGTGATTAGTCAAGGGTGGTATTATAAACTTGTTTCAAAGATGATTTTGATTAAGTATGCATCAAAAGGAAGCTTTAATCAAACTATATGCAAGGCTTGAGCAGGGGAGTTCATCATTCGTTAAGGTAAAGAAAAAGGTACTCTATTACTCTTAATTAAGAAATTAGTATCGATTCTAATTTTTTTTATTAATGTATACATTGGTTAAGGGAGTATGAATTGATTGGGAATCACGAAGAATTCGAAGTATAAGGATGGAGTATAATTGGGGATATGTGTTATAATTAAATTCATAATTATGATGGGTTTATGGAACATGCACTTAACATGTTTGATAAAAATTCCCAATGAGATTGTATTATTAGAATATGAGAACTAAATAGTTGTGGTTGATAATCTATGTAAATTTATTGTGTATATTTGAGTTAAAGATTAACTCAAAGTTATATGAGTGAGTAAAAACAAGTCTAAACCTGTTTTTCAAAATTTCTAGCAAGCTAGTACAAATAAAAAGTCATGTTAATTGCATATTCTTGAGGTTTTAAATTCATATCTTAACAAAGGTTTTAAAGATCAAACATTGTTGTATTCAATACATGTAGTATGGTCAAAAAACATGAACAAGTTTAAGTCATGTGGACTTATGAGATGAAAGATATACTCATGGGAAGAAGACATGAAATCACAAGCTAGAAAATCTGCATAAAACAGAACCTGGGAATAACCTCTGCCAGTGTTGCGCGGTCGCACCACACCAGAGTTTTTGAAATTTTTTTGTTTTTCAGTGTTGGGCCTTGGTGTTACCTCCTTTTCGCGTTAACAAAATGGACCCTAACTCAGGCAAGTATACATGGGTCAACAAGTAATACATGGTAAGTAGAGTATCGATCCACAGAGAAAGGTTTAAATTAAATTTGTTATGCAACAACTACTCACTATTTTTTTATGCTTAGACTACCAATTCAGAAAAGATTTTATAACTACCATAAGTTTCACTTCAATAAATAACTAATACTAATATGAGTTAATCACTATGGAAACTAATGGGACTCTAACTTCATTCACTACTTCAATTAAATTGCATATTTCATATTATGTTTTCTTATTAAATATGGACATCTAGTCAAGAGCTCATAAGTTTATCACAGCCATTTTTCAATGAACTGTGACCATTTCACATAAAAACTACACTTGATAGCATTCATGTGAGCATCACAATTACTAAATACACTATATGTTTATGTGAATTTAAAGTAAAAGTGATTTAATTTCAGGCCTTGTTTAAGACTACATATGGTGAAACGGTATATGCCTATCCAAGTCACAAATCATAAGGTGAATTAGCATGTCAATCTCATAATCATATGCCAATATGGTCTAATCTGTACTTATATTTCCTTTTTCAATTCCATACAAGTAATTAGGGTGAATGTTGATCAGGCATTCAAGCATTATGCATAACCATAATTGGGCAATCCATTATTTAATTTAGAATACATACATTCAGACATACATATTTAATTTATGTAGTGAAATCCATTAGAATCCCATAATGGATAATAGTTCATAGCTGAACTGTAAACCATTTTAGGATTACAGCAGAACATAGAAATTAACGATTTAAACAAGAATTGAAAGAGAAATAAGAAAGCAAATCTGATTCACTTTTGTGCAATGTAATACCCAGTCTTATCAAATCTCTAATAATCTCCATAAAAATAAAATTACTAATTATAATGAAAATTAACCAACGTCACAAGTCTCTCCCTCTCTCTAGTAGTGCTTCTTTCCTTTAATTACATGTTAGTAACCGTCCAAATAACCGTCTACTCGTGGGCTAATTGCTCCAGATTCAAATTACACGAGTCAGAGCGAACATTAAACTAGCGCAGCCGCTCAACATTTTAGCCTTTGTTGGGCGCGGGCGCGCTATGGCTTGACCTACCGAATGAATGGTGCGGCCGCGCTTCTTTACTTCTTTCATGGGGCGCGGTTGCGCGTCTATATAACTGGTCTCTGTTCCCCACTTTGTGCGGGTGCGCTGAGTTCACGCCTTCACACTGAGCGGCCGCGCGTCTGTTGCACCGGGCACACTTTTGCATTTCTCTTTCCTTTAACTCATCACACATCTATGATCACCACCTCAGTATCATTTCACCATGTTAATTCCTTTCTTTCCAGCCTTAGTTTGTTCTGGGAATTTTTATACATGCTGCAAAATGAACAAGAAAACACACAAAACGTGATAAAAATACTTGAGTCGGGCATAGTTCTTATAGGTTGGTAACAAATAAGTAGGTATAAAACCTACTTATCAAATACCCCCAAACTTGAACTATTACTTGCCCTCAAGCAATGCATACGAAAATTACATGCACAATGCGATTTTATGCAATGCAGACTACACTATGATGCAAATGAGTCCCAAGATATCCACTATAGTAGAATTCCAATGAAAAGTGCCTCAAAGACTTATCCAAATTCAAGAATAGGGTATCAACGGAGCTTCAAGCATAACACCATACAATCAAGTAGTTCAACTCACCATAGAGACGCTGTGTGTGGGTGTTGTGTTCAAAAATAAACTTGACCACGGTGAAGATTACACATGTTATTCTACTTAAGATAGAAAATTAAAGCTTAAATCAAGAATCCGATATATAATGATAAAGCATTAACTACACAAACACATCCAGACAGGCTAGGTTCAACAATGAGCTTATTTTGCGTTATTATTACGCATGAGGGTGAATTTTTATTTTTATTTTTTTTTTGAAAGAGAATTTTTACGAGTACGTTTTACACTCCATCTCGTATTAATATCAATCATACCAAATGTGTTCCCAAAGTCTGAATATCTGTGTTTACTTTCTACTCAATTCTAGTTTTAAAACAATATTTTCTACTCAGCAGGAAAACATGATATTCTTATACCAGCAAGCTTATATGAACAACCAAGTGCTATCCGAAAGCATCTAGATAGCAAGCATGAATCATATCATGTAAAACGTTATAATTGAGCTTATGTTAGCCGCCTAATTCAAGAATTTGAGAAAAGTCAAAATCATCATCAGCCACACTAGTATTCCAAAAACTAGGCACTTAGGATATGCAAGTACACACATATATATAACTACGATGCAAAATTATACGAAACATACACAAATGATGTAAATGATGCAAATTAAATTATATTCAATTACTAAACTACACAACACCCAAATACCCCCAAACTTATAATATTCATTGTCCCAATGAATGAAGGCAAAGGGTGGAAAAGAAACTCCCCTAATCATTAGCTGGACCACCTTCCTCGGGTGGTGAGTCTGGAGGTGGATATGGCACTGCACTCCCAAACTAAGGCCATTGGATCATTGTTCCTTGGTGTGCAAATGCCTCTGCTAAGGACTGTGACAGACTGTTGGCAAAGCTTGCAAAATTTTCGTGGAGAGTATCAACCTCCCTTTCTAATCGACGTAAGCGACAGTCCTCACTAGCATAAGTAGCATAGGCTGATGCATCAGGTGCTTGTGTAGGCCGTGTAGGTGATGCTAAAGATGCCTCTGGTATGATAAATCCTTTGCCCCGCGGATGTGGTGTGCCTCTTGGCTAGTCCTCTAATTTTACAATTGTAGCATGGGTGATGTCCTGGCTAGGGAACAACATTTGCTTATCATCCCATCTGACACCCTGAGCAGCGCATAGGCATGCCACAACTGACCCATGCGGAATACTCCCTGTGGTACTCCACCGCATATATCGTAACATGCTTTGATGTATGAGCTGGCCAACGTCAATGTATTTCCCTATGATAATACCCCATAATATTATAGCCCTATCCACAGTAATCTCGTGCTGGTGGGTTGAAGGCATCAACTTTGCACAAATAAACAGATTTCAGGCTTTCACGTAGCGGTTTAGTGTAGCAGCCGGAAAGTGCTTTGGCTGATTTGTGCCGGGTTTGCATGTCCATTGTGTACCCGGTACACACAAATCATCAACTTGCCTTTTAAGATCTATTTTGGCTCTTGCATTTTCAAACCAATTGTCCTGCCCAGCTAATGGTGGGGACAACTTGAAGGAACTTATAATTACCTGCGGGCAATAGTCAACATGCACTCCTCGCACGAAAGCTTGGCCACTCATTGTGGTTTTGGCGTTGGCATAGAACTCCCGAACTACACCCATCAAGATTGGCGTGGGTGTAGAGGTCAATCTAGCCCAACCTCTTTCCTTAATCATTTGCCACAGCTCCCCATCCTGTCTTTCGGCTTTGAATCCCCGCTCCTTTACGAAAGTTTTTGCCACAATACGATAATATTCCAATTGAGCTTTGAGATTGACAAACTTCTCTAAGTCTACCACATCTGCATTTTCGCTACTTTGAGATGGGGAGTTAGGAGTGAGGGATCTTACTCGTTTTGGCCCCATGAAGTCGTGTAACCAAACCCTAGTTAATGATTGGCAGTGTATATGAGGAAGGAAGCGTCGGCTCTGTTGGGAGAAGAAGAATAGCCAAGTTCTGCAAAAAGAAATAAAACAATTTAGGGCACGCAGAAAGTTTAAAACCCTCTTTTTTTTAATTACCGACAAATTGAGCGGCCGCGCGATCATTGTGCATGCAAGTTGCGCGGGCGCGCGGTAATGAGCGATCGCGCAACATTATAGCTTGGAAGATTGCGCAGTCGCGCATAATAGTTTGTTTACTCTCTGTTGTTCCTTCTGCGCGGCCGCTTGAATATCCTGCGCGGGCGTGCGAGTTAAGTCATACTTGCCTGAACTGTAAAGAAGAGACCTGCATATTCAACCATTACGTAAAAGAAATACCTAAGTTACATAGAGTGAAACAAAAGTAAGGATATAAAGCTTGGTTTGCCTCCCAAGAAGCGCTAATTTATAGTCAATTAGCTTGACTTTCTCTGTTCCAATCAGGTTGAAGCAAGCATGTAGGCGACCTTCTGCCTATTCACCTCACCCCCAAAATAATGCTTTAAACGCTGTCCATTAACCTTATAAGGTTGGTCCGAGAACTTGTCAAAAATCTCAATCGCCCCATGTGGATGCATTGTCTTCACAGTAAACGGCCCTGACCATCTTGACTTGAGCTTCCCCGAGAAGAGTCTAAGTCTGGAATTATAAAGCAACACTCTCTGTCCTGGTTCAAACACCCTATCCATAATCTTCCTGTCATGCCATTTCTTCACCTTATCCTTGTATAACTTAGAATTTTCCTAGGCTTGCAATCTGAATTCATCCAACGCATTGAGTTGGAGTAAATATTTCTCCCCAGCAGCCTACGAATCAAAGTTCAGCTTTCTTATCGCCCAATATGCCTTATGTTCGAGTTCCAAAGGAAGGTCACAAGCTTTCCCATACACAAGCTGAAAAGGTGACATTCCCAAAGGTGTCTTATAAGCAGTCCTATATGCCCAAACAGCGTCATCTAACTTCAAGGACCAGTCTTTTCTCGTAGGGTTCACTATCTTCTCTAAGATTCTTTTCACTTCCCGATTTGATACCTCTGCTTGCCCATTAGTCTGAGGATGGTAAGCTATAGCAATGCGGTGACTTACCCCATACTTGGCTAGCAAAGCTGTGAACTTTCTATTACAAAAATGGCTGCCCTCATCACTGATGATAGCCCTTGGAGTCCCAAATCTGGTAAAAATATTTCTTTGCAAAAACCTCAAGACAACCTTAGCATCGTTGGTTGGAAGAGCTGCCACTTCTACCCATTTCGAGACATAATCAACTGGTAATAAGATGAACAAATTCCCACAAGAAGAAACGAAAGGTTCCATAAAATTTATCCCCCATACATCAAAAATTTCTACTTCAAGGATTGTATTCAAGGGCATCTCATTTCTCTTAGATATATTACCAACTCTTTGACACCTATCACATCCCTGGACAAAGCTGTAAGCATCTTTAAAAAGTGTCGGCCAATAAAATCCTACTTGTAATAATCTAGCTGATGTTCTTTCACCACCATAGTGACCCCTATACAATGATCCATGGCAATCTTGTAAAATACTCTCTGTCTCACTATATGGAATACACCTCCTTATCATCTGATCAGCACACTACTTAAACAGGTATGGTTCATCCCATATATACCACTTCACATCATGCAAAAATTTGTTCTTTTGATGTTCGGTCAAGTCAGAAGGGATTACCTTGCTCACCAAATAATTAACAAAGTCTGCAAACCATGGCACTTCTCCTTGCACCACAAAAAGCTGCTCATCCGGAAAAGACTCATTTATCATGACTTTATCCTCTACATCCCTCCCTAGATTCTCCAATCTAGATAAGTGGTCAGCCACTTGGTTCTTAGTACCTTTCCTATCCTTGATCTCCAAATCAAATTCTTGCAATAATAAAATCCACCTAATAAGACGAGGCTTTGCATCTTTCTTTGCCACTAAATACCGAATTGCTGCATGATCTGTGTACACTATCACCTTAGTCCCAATCAAGTATGCGCGGAATTTGTCGAAAGCATACACAACTGCCAAAAGCTCTTTCTCTGTAGTAGTATAGTTTAACTGAGCATCGGTGAGGGTTTTACTTGCATAATATATTACATGAAAAATTATATCCCTTCTTTGCCCTAAAACAGCCCCCACAGCGACGTCGCTAGCATCAAACATCAACTCGAATGGAAGGTCCCAATCTGGTGTTGTAGTTAGTTTCTTCTTTAAATGCTCAAATGCAAACAGACATTCCTCATCAAACTTGAACACTACATCCTTCTCCAATAAACTATAGAGTGGTTTTGTAATCTTGGAGAAGTCTTTAATAAACCTTCTATAAAAGCCTGCATGCCCGAGAAAACTACGACACCTTTAACTGATGTATGTGGAGGAAAATTCTCAATAGTTTCTAGTTTAGCCCTGTCAACCTCTAATCCTTTCTTCGACACCTTGTGTCCCAAAATAATGCCTTCTTGTACCATAAAGTAGCACTTTTCCCAATTTAACACTAAATTTGTTTAAACGTTGAAGAGAATGTCTATGCCACTTGAATTGGCTAGACTAACATTAATAAGATAGAAAGTTGTCCAAACCATTTACTTTGGTACAGATTTTTATAATCTGCTGAGATGGTCAACCTCATAGAAGGGAAAATTATTTAACGTCGGGAAACCGACACATGCACAAATAGCATGTGAGGGTTATGCATAACACCAGGATACTTTAAGCTGATCACCTATTGTACTTGTTTTATTGGGTTATCAGAGGGATTTCTGGTAATTCTAGTAGAAGTTCAAAGCCGTGGTGACTACTCAGTGTTGAATATTTCCTTCATTCAAAAAACTTTGAAATATTTAGATTCTTCAGACATTCTTCAGTCCATAGTGACTCATTTATTTGTGATGGAGAATCGAAGTGAGATTATTGAAATCCTAATTTGTTCACAATACGCTTATGCAAATTCCTGAGCTATTCTTTAATTAAGTTATGAACCTTACTCTTAATTATTCATTGTATTACTATATACTTGCTGAGCAAACTTGTTGCTTACTCTTGCTTCCCTAACATTTCATTTAAAACTAAACATGGCAATAGCTCAGGAAAGGATAAAGGTATGGGCAAAGCTATGGAGTAGTCCCGTCCTACGACTATTAGGATGTTGCTTTTGTTATGTATTGAGACTAATAATCATATGTTTTAGTTGGATTATGAAATGTTTAACAGTTTTGAGACTTGGGACAAAAATATTTATGTTATATTAATATAAGTATTTCTTTTATTTTTCGTCGTGAGTTGTTATAGTATGATGTATGAGATTAGTACGTGAAGCACCAGATTCGAGGTACAAGTAACTAAATTTGGAGGAATTTTCACGCTAATCATTTTTTCATGTAACTCGAGTGCCTTACACTTCAAGTTATTTGTCTAAAGATACTGATTAGTTCAAAATAATCAAACATTTTAAATCTAAGGTGATCATTACCCTCCTTAGATGGCAAGTCAAACTTAATCGTCAAATTAAATATTATTTATCGTATCATGTTTGACATCCTTCGAGGATGAAAATTCAATATTTATGTCGTATTAACTTTACACACTTAACACCCTCTTTTGGTGAAAAGATAAATCTAACGATCACATGTTTAAATAACAAAAAGTAATACAACGACTTGAGTTTAAGAAATGTACCTTTCTAAGCAAAGTTCAAAGTAATCACCAAATGCCGAAAAGTCATCCATGAATACCTCCACATTGTGCTCCACCATATCCGAAAAGATTGCCATCATACACCTCTGAAATGTGGCCGGTACGTTGCACAACCCGAAAGACATCCTTGTGAAAGCAAAAGTGTCATATGGACAAGTGAATGTTGTCTTTTCCTGGTCTTTTGGAGCTATAACTATTTGATTGTAGCCTGAATATCCATCCATAAGGCAGTAGTACTCATGTCCCGATAATCTGTCCAACATTTGATCTATGAATGGGAGTGGGAAATGGTCTTTACTTGTAGCTTTGTTAAGTCTGCGATAGTCCATGCAGACTCTCCACCCTGTTATTGTCTTAGTCGGAATCAGCTCATTATTCTCATTGGAGACTACGGTCATACCCTCCTTTTTGGGCACACATTGCACCGGGCTCACCCAAGAGCTGTCTGATATAGGATATATGATTTCTGCATCCAGCCATTTAAGAACTTCTTTCTTCACCACCTCCTTCATAATTGGGTTTAACCTTCTCTATTGTTCTACTGAAGGTTTGCTATCATCTTCCAGTAGGATCTTGTGCGTATAGAATGATGGGCTGATTCCTTTTATGTCTGTTATAGTCCATCCAATTGCTGATTTAAACTCTCTTAAGACTCTTAGCAGCTTTTCTTCCTAAAAAGTTGTTAGTGCAGAAGAAATAATAACAGGTAACTTTGAATTATCACTTAAAAATGCATACCTCAAATGGTCTGGAAGGGGTTTCAAGTCAAGGTCTGGAGGCATCTTAAGAGATGATTTGAGTCTCACTGACGACTCTTCAGAAATTTTAAGAGGCTCGACAGGAGTTTTGAATCTTCTAAACTGTGGTGCCGTATTGAGCATCTGGACTAACTCATTCATCTCCTCATCCTCTATCTCTGTATTTCCCTTTATAATATTCCTCAAAGGGTCCTTTTTTACCAAACTCTCAACTCCACTTTATAGTATCTTATCCACCATGTCAATTCTGAAGCATTCCTCTTCCACGTTGAAGGTGACCTCTTGATCATGAACTCTCATAGTTAATTCACCTTTTTGAACATCTATTAAAGTTCTTCCTGTGGCAAGGAATGGTCTTCCAAGAATAACTGGTATGTTCCTGTCCTCCTCATAATCTAAGATAACGAAGTCCGCCGGGAAGATGAACTTATCCACTTTGACTAATACATCTTCAACAATCCCCTGTGGATACGTGATTGACCTATCAGCAAGTTGTAATGTAATGTTTGTCGGCCTTGGAGCCGGCAATCCCAACTGGTTAAACACAGATAAGGGCATCAAGTTAATGCTCGCCCCCAGATCACATAGACACTTGCTGAAATTTATCTTCCTAATCGAGCATGGTATCGTGAAACTGCCCGGATCCTTTAGCTTTGGAGGTAATTTTTGTTGAAGCACTACACTGCACTCCTCAGTCAAGGTTACTGTCTCATACTCTTCTAATCTCCTCTTCCTTGATAAGATCCCTTCCATAAATTTTGCATAACTTGGCATTTGTTCCAATGCTTCAGCGAAAGGTATGTTTATCTGCAGTTTCTTAAACACCTCCAAAAACTTGCTGAATTGCTTATCTTCCTTTTGCTTTTGCAATCTCTGTGGAAAAGGAACAGGTGGATATACAAGTGTTAGCTTAGTCTCTGTTCTCTCATGTGCCTCTGCCTTAGTCTTCTCCACCTCCCCTTGTTCAGAATCTTCCTTTTTTTAAATTCTCAGCAGAACCTTGCTTTGTATCGCGCGGCCGCGTGACTTCCCCTTGTTTCAGTGGAGCGGCCACGCTGCTGCCAGACCCAGTACTCTCTGTATTGCTCGATTCAGCAATTTGCTTCCCAAACCTTAAGGTGATGGCCTAACATTGCTCCTTCCCTTCTCTCCTTAGATTATTTTCTGTTGTACTAGGCAAAGTTCCTTGTGGTCTGTTACTCAACATACTTGCCATTTGGCCCACCTGAGTTTCCATATTCTTGATAGCCACAGCTTGGCTCTTAATCATAATCTCTGTATTTGCCAAATACTTCATCATCATCTCCTCCATGTCCGACTTCTTTTCTTGTTAAGGTACTAGAGGTGGATGATGTTGTGCCTGGTGTTGAATTCCAGGAGGGTATGGTGGTCTTGATGCAAGCTGTCGGTGTGAAGATTGTGACTGATAATGCTGACTTGGCTGGTTTTGATTATTCGACCAGCTGAAATTGGGATGGTTGCGGTTGTTAGGATTGTATGCATTCTGAAATTGATTCTGATTCTTTTGATAGTTGCTTATATACTGTACCGACTCTGAATTTATAGCACATTGGTCGGTTGGGTGTGATCCCGCACAAAGCTCACAAACATATGCAACTGTCTTCATTTTACCTCTAGAACTCCTGCAACCTACAAAGCTCACAAACAAACATATGCCATTTGGGCTGACAATTATGTGATGGCATCTACCTCTAGAACTCCTGCAACCTTAGCTTATGGCATCCCAGCTGTTGGATTCTGAAAGTCATTAGCAACCATAGTTTCAATCAAATTATATGCTTCATCATAGCTTTTGGCCCCTAATGCTCCTCCTGCTGCTGCATCAACAATTGGCCTGGACTGCCACCCCAATCCATTATAGAAGGTGTTGATAACCATCCATTCTGGCAGTCCATGACGTGGACACTTCCTTAGCATCTTTTTATATCGTTCTCATGCCTCATATAAGGATTCACCCTGCTGCTCAAATTGGGAAATTGTTATCTTCATTTTTGCAGTCTTAGCCATTAGAAAGAATTTGGCTAGGAACTTCTGTGCTAAATCTTCCCAAGTAGTAATTGACCTCGATGGCAAAGAGTGGAGCCAACTTCTTGCTTTGTCTCTCAAAGAAAATGCGAACAGTCTGAGCCTTATTGCATCCTCGGTTACCCCGTTGTATTTGAAAGTGTCACATATCTCTATGAAGCTTAACAGGTGATCATTTGGGTCATCTGTAGTAGCACCCCCAAACTGAACCGTGTTCTGCACCATTTGGATATTACCCGGTTTTATCTCAAATGTATTTGCTGTAATAGCTGGCCTCACTATGCTTGACTACAATCCATTTATGTTTGGCATAGAGTAGTCTCTTAAGGCTCGGTGTTCTTCTCTTTGCTCTTCACCTGCCATATTGAATGTTGCTTCCTCACCTTTAACTTGTATATTTCTACGTGCTCTTGACCTCCAACCTCTACCGTTGATACTATCGTGTACATGCTCTAATTCAGAAGTTGATGATCGTGTATGCATAAAATATATACAAGTACTTGAGATACAAACAAAATAGAAATAAAATAAGAGTAGATTTATCTAAGTCACAAAAATTTAGCTTCAATTGTTGACAACAAAATTTATAATAAACGCCCGCAATGACACCAAAAACTTGTTGCCTTCTTTTCGCATTAACAAAATGGACCCTAACTCATGCAAGTATACATGGGTCAAGAAGTAATAACCATAGACATTTGCCAAGGTTCTCAGCATTTAAACTGGACCTCTTAAAAAGTTTTGGTAATCAAGAGGATCAGCCTTTCATACCCCGTGATTTATGCATAAACACTTAATAAACCAGCATTGATATCATGTCTTAATCAAATTTATCTTTTTCTCAGCCAAGAGTTCTAACTATAGCAAATTAATAAGAACAACTTTTAAAATACATTTGATTTCACAAATTTAGACATGCTTGATCTAGCTGATACAAATAGCATAGATCTATCTCATAAACAGTTCATGCTTGAACGAACTTTAATCTAATTCACAATTCAATAACAATAGAATATGAATTCAATTGCACAAGGTGCGAATCTCAATAACCAGTATAGATGTGAATAATCAACAATAATTATTCACTAACATGCTTCAAAAATCATAACTCGAGTTTGAGTTAGGGAATTTGCATGTCTGCTCAGCTACAAATAATTCTAGCTTTAACTAATTGGCCTTGAAGAACCTAACATTGATAATGTTGATCTATCAATTAGTACTGCGTAGTTGTATATCGACACGCTTACTTATGCTATTTATTTAACAATTAAGCAAATCACATAGCACACATAACTATCGTAAATCCTATAAGACACTTAATTGATCCTTAGGTTGATGGTTTAATTAATTAACAATGTTTCCCTTAAGTGATAATCACTTATTAACCTCTAAGCAATTTATTATAATTGTTAAATTAATTAACATTACTCTTTCTTAAGTAATATTCATTTATTAAACCCTTAAACAATTTATTATGATTGTTTAATTAATGAGTTATTAAACTCTCTCTATTTTATTAACTTTATCTTCATTTAATTACTATTAAATAGTAATTAATTAATTATCTTTAGTTATTAATAATAGTAATTAATAACTAATTACAGTTACTTATTATTTAATTATTAATTAGATAATAATCGAATTATAAATTTTAATTGTCTTTAATTATTTAAGATTTAAATAATAATTAGTTAGGTTTATTTATTATTTAAAGTTAATCAAATAATAAATAATTAATTAATGAGTAATAATTATCTTTAGTTATTATTTAATAATAAATAATAACTAATTAGGTTTATTTATTATTTAATATTAATCAAATAATAAATAATTAACAAGTAAATAGGAATTATCTTTAGTTATTATTTAATACTAAGTAATAACTAATTAGGTTTATTTATTATTTAATGTTAATCAAATAATAATTAATTTACAATTCTTAATTATCCTTAATCATTATTTAATAATAATTAAACAATAATTAATTAATAATATATTTAGAAAATATAATATTTAATGCGCAAACTTAATCTTGTATATTTACTAATTTTACAAAATTAATTAATAATATTAAAACATTAAATTTAATTAAAATTAACCCTTGATGACATTCTGGCAAATAGGTTAAAGTCCGGACGAAGGGCAAAACGGTAAATTCCCGTCCGAAACTTCTTCCGCGCATTGCGCGCCTGCTCAAACCCGCGGCCCCAAACGACGCCGTTTGAGGCTTGCCCGTTCAATCCCAACATTAGGCCTGGCGCGCCATGCGCGGCCAGGCGTGGTTTGGCTAAGTGCGGGGGGGGGGGGGATCCAGGGACTTCAGGCCTTTTTTTTTTTCCACATCAAATGAGGTCTAATCCTCCTTTAAATAAGTTTTATACTCCAAATAGATTTCCAAAAATTTACCCATGACTACCAAAAATATTTCTAATATTAAGACAAAATATTTATGATTTAAAACCATATTTTTGATCACTAAATTTTATACTCCAATAAATAATATTACTCCCATGTTTTAGCATACAAAATCCACCAAAACATGTTTCAAAGATTCTAAGCTTATATATGGTATCAATAAAGCATATAAGATCAAGATCTCTCTTCTTTTTTTTTATATAGCTTTAACCATTTTTATTGAGCATGCTTTGCAATAATATAGATCTAGCAAAATACAAACCTAGATCCATGAATACTCCCTCTCTACCACCAACACCAACCAACACATAAAAGTTCTAACAAAATAAATGTGTAATAATCATACTATAATAATAACAGCAAGAACTAGGGTTTGAAAGAAATTAGATCCATACCTAGATTAAATGGTTATTCTCCTCCTCTTTCCAAAATATGTTGTGAATGAGGATGGTATAACAAAGCTAGACTTCTCTTCTTTTCCTTCTCCTTTGGTCGGCACCCCTTCCTTGCTTTCCCTCTCAAATATTTCTCATAAGTGGTTAAGCTCCACCCGAAAATGGGTTTCTTCCTTAGCTCTCTCTTAAGCTCACAAACTCTCTATACTTGTTGAATAATAAATGAACCAACCCCTACTACCATTGGTGAGGGGTCCTATTTATAGAAAAGTAGAGACCATGGGTAAAATAGTCATTAATCATAACTAGGCAAGGGCAATTTGATCAATTCATCAATAATAGGAAGCTTCCTAGCAATTTCCTCAAGGGTATTTTAATCATTACCCAACTTCTTTTAAGGTTAAAATAGTCTTTTCGCAAAATCTTAATTATCCATTAGTTATTAACCATTCTTCATTGGTTATTAGACATTGGTTATTATCTTGCCATAATTACATTGTTTAAACACAATGGTTATTATCCCGCCATAATTACATTGGTTATTAACCACTTGGATATACAATGGTTATTGCCCCTTCATAATTACCTTGGTTATTAACCACTCTTGGCCATTTTAGCCATTACACATCAATTCCTACACTTCACTCACACAGGGTTATTTCTTAACCATAGTTATATCATACCTGCCAACACAAGTATAGACACATCTTATACATCTCCCACCAATTAACCCAAGTTGGTTTAAATAGAACACAACGTTAACTCATTAAATTAAATTAGATTTAATTAATAAGGACGTTCAAAATTCACGGGCATTACATCCCTCCCCCCTTATAAAAATTCCGTCCTCGGAATTGCAAAAATAGGGTTACTCAAATAAAAACGGATAATTCGCTTTCATTTTCTCTTCGAGTTCCCACGTAGCTTATTCGACTGCGTGATTCCTCTAGAGAAGTTTGACGGAATGGATGGTCTTGTTTCTCAGCTTCTGTTCCTTTCTATCGAGAATCTGGACAGGAACTTCCTCGTACGTTAAGTCCTTCTCGACTTGGATTGGTTCATAGGAGATAACGTGCTTATAGCCTGGTTTATACAGCCGCAACACTGACACATGAAATACGTTGTGAATGTGCTCAAGTTCAGGAGGTAACGCTACCTCGTACGCCACCTCGCCGATTCGCCTCAAAATCTCGAATGGTCCTATGAACCTAGGGCTCAATTTGCCCTTCTTCCCAAACCGGATCTTTCCTTTCCAAGGAGATACCTTTAAAAATACAAAGCTACCAACTTCAAAGTCCCGCTTCTGACGATGTAAGTCGGCATATTTCTTTTGGCGATCTTGAGCTGCTACCAGCCGGTTTCTGATCAGCCGCACGATGTCTGTAGTCTGCTGCACCATTTCTGGTCCCAGCAATCTTCGCTCCCCGACCTCGTCCCAACACATCGGGGTTCGGCATTTCCTTCCATATAGCGCTTCGTACGGTGGCATGCCAATACTGGCGTGATAGCTATTGTTGTAAGCAAACTCCACCAGTGACAAATGGTCATCCCAGCTGCCCTTTAAATCCATCACGACTGCCCGAAGCATATCTTCTAGGGTCTGAATCGTTCGCTCGCTCTGGCCGTCAGTTTGAGGATGATACGCTGTACTCAACCTCAACTGCGTCCCCATTCTTGCCTGCAGACTTTTCCAAAAATTCGACGTGAAGCACGGATCTCTATCAGATACAATTGATACCGGCACTCCATGTCTTGACACTATCTCTTTCACATAAAGCTTTGCTAATTGCTCTAGATTATACCGTATCTTGATTGGCAGAAAATGAGCAGACTTGGTTAGACGATCCACGATTACCCAGATAGCGTCTAAACCCTTATGAGTTGGTGGTAGTCCCACCACAAAGTCCATTGTGATGTGCTCCCACTTCCACTCCAGAATCTCTAACGGTTGAAGTAATCCGCTCTGTCGTTGGTGCTCTGCTTTAATCCGTTGGCACGTCAGACATCGACTGACGCACTCCGCCACTTCGCGTTCCATATTCGGCCACCAAAAATTTCGTCGCAAATCCTAGTACATCTTTGTGCTTCCAGGATGTACTGAGTACTTCGTGTTGTGAGCTTCCTGAAGGATTTCTTCCCTCAATTCCAGATCCAACGGTACCCAGACTCTCCCTTCAAATCTTAGCAATCCAGTGCTATCAATCTTATAAAGCTCCTCGCCTTCGGCAATTCGTTTCTTTATTGAATCACAATCCTCATCCTTTTCTTGAGCCTCCTTAATCTGATCCAACAGGGTCGGGCTCGCTGTCACTGTAAATAATTTTCCGTCCGTCTCCATCGGATACTTAACCTCCAATTCCAGACGTTCGAATTCCTTTATCAACTCTGCTTGAGTTGTGAGCCTCATTAATTTCTCTCTGCCTTTCCTACTCAGGGCATCTGCCACTACATTTGCTTTGCCCGGATGGTACAAAATCTCACAATCGTAATCCTTGATCAATTTTAACCATCGGCGCTGCCTCATATTCAGCTCCTTTTGAGTGAAGATATATTTCAGACTTTTGGGATCTGTATATATCTCGCACCTCTCCCCATATAAGTAGTGCCTCCAAATCTTTAAGGTGAACACTACTGCTGCTAACTCCAGATCATGAGTCGGGTATCCCTTCTCATAGTCCTTTAGCTGACGTGAAGCGTACGCAATGACCTTGCCATGCTGCATTAGTACACAACCAAGACCCTTATGTGACGCATCACTGTAAACAACAAAACCTCCAGTGTCGTCCGGTAAAGCCAACACTGGTGCTTGGCTAAGTCTCTTCTTCAGCTCCATAAAACTCTCCTCGCACTTCTCCGTCCAAACGAACTTTACCGTCTTTTTGGTTAGATTGGTCAACGGTGATGCTATCTTCGAGAAATCCTGGATGAATCTCCGATAATATCCCGCTAACCCTAGAAAACTTCTGATCTCCGTTGGCGTCTTTGGCTGCTCCCAGTTGATAATGGCTTCCACCTTTACTGGGTCTACCGAAACACCATTCCGGTCAATGACGTGACCTAGAAACTGCACCCTTTTCAACCAAAATTCGCACTTTGAAAACTTCGCGTACAACTTCTCCCTTCTTAATGCCTCTAAAGCAATCCTTAGATGTTCATCATGTTCTTCCTCTGACACTGAATACACCAAGATGTCATCGATGAATACTACCACGAACTTGTCCAAGTACTGCTTGAACACTCTGTTCATCATATCCATGAATGCCGCTGGTGCATTTGTCAGTCCAAATGACATAACTAGAAACTCGAAATGTCCATAACGAGTCCTGAATGCCGTCTTCGGGATATCCTCCTGTCTCACCCTTAGTTGATGATAGCCCGTCCTCAAATCAATCTTTGAAAAGTATTTCGCCCCCTTGAGTTGATCAAACAGATCGTCTATCCTGGGCAACGGGTACCTATTCTTAATTGTAACTTTGTTCAACTCGCGGTAGTCGATACAAAGCCTCATCGAGCCATCCTTCTTCTTTACAAATAGAACTGGCGCTCCCCATGGTTACACGCTCGGTCTGATATAACCCTTGTCTAACAGTTCCTGCAATTGAACCATCAGCTCTTTCATCTCTACTGGTGCCATTCGGTAAGGCGCCTTGGATATCGGTGACGTCTCGGGTACCAAGTCAATCACAAATTCTATCTCTCTATCTGGCGGCAATCCGGGAATTTCATCTCGGAAGACATCAGCGAATTCCCTTAAGATGGGTATCTGACTCAGTTCACCCTCGACCCGTCGAGTGTCCACCACGTGAGCCAAATAACCTATACAACCCTTCTGAAGCAATCTCTTTGCTTGCATCATCGTCAGACAACAAGATTGTCTCGGCGATTTATTACCATAGAACACCACCTTCGACTTACTTGGAGTCTCCAGGTGTACGCACTTTTTCTTACAGTGAATGACCGCCCCGTGACTCGCTAACCAATCCATTCCAAGGATTACATCAAATTCTCCAAGACGAATCGGTAGCAAATCCACGTTAAGCTTAAACCCTCTTAAATTAGCACAACAATTTCTATAAATGTAATTTACGGGGATAATCTCTTTTTTCGCTACTTCTACGTTCATCGGGTGTTCTAATGGTTCACTAGGTAAATTAAATCCTTGAGCAAATTCATCAAATACAAAAGAACATGAAGCTCCCGAATCGAATAACACATAGGCATTTATGTCGTTGATTGGAATAATACCTGACACCACCTCCCTGGATGTCACGGCATCTTGCACTGTCATGTTGAAGGTCCTCGTTGTTGGCTTATTTGGCTGGGCTGGTCCCCCACTGGTTGCCCTCGAGTTATTGCCCCTATTGCCGCTTCCGCTATCCATGTTTTTCTTCCGGGGACAGTCCTTGCTCCGATGTCCCATCTCCCCACAATTGAAACAACCTCCTTTCTTCGCCTCAGGACAATTGGGCGAAATATGCCCTTCTTGTCCACAGGTATAACAGACCATTTTTCCCTTCATGCATTCTCCCGAGTGACCCTTTCCGCAATTTCCACATACCTGCCTTTTCTGCTGCATGCTCCCTTGCTGCATTTCAGAATTGCTACCCCCACTGCTCCATTGACGCTTCCTGTTGTTGCTGCAACCACTGCTAACATTCGCATTTCCTCCTTCTACCTTCTTCTTGTTCTTCTCCCAATTATATTTTGAAACCGCTTCACTCCCACCTTCAGCAATGAGAGCTTTCTCCAGCAAGGTTGAGAACGACGTAATTTGTAAAACCGCTACCTTGCTGTAGATCCACGGCTTTAACCCATTCTCGAACCTTCTTGCCTTCCTCACCTCAGTGTCCACCTGATGTGGGGCGAATCTAGCCAATTCATTGAATTTTGCAGCGTACTCTGACACTGACAAGTTTTCCTGCTTCAGCTCTAAAAACTTGATCTCCATTTTCGCCTGCGTACTCTCAGGGAAGTAATTCTCGAAAAACAACGTCTTGAATGCTTCCCACGCCACGACTCCAGTTCCAGCTTTGCTCTGATTGGCTTTCCACCAAAAGTTAGCCTCACCTTTCATTAAGTAAGTAGCAAAAACTGTCTTCTGCTCCTCAGCGACTCTAGCGATGACAAAGGCCTTTTCAATCTCCTTTATCCACGACTGGGCCTCTATCGGGTCCGCTGTTCCCCTAAACTCCGGCGGCCCTACTGCCTTGAAGTCTTTAAAATTGGCTAAGTGGTTGCCCGTCTGGTTTCCTGCGGTAGTCATTTGATTCCGCAGAGCTTCGGCCATCATGTTGATAAAGTCTTGCATTGGGTTTGGTTGAGTTCCCTCTGCATTGTTAACCGACTCTTCGACCCCTTGGTTTCGTAGGATTCGTCTGGGCGGCATTATCTATTTAAACAAAGTCCTAACACGTTACTCGGGTTTTATAAACATATAAGTATTTAACATGTAATACAACATTGTACACGAACAATCGCATGACCATCGTGTGGGAGCTCTAGATTACCCAACCTCGGGAATTCTGCTTTTACCCGATTAGTAATTTAAGTTGCTAAAATACCGATTCAGTTTTACTGAATTAACATAACAATTGAATTGACGGTTTACCAAGTAAAATTCTCAAACACATACCATAATAATGCATTTATATTCATATACCAACTTTAGTGTTACACGTTCATCACAGGTATATTGCTATAAATGCTATCATACCAATTAATATAACAAAAGATGGGATTCACTAAGCCATTCCTTTCTACCTACATAAATGGAAGTACATCCTACATATGAACTACCTCGCACGAGCTGAGGTTAATACAAACTCTAGTAAATCAAAAGTAATACCAACATCACTGCTCAAGGCATAACTGCCCACCTCCAACTATCCTCTAAGGATCACAAGGTGAAGACAACTCAACGCTTGCTCTTGCTACTGGAGGGCAGCTCCATCCATTTGGCGTCGAACTACATAAAGGCAATGTCTAAGGCTCGCTCCAAATCATATATCTTCACATCTTTAGCTTTCACCTCATCCCTCAACTGTCCTAACTGTAGCTCTCTCTACTGCAGCCTCCCTCGCAACTCGGCTAACTCAGCCTGGGCCTGGTAAGCAGCGTTCTTGTACTGCTGCTCAGTAATCTGGAGGGTGTGGTCCTGTGTCTCTAGTTGTTCAGCCATAACCTCTAGCTCGGCGTCCCTCGCTAGCAAAACTCCTATCACCTCAGGCTCTATGGGTTCTTGGTTCACTGAACAGCTATCTTGACTCTCGTCCGACATCCTACAAACACCACACAATAATCAACATCAGTACCATAATAAAATATATTCATTGATAAAATGAAATAATATTTTATTCGGTACAACTAGAACTCGATGAATCTCCTCAATCCATCACCTACATACTCTATATGAGTTTTCTACTAAGGTTATAACCTAGGTTTCTCATTCCTAACGTTTATAACCTACAACTTTGATACTAACCTGTGGCACCCCAAAATTCGGGTTTCCTAACCTCGAATTCGGTGTTCACGATACTCAACAACAAACATACTTTCTAACTAAATGCGGAATAATAATCATACAATGTCTATCGAAATAGTAATAACGTCTTACAATCATGGTCCCAAGGTTCTTTAACCTTAACTTAAAAACATACCCTTAATACAATAAGAGTTCACATAACCAAATAACATTTTTAGATAACTAATACATAAGCCCTATCAGGCAACTATTCTTGCACCTTCCCTTTTCCTTTGTCCCCTTTTGACGTTTCTGCCTTAGCTGAAATAAAAATCATGATATAGCAAGGGTAAGCAACTAGTTTGCTTAGCAAGTTTATGCACAAGGGAGATATATCATGAATAGAAGGAAGTTTCGCTTTCAATGTTCAACGACAATATAAAATTGTGAAGAAACATGAATTAATAGTCAACAATTGAATATTCGAATAATTGAATGACAATTACTGAGTGGTTGGAAATAACCATAGACATTTGCCAAGGTTCTCAGCATTTAAACTGGACCTCTTAAAAAGTTTTGGTAATCAAGGGGATCAGCCTTTCATACCCCGTGATTTATGCATAAACACTTAATAAACCAGCATTGATATCATGCATTAATCAAATTTATCCTTTTCTCAGCCAAGAGTTCTTACTATAGCAAATTAATAAGAACAGCTTTTAAAATACATTTAATTTCATAAATTTAGACATGCTTGATCTAGCTAATACAAATAGCATAGATCTATCTCATAAATAGTTCATGTTTGAAAGAACTTTAATCTAATTCACAATTCAATAACAATAGAATATGAATTCAATTGCACAAGGTGCGAATCTCAATAACCAGTAAAGATGTGAATAATCAACAATAATTATTCACTAACATGCTTCAAAAATCATAACTCGAGTTTGAGTTAGGGAACTTGCATGTCTGCTCAGCTACAAATAATTCTAGCTTTAACTAATTGGCCTTGAAGAACCTAACATTGCTAATGTTGATCTATCAATTAGTACTGCGTAGTTGTATATCGACACGCTTACTTATGCTATTTATTTAAGAATTAAGCAAATCACATAGCACACATAACTATCGTAAATCCTATAAGACACTTAATTGATCCTTAGGTTGATGGTTTAATTAATTAACAATGTTTCCCTTAAGTGATAATCACTTATTAACCTCTAAGCAATTTATTATAATTGTTAAATTAATTAACATTACTCTTTCTTAAGTAATATTCATTTATTAAACCCTTAAACAATTTATTATGATTGTTTAATTAATGGGTTATTAAACTCTCTCTATTTTATTAACTTTATCTTCATTTAATTACTATTAAATAGTAATTAATTAATTATCTTTAGTTATTAATAATAGTAATTAATAACTAATTACAGTTACTTATTATTTAATTATTAATTAGATAATAATCGAATTATAAATTTTAATTGTCTTTAATTATTTAATATTTAAATAATAATTAGTTAGGTTTATTTATTATTTAAAGTTAGTCAAATAATAAATAATTAATTAGTGAGTAATAATTATCTTTAGTTATTATTTAATAATAAATAATAACTAATTAGGTTTATTTATTATTTAATATTAATCAAATAATAAATAATTAACAAGTAAATAGGAAGTATCTTTAGTTATTATTTAATTAAGTAATACCTAATTAGGTTTATTTATTATTTAATGTTAATCAAATAATAATTAATTTACAATTCTTAATTATCCTTAATCATTATTTAATAATAATTAAACAATAATTAATTAATAATATATTTAGAAAATATAATATTTAATGCGCAACCTTAATCTTGTATATTTACTAATTTTACAAAATTAATTAATAATATTAAAACATTAAATTTAATTAAAATTAACCCTTGATGGCATTCGGGTCAATAGGTTAAATTCCGGACGGAGGGCAAAACGGTAAATTCCCGTCCGAAACTTCTTCCGCGTATTGCGCGCCTGCTCAAACCCGCGGCCCCAAACGACGCCGTTTGAGGCTCGCCCGTTCAATCCCAACATTAGGCCTGGCGCGCCATGCGCGGCCAGGCGTGGTTTGGCTAAGCGCGGGGGGGGGGGGGGGAGGGGGATCCAGGGACTTCAGGCCTTTTTTTTTTTCCACATCAAATGAGTTCTAATCCTCCTTTAAATAAGTTTTATACTCCAAATAGATTTCCAAAAATTTACCCATGACTACCAAAAATATTTCTAATATTAAGACAAAATATTTATGATTTAAAACAATATTTTTCATCACTAAATTTTATACTCCAATAAATAATATTACTCCCATGTTTTAGCATACAAAATCCACCAAAACATGTTTCAAAGATTCTAAGCTTGTATATGGTATCAATAAAGCATACAAGATGGAAAGAAATTAGATCCATACTTGGTGAATAATAAATGAACCAACACCTACTATCATTGGTGAGGGGTCCTATTTATAGGAAAGTAGAGACCATGGGCAAAATAGTCATTAATCATGACTAGGCAAGGGCAATTTGATCAATTCATCAATAATAGGAAGCTTCCTAGCAACTTCCTCAAGGGTATTTTAATCATTACCCAACTTCTTTTAAGGTTAAAATAGTCTTTTCGCAAAATCTTAATTATCCATTAGTTATTAACCAATCTTCATTGGTTATTAGACATTGGTTATTATCTTGCCATAATTACATTGTTTAAACACAATGGTTATTATCCCGCCATAATTACATTGGTTATTAACCACTTGGATATACAATGGTTATTGCCCCTTCATAATTACCTTGGTTATTAACCACTCTTGACCATTTTAGCCATTACACACCAATTCCTACACTTGACTCACATATGGTTATTTCTTAACCATAGTTATATCATACCTGCCAACACAAGTATAGACACATCTTATACATCTCCCACCAATTAACCCAAGTTGGTTTAAATAGAACACAACGTTAACTCATTAAATTAAATTAGATTTAATTAATAAGGACGTTCAAAATTCACGGGCATTACAGTTCTTATCCTATTTCATTTAATATATCAAATGTCATTTGATATTCATTAAATATTTGCTTACCACTCATTGTAGTATCTTATTTATTATTAAATACCTTAATCTAAGTTTTAAACATGTACACGACATCATAATACAATAAAAATAAAAATATTTCAGTTACTGTTCCCTCGTCGGGGCGAGAATTTACTTAACAAAACTCTCGCCGGGGCGGGAATTTACTTAACAAAAAGCTCGTCGGGGTGAGACTTCGCCGAGGCGAAGATTTCCCTTACAATTTTCTCGCCGAGGCGAGAGACTCGGCAGTCACCTCCTACAGTTCGCGAACCAGTGAAAACTTAGGCCAAATTTGGCCAAATTTTCCGAATTCTATCATCCAACATATAGTTTAAACATACCCAGATATCAAATATGATATAAAACAATTACCCATCATGTTTCTACACATTCTAACCATTATAATACTCATAACAAACCAAATTGAACCAAAAATTCTCTGTTTAAACCAAATATTCATGTTTTAGCCATTTTAATAAAATCAACCAATGTAAACTCATCTTTCAATCATTTTAATCCATTCTATTTGCATTCTTTTCGTTTTTCATTATATAATCATAATCAAACGTCAATTTACCGGTTAATAACCAAATTGAACATCAATTTTCATACATATATACCATACATGAAATAAGACTCTGTAAAAACAAAAACTCAATTTTAAAGCATGCTTTCATGGATTAATTCATTCAAATTAGTTTATAATCGTCACATAATCTCTAACACATGCTTACTAACAATTATAACCAAGTAATTCATGCTTTGAACAACTAACATCATATACAGTAAAGTAAAAGTAAAAAGAAATACAGTGAAGAACATTATACCCTCTATTGCTTAAAAAAACTTGATTAATCTCCTTGCTTAAATTCTTACTTCCAATTCCCAAATTCTTCTTCTCAAATTCTCTCTTCTAACACTCTCTTCTTCTCTGTATATATTTTCTCTCTTCTTCCTAAACTTAGATAATAGCTGATAACCTTTTTAGTTTTTAACGTACTCAGCTTTCAATTTGGCAGTTAAAGAAAAACAAAGGGTTAAGCCTTGTTTGGCAAACCCAAATACCAAATAATCCATTTTTACCAACCAAGGGTCACAAGGCCTTGTTTGGTTTAACAAAAATAAAACCTTTCCCATTTGTTTTAATAAATCATTATATTATATAATTTTAATTGTCACACTTTTAATTTAATTAAACTTATTATTAAATAAATTCAATTAAACCTTACTAATTAATTAATAATTCTATTTAACCAATAACAATAACACCAAATAAATTATCTTATTCAAATAAATTATTTATTCAAATAAACCATTTAATCATCTAATTTAATTATTAAATTAAATTAGAATAATCACATCAAATCACAATTGAATAACATTTAACATAAATTCTTTCACCATAACTTTATAAATTATTTATTTTACTCAATAAACAAATTAATAAAATTATTTATATAACTCAATAAATATTTTTATTTAATCACAAAAATTGCATTCGTTACAACTACCTTGTCGTAGGGGCAATCGATGTGATTTAATGATGTGACGTCTGTTTTGAACCTAGTCCTTATGTGACTAATCATTATGACGATTTTAATGAAATATTATAGAGTAGTATAACCCATTATCTGGTATCTAGAATGTGACTAATTGTTATGTGAATATGTAGTTAATTGTGTAGGATATTAAGGAACGTGTGTTGTAATATTATAGCAAGCGCATCAGGCAAGTTTCTTCTCTAACCCTTGTGTTGGGCAAATTTCCTTACCCTATCTTAATTTAATATTAGGCAGGTTTTCTCAATCATACAACTTTCATTTATTGTGCGAGTTTATTTATTGATTGAGCAAGTATCCTATATTATTACAAGTTTCATGACCCAAATCGAGTTATTACTTTCAAATTATATTAGTGGATTAATTATCTCAATTATTCCAGATCGAAATTTATTATTGATATTCGCACCTTGTGCATTTGAATTCATGATCTGTTGTTGAATTGTGCAACGTTCAAGTTCTTCATTCATGAACTGTTTAAGGAAATAGTCTATGCCATTTGTTTCAGCTAGACATGCACAGGTTATTATTTTAAAAGCTATTCAAACCAGTAGTTGATACGGATTCTTGGACTGAGAGAGCAACCCTTATTAGGGGATTATAATGTCTTGGTTATCTGATGTAGTTAGAGTTAAATGTTATGCATATACATAGTGTATGAGAGGTTGATCCCCTCGAGTACAACTGACAGGGCCAGGTTTTTAAAAGGGTTAATTGAATAATTGACTTTTGGGGCCAAAAAGTTCATGGTCTATTAGACCACTCAGCAATAAATAATCAATATTTATTGTTTCATTTGAAATTTGATTATATTGTCAGCTATTTCTTCAATGTTCTTAAATTGTTGAACTATGCGATTATTATTTTCATTCATTCATGATATATCTTCTTTATTCATTTTAAACTTGCTGAGCAAAGTAGTTGCTCACATGAACCTATTGCAGTTAAGCTAGAGAGTTTGAAAGCGGACAAAGGCAAAGGAAAGCTTAAGGAATAGTTATATGTACTATCCCGTTATGTAATTGTGAAATCGTTTTGTATTATTAATGTATTCTGGGATATATTTATTTAAGGTTATAGACCTTGGGACCGTAGTAAACCTTTTGTAATGAACAACATATGTTTATTTATTCCGCATTAGTTGAATTATGTTTTTTAGAGGTGTATGGATGTACTTTATCGTGAGCACTAGATTTGAGGTATTGGTACCTGAATCTGGGAGTGTCATAAAAGGTAAGGGCAAGCTTAATAAATAATGAGAGATAGTTATTTGTAATAAATAGACTTTTGTGATGTAAATATAATATCTATCATGTAATGAAGTAACTAAAATGTCTTCGTACCTGGGATAGAGAATTCTGTTGAAATAATTAGAGTTATTTATATATTAATATGTTGAATGAGATGTATCGTGTTACACTGGATACGGGTTTGAAGGTACTCGAATTTGGGGATGTCACATATACATGTTATTATAGTAATCAAATGCTTACCTGTATGCTTAGATGTTAAATGTGATATAGTTAGGACTAACTTGGATAGCTATGGTACTTTATAATGTACTAAAAAAGCCTGATCATTCATACCTCAATAAGCTGATGTTTTGATAAGAAATTATGCTAGAAATGGTTTTAAAGTTTATAAAGTGCAGCAAGACTAATGGTTACTAAAAATGGAGTTTTCATGAGTATTTACATAAATTGGGTTTTAAGAGTCCAAAATCAGGGGCACTACTAAATGAGGTAGTCTTATGCTATAAAGGGCTTTACTTGATCATAATACATGTTTCTAAATGAACTAAATGGCTATAAACTGAAGTTGAAGGGCTGGAACCAAAATAAGGCTAATCTGGGCCTGTGTTGAGTAGACCAGATTGAGCTCTGTTTTGAGAAAGCTTGGCTTACTTGCTTAGCTGACTAAACTTAAGGAAAAATACCTTGACATATGGTCTAAAAGGTTGTCCATATTTGGAAGTCAAAAGTCTAACACAAAAATTCCTAAAAATTACCAAAATGGCCTAGAAATTCATCTTTGTTGCAGATTTTGCAGCAAAGTAAATGTAACAAACAAACTTTTTGAGCCACAGTTTTAACTTTCTTAAATGGTTTGTTAGATTTTGGGTATCCAAATGGGGCGCCCATTGAGGGTCCGGCCCATTTGGTTAATTAGTCAGCTTGAGATATTGACTAAGTCAATTACATAACTGAGAGTTAGAGAGATTGTAGGGGAGTGGTTCAATTAGTTTGACCTATAAGACTCACGTATCCTCTCCTTAGTTGACAATTAATTGAGTTGGCCCAAACCCTAGAAACTTTTATCAGTAACCTCTCCTAACACAGGCCAAACCCTAACTGTTATGAATCATGGATTTTGGATTTGGGCTCCGTTCTCGTATCTTAGTTCGGAGACACCATTGGGTTGCAGAGGACGATCAATTGCAGAAGGTTTTCCGCACTAAAAGTTCTATCACGCTTTAGAGGCATGAATTTATTAATTCGTTTTTATGCAAATATGTCATGATATGGATCATATTATTCCTTTATTGGTATAAGAGCTTGTTTATTATCGATCTTATGGATGCCATGTATAAAGTTTACATAAAACTCCATTAATACATGTTTAAAAGCTTGAAAGCATCATCAATGGCAACATGCATTACACTTAATGTTAGGGGCTAATATTGAAGTATGTTGTAGCCCATATATAGTGTATATGATATGCATAATTTGGGTTCAATCGGATTTGAAATTTGAAAACAATTTGGAACCCTGGTTTAGAACTAGTTGATGAACACCCTATTTTGACCAGCCATAACTTCCTGCGTAGTTGTCCATTTTATGTGAAATTGATATGTACGCGTAGTACGTTCTTTAAGCTTTCCAACGACATATTATACGCATGAATCGAATTAAAATTGAGTAAGATATGGCTTGTTAAAGTTTGGGTCGCGAAATAGTTTTTCTGTAAATTCTGGGTTGTTGGAGGTTGAAGGTGGGTCGACCCGCGCGTCCAGACCCGACCCGACCCAGACCCATTGACGACCCGATTCATGCCTTGACCCACGAACCTGTCTGACCTTGATCCTACCCACGGTTTTGACTCGCGGTCTGACCCGGTCTAGCAGATTTAATTATTTTTAATTTTTAGTTTCAAAAATTATTTTATTAATTAATAAATTCATGAAAATTAATTAAAAATAGTTATAATGATTATTAAATTCTGAAAATTTAATAGAAATTAATTATTGGCATAAGATTAATGTTTCCACTAGAATTTTGGAATACGTAATATTTGGATAATTTTGGTTAATTTCCAATTAAGTATGCAATGGTTATTTAATTGTGATAATTAGAATAATTATCAGAAAATTTCCAGAAAAATACAGTAACCTTTTATGATATTAAGCTACTCTTATAAAAAAAATTCGAAGAAATTAATCGATTTGGGCATCTTTAGTTAATTTCCAATTATATATGCAACGGTTAATTAATTGTGATAATTAACAAATTTGTCAGAAAAATTCCAGAAAATTCCAGTAACCTTTTTATGATGTTAAGATACTGTTGAAATTTTTTTGGTGGTATTTTAATGTGTTTATAGCATACTTGGTATATTAATTGAGTAATATTGCATGTTATTTAATTTCTTTTTGTTAATATTTTTGATATATTAATTGTTATTTCTTGGAATTAAATTACTATGCTATAATTACACATGTATCCCTGTTCCTAGTAGGAGTAATTTAGGTGGTAATAATTTAAATAAATTATTCCCTAAATTACACGTTTTTTGCGCTAGAAAAATTAAATTTAATTAGATAGACATTTATATGGATTGTGATTCCAAAGTTTAGCGCAGTTTCCCTTTTGTATTTATGTCCTATTATTTTTATGTTAATTTTGTTGGGTTTATATAATATACAAGCATGCAATCAAATTACATAAATAGGGCGGAAGCATGATAAAATGGATTTTAAAAAATTTAATACAAACCATCACCATGATCTTTCCTTGTGTTCAATTATCAATTAAACGAAAGAGACAGAGATAGAGAATTATACCCTCGTGAATCAAAGCTTCATCGGGTACAAGTTCACCTCCAATTCCTTCGCGTTTTCCTTGAATTCCACCGATTAAATTCCTTCCCTTGATCAACATTAGCCACCTAAGTGTTTTGCCTCTAGAGGTGATCCATCAAGGAATAATACTTGTTCAAGAAGATGGGTATTGACAAAATCCTAGTTTCTATATCGATAAAAATTGCAAATACTCTCCATAATTCTAATGGAAGTGTGTATAACCCCAATCTATGATAAGACTCCTCTTATTTATAGATATAGGAAACCCTCCTAAACTATTTAGGATTAGGTTATTTGTTTTAATTAAACTCCTTTAAGTAATTAAACTTCTAATCCAATTAAGAATTTATGAGAGTACTTTTATTAATTATTTCCCAAACCCTTTGAGGAATTAAATAATAATAATAGTAATAATAATAATAAGACCCATCTTATTAATTTATATTTAATTTTTTCAAAATATTAAACAATAAATATTAAGCTATTTAATTTATTCTATCTCCATGGACTAAATTAAATACATTTAACTTATTATTACAATTATGCCATTTACTTCTTAAATAAATATTTTTCCTTTTGCGGTTGGACCCTTTAGGTTCTCCATATTAAACCGGTTGTGAATAAATCAATTAGAACAATTGTAATCTTATTTAAGTTAATAAATTAAACTATTTAATTTATTTAAATAAATAACATTTATTCTACAATAAGGGTAAGCCCCCTTAGCAATCAACGGCTTTCCAGATAATATAGATTTCAATATTAATCACAAAAGAATCTTTGAGTGCATAATTACCGTACAATTCAATCCTTCTACCATACAATGTCCCAACAAAATATAAGACATGAAATTATTGTCAAGTCTTATTTCATTTAATTATATGTATTTCGATTCCCAAATGCACAACTCTAAATAATAGAAATTAGAAACTCCTTTCTAATTTCATTATGCCTTGGCCAAAGACTACTAAGTTGTCATTTATCGAATCACATAGGACATTCACATATTTTACTAGATGTGGTAGATTCTTTGTTGATCATTCACCTATCTCCATATACAATTTATTATACTCAATCATACCCTTTGATATACCCTAAAGGTCTTAAGGGACATGTCAAAGTATAACTCATCATACACAGGATACTATGATGATTTCAAGTCCAAGGATCACTTGTACTACTATCACTAGAGGAATTCCTATTGACAGGCGAGTAAAACTCCATTAGGTATTTCTTAGCGAGCTAGGTTCAGTGAACTTATTCTCCAATAAGCACCAATATACTTGCTTTAGTGTCTCTACACAAATGATTATGAGATCAATCATCATCATCCTAAGAGCAACCAACGTATGTACTACTCTATCCGGATTCACTAATCTCCCTTTTTAGTAATCCAACGATTAGGAACAATTTTAGTTTTAACCTATCTAAGAATTTAGATCTCATTAGTATGATCATCATCATGATTCTAAAAGCATTGCTTAAAACTATGGGTTTATCACATATTAAATAATAGCACCATGTAGATAAAGTAAAATGTCTTTAATACTTTTATTAATAAATGAATAAGATTACAAAGGATATGCTACATCATATCAAATATGATTTTCTTGTGTGCATAATACTTTTAATCTCCCACTTGCACTAAAGTCAATCACCATGGTATCTAATACACATCTTCTCTAAGTGACGATCAAACTGTTGTTGTGTTAAAGCTTTAGTAAATGGATCTGCAATGTTGTCTTAAGAGTCCACACGCTCCAAGGTGACGTATCCTCTTCCAATGATCTCTCTAATCAAATGAAACCTCCGCCACACGTGTTTGGATTTTCGATGAGACCTGGGTTTCTTAACCAGCGCAACAGCTCCGGTGTTATCACAGAATAAAGGTACGACTCCACTTATGCTGGGAACCACTTTAAGTTCAGTTATGAACTTCTTTACCCAAACAGCTACCTTTGTAGCTTCACTTGCAGCTATGTAATCTGCCTTTGTCGCTGAATCAACAACTGTTTGCTGCTTGGAACTCTTCCAACTCACTGCGCCACCGTTTAAGGTAAACACATACCCTAAAACGGATTTACTTTTATCTTGGTCCGTTTGAAAACTTGAGTCTGCATAGCCCTCTAGTTTCAATTCAGACCCACCGTAGACAAGAAATACATCCTTAGTTCTTCTCAGGTACTTTAGGATATTTTTCATTGCCTTCTAGTGCTCTTCTCCTAGATTCGACTGATATTTTCTTGTTACACTAAGTGCATGAGCGACATCTAGTCTAGTACATATCATATGATACATGATAGATCCTATTGCTGAAGCATAAGGAATCTTACTCATACGGACTCTCTCCTCAGGTGTCTTTTGGGCTTGTTTCTTAAAGAGATATATTCTATGGTTCATCGGTATTAGACCTCTCTTGGAATCTTCCATGGTAAACTTCTGTAGCATCGAGTCAATATACTTTCCTTGAGTCAAGCTCAGCATCCTTTTAGATCTATCTCTATAGATCTTTATCCCTAAAATATAGGATGCCTCACCCAAGTCTTTCATAGAGAAATATTTAGATAACCAAATTTTGATTGACTGTAGCATCGGAACATCATTCCCTATCAGTAATATATCGTCAACATATAATACTAGGAATGTAACAGCGCTCCCACTAACCTTCTTGTACACACAAGGTTTATCCTCATTTTTGATAAAATCAAACCATTTGATTATCTCATCAAAACGGATGTTCCATCTTCGAGAAGCTTGCTTCAATCCGTAGATAGATCATTGTAGCTTACATACTTGATTTGTTCCAACCGTTGAAACAAAACCCTCTGACTGTATCATGTATACATTCTCCTCAAGTTTCCCATTGAGGAACGTCGTTTTCACATCTATTTACCAGATTTCGTAGTCATAATAAGTTGGAATTACAAGCAAAATTTGAATGGACTTGAGCATAGCTACTGGTGAGAAGGTTTCATCAGAGTCAACTCCTTGTCTTTGTTTGAAACCTTTTGCAACCAGTCGGGCCTTATAGGTTTCTACTTTGTCGTCCGCTCCAGTCTTTCTCTTAAAGAACCATTTGCACCCAATAGGCGTAATGCCCTCAGGTGGTGAAATCAAAGTCCATACTTGGTTTTCATACATGGAGTCCATCTCGGATTTCATGGCTTCTAGCCATTTCTCTGAGTCTTTACTACTCATAGCCTCTTCGTAAGTCAACGGATTATCATCACCTATGATACATACCTCATCATCATCATCCTTTATGATGAATCCATACCTATCAGGTATCTTCGGTACTCTTTCAGATTTACGAATAGGTTGTGGTACATTAGGTTCTTCCACTTGGTCAGGTACTTGACTTTGATCCGTAGTATTTTGTGGTTCTTGAACTTCTTCAAGATATATCTTACTCCCACTGACCCCTTCAAGGATAAACTCCTTTTCCAAGAAGCAGCGTGTTTTGTAACAAACACCTTTTGATCAGTAGGATGAGAAAAATAATACCCTGATGTTTCTTTAGGGTATCTCACGAATCTACATTTATCGGATATAGTCTTCAGCATATCATGCTCAAACCTTTTGACATAAGCTGGACAACCCCAAGTCTTAACACGCTTAAGATTTGGTTTACTCCCTACCTATAACTCATATAGAGTCTTTGGGACGGATTTGGTAGGTACCTTATTAAGTAGGTATGCAGCTGATTCTAGGGCATAACCCTAGAAGGATATTGGAAGGTCGGTAAAACTCATCATGGAACGAACCATATCCAACAATGTTCGATTTCTCCTTTTAGATACACCATTCAACTGTGGCGTCCCTAGTGGAGTCCATTGTGAGATTATACCATTTTCTTTGAGACAACTGAGAAACTCATTGGTTAAGTATTCCCCTCCTCGATCCGATCTTTTACCAATTTGCTTCTAAATTCACTTCTAAATTCTTTAAACTTTTCAAACGATTCAGATTTATATTTCATTAAATACACATATCCAAATCTAGAATGATCATCAGTGAAAGTGATAAAATAAGAATACCCTACTCGTGCATTTGTTGTCATAGGTCCACATACGTTTGTGTGTACCAACTTTAACAACTTTGTAACTCTTTCTCCTTTTCTACTAAAAGGAGATTTAGTTATTTTACCCATGAGACAAGATTCACAAGTTGGATATGATTCGTAATCAGATAGCTCTAAAAATTCATCTTTATGCAACTTGGTTGATATTGTTTCATTGATGTGACCGAGTCTACAGTGCCACATAAAGATATAATTAACATCATCTCGTTTTCTTTTCTTAGTTTGTTCAATTTGAAGTATATTTTCATGCAAGTCAAGTATGTAAAGTCCATTTAGTAAATTGCCAACACCATATAAAACATTTTTATTATAAATAGAATAATTGTTGTTCTTTATTATAATATCAAAACCATCCATATCCAATACAGAAATTGAAATAATATTTCTAATGAGTGTTGGAACATAATAACAATTATTTAAACTAATGGACTTGCCCGTAGGCAGTGCTAAACAATAAGTTCCTACAGCTAATGCAGCAACCTTCTCCATTCTCCACTCGTAGGACGACTTCATCCTTGTTCTGCTTTCTACTTATGCTTAGTCCCTGCATATTATTACATATGTGAGAACTACATCTGGTATCCAATACCCAAGTAGAATTTTGACTTTCAAAAAAATTAATTTCAATCATGAACAAACCTAGATCGGAAGTCGAAGCGTCTCTAAGTTTCTTTTGGTCCGTAAGATACTCCTTGCAGTTCCTCTTCTAGTGTCCCGACTTATTGCAATGGTAGCAAATTCTTTTGTTATCTGGATCAGGTTTCTTTTTATCCTTTCTCTTCGCCTTGCCCTTAACCTTCTTGTTTTTCTTCTTTGCAGAAGATACCTTGGGCCTCTTCCTTTTCTTGGAAGAATGATCATCCACTAGTAAGACTTGGTTCTTGTTAGATGAGAAGTGACCTTCAGCAGTTGTCAACATGTTAAGTAACTCAGGCAAGCTGACGTCCAATTTATTAATGTGAAACTTCACAAGAAATTGTGAGAAGGTGTCCGGGAGTGACTGCAAGATTAAATCTTGGCTTAATACCCCATCCATCATGAACCCAAGCTATCCAAGTTGTTCAATCAGATTAATCATCTTAAGGACATGAGTCTCAACGGTAGTGCCTTCGGTCATACGAGATCGGAAGAGCTCCTTAGATATCTGATATCTAGCAGTCCTACTTTGCTCACCATACAACTCTTTGAGGTGCAACAATATAGTAGGAGCATTCATAGTTTCATGCTGACGCTGAAGCTCGTTACTTATGGATGCAAGCATGATGTATTGAGTCAGGATTGCATCATCTTGCCACTTTCTGAAAGTAACAATCTCTTCTTCAGAGGCTGTTTCTGCAACATTTGTAGGGATAGGTGAATTTAGGACATAAGAAATCTTTTCAGCAGTGAGAACAATTCTCAGATTCCTTAACTAGTCTGTGTAATTCGGTCCGGTCAGTTTGTTAGCATCAAGTATGCTACGCAGTGATAGTGAGTTTGACATTTTTAAATTCTGCATGTGAAATAGACAATATTTTAGCATACATTTATTTAATTAATTACCATAATAAATTAGGTCTTTATTTTAAATTGGTATCTCTCACTTTTTTATCAAACTATATTACCCTCATTATATAGTTCGACAATTCTAATTAAAGATTTGCTAGTGAGACTAAGGATCAGATTTCAAATGTATATAGCCTTGTGGTGACATAACAAACGATATATAAATAAATAGGTAGACAACTATTATCAATTACATCACTATGTAACTCCTTGTAGTTTGCCTCTTAGATTATTTTGATCAAGTGGTGACACATCCGAATCAAAATTATCCAAGTTAAGTCCATCTTAGTACTTCTATATATGTAAAGAGAAAAATACCGTCCTTGTGGTGACACAATAAAACAGTAATGTTCAATTCCTTAATAAGCATCAAATGTGATAAGGTAACATCTTAAATATTTAATACTTGCCTTGTGATGACACAATAAACTCATATTAAATATTTAATATTCTATTGTTTTACCATGCTAGAAGGCGACATTCGATATTCTGAATATCTTTGAATGCTTAGGACTTAATATGATTTCTTTGGGGGTTTATTATTATTTGTCTCATCTTGTTTAGCGCGCTTGAATATATATATATATATAGATATATATATATATATATATATAGATAATACGCGTCATGTTATTTAACATGCGAAGCATGTTGGATAATATACAATATATATATATATATATATATTATATATATATATATAGTAAGCATGCACATATAAAATTCTATATTCTACCCAAATTGAGTATGGACTTTTATTCTAGTTTCGTTCATTAGAGCCACGAAGTAAACCAAAAGGTAAAACCTAGGGTGCAAGAATTAAATTTAAATATAACTATTACATTTAAACACGGGCACCAATACAAACGGGTCTTCAAGCGCTCCTTGCTCCTTTGTCTCCAATTCTTCAAAATAATTCTAACTAATCCTATTACATAAACTATTTACAATAGATAGAAACCTTGATCAGTAGTCAAGGGGAAGTACATAGGAGGAATATAGAATTTACATCAAGAAAAACTAGAGAAGACGAGGTACGCAGACCCCATTTATAAAAACCCATACATTCAAGCATCCTCTAAAATAAATCCAATCATACATTGGTCAATAGTCCATAATCAATCCCTATTTATTATCATACATATCTCCATATGCATCAATAAATAACATTCATCTCATGAATAATAAAACCATTCCATATATGCATCGATATTATTTAATGGGCAATTTAAAGTTGTATGAAATCCAATTTCATGTATAAAATAACTCCTTATTTTAATTATAAAATCATGTAAAATAACTCTTTATTTTAATTCTTGAAAAATTGTAAAAATTAATCAAAATCTCATAATCTGCTACAGTGTCATTGCGGCGCCGACTTTAGTTATAAACGCGGCGCTGCGGCGCCGTATCATATCCTTCCAAAGGATATGGCGCTGCGGCGCCATGTCTAACAAAGGGACGCGGCGCTGCGGCGCCGGCTTCCAGAAACAGTTTTCCAAATTTCCTGTTGTCGCGAATTTGATCAGTTTTTCATCCAAAACGCAATTTTCTGCAATTGTTTTCAAAACTAATGATTTTATACAACATATTATGCCCAATAAATTGTTCCAAACACATACCTATACATATGCAAAATAAAACAATTAATAATTCGCATAAAGTTTGGCTCTTGATACCACTGTTAGGTTTGTATAACGCGAACATGCAATCAAATTACATAAATAAAGCGGAAGCGCGATAAAATTAGATTTTAAAATTTTATACAAACCATCACCATGTTCTTTATTTATGCACAATTATTAATTAAACGAAAGAGATAGAGATTAAGAAATTATATCCTCGTAGAACCGTGCTTCCTCGGGTACAAGTTCAACTCCAATTCTTTCGTGTTCTCCTTGAATTCCACCGATTAAATTCCTTCCTTTGATCAACGTTAGCCACCCAAGTGTTTGGCCTCTATAGGTGAACCACCAATGAATAATACTTGTTCAAGAAGATGGGTGTTGGCAAAACCCTAGTTTCTATCTCTATGGACAATTCTTATGCAAAAGTGTCTAACCCTAATCTATGATAAGACTTCTCTTATTTATAGATGTAGAAAAACCATTCCCTAAACTATTTAGTTTTAGGGTTTGTATTCAAATTAAACTCCTTTAATTAAATCAACCTCCTAATCTAATTAGGAATCCATGAGAGAGTACTTCTATTAATTAATTCTCAATCCATATTAGTAATTAAATAATAGTAATAGTAATAATAATAATAATAATAATAAGACTCCTCTTATTAATTTATATTTAATATTTCCAAAATATTAAATAATAAATATTAATATATTTAATTTATTCTATCTCCATAGATTAAATTAAATACACTTAACTTATTATTACAATTATGTCATTTACTTCTTAAACAAATATTTATTTTTTGCGGTGTGACCCTTTAGGTTCTCCATATTAAACCGGTTATGAATAAATCAATTAGAACAATTCTAATGTTATTTAAATAAATAAATTAAACTATTTAATTTATTTAAATAAATAACATTTATTCTAGAATAAGGGTAAGCCCCATTAGCGATCAACGACTTTTTAGATAATATAGATTTCAACATTAATCACAAAAGAACCTTTCAATGCATAATTACCGTACCATTCAATCCTTCTACCATACAATGTCCAAATTAAATATAAGATATGGATTTACTATTAAGTCTTATTTTATTTAATTATATGTATTTCGATTCCCAAATGCACAACTCTAAATAATGTAAATTAAAAACTCCTTTTCTAATTTCATTCTGCCTTAGCCAAGGACTACTGAGTTGTCATTTATCGAATCACATAGGACATTCACATCTTTTACTAGACATGGTAGATTTTTTGTTGATCATTCATCTATCTCTATACAACTTATTATACCCTTTGATATACCCTGAAGGTCTTAAGGGACATGTCAAAGTATAACTCATCATACACAAGATATTATGATGATCTCAAGTCCAAGGTTCACTTGTACTACTATCACTAGAGGAATTCCTATTGACAGGCGAGTAAAACTCCATTAGGTATTCCTTAGTGAGCTACATTTAGTGAACTTATTCTCTAATAATCACCTACATACTTGCTTTAGTGTCTCTACATAAATGATTATGAGATCAATCATCCTCTTCCTAAGAGCAAGTAACATATGTACTAATCTATCCAGATTCACTAATCCTCTTTTTAGTAATCCAACAATTAGGAACAATTTTAATTTTTGAGCTATCTTGAATTTAGATCTCATTAGCATGATCACCATCATGATTCTAAAAGCATTGCTCAAAACTATGGGTTTATCACATTTAATATAACAACACCATGTTGTTAATGTAAAATGATTTTTAAGAAAATCAATTCTTTTATTAATAAATGAATAAGATTACAAAATATATGCTACATCATATCAAATATGATTGGCTTGTGTGCATACAACTTTCAAGACAACTATTGTCAATTATATCAATATATAACTCCTTGTATTTTGCCTCTTAGATTATTTTGATCAAGTGGTGATACATCCGAATCAAAATTATCCAAGTTAAGTCCAACCAAGCACTTCCATATATGTGAAAGGAAAGATACCGTCCTTGTGGTGACACAACAAAACAGTAATGTTCAATTCCTTAATAAGCATCAAATGTGATAAGGCAACATCTTAAATATTTAATGCTTGCCTTGTGGTGACACAACAAACTCATATTAAATATTTAATACTCTATTGATTACCATGCTTAAAGGCGGCGTTCGATATTTCAAATATCTTTGAACGCTTAGGACTTTATATGTTTTCTTTGAGGGGTTTGTTATTATTTGTCTCATCTTGTTTAGCGCACATGCAGACACACACACACACACACACACACACACATATATATATATATATATATAATATGCGTCATATTATTTAACATGCAAAACATGTTGGATAATATATAATATATATAGTAAGCATGCACATATAGAATACTATATTCTACCCGGATTTATTATGGACTTTTATTTTATTTTGGTTTACTAGAGCCACCAAGTGAACCAAGAGGTCAAACCTAGGGTGCAAGAACTGAATTTAAATATAACTATTACATTTAAATCCCGGGCTCCATTACAAACGGGTCTTCAAGCGCTCCTTGCTCCTTTATCTCTAGTTCTTCAAAATAATTCTAACTAATCCTATTACAGAAACTATTTACAATAAATAGAAACCTTGATCAGCAGTCAAAGGGAAGTACATAGGAGGAAGATAGAATTTACATCAACAAAAAGTAGAGAAGACGAGGTACACAGACCCCATTTATAAAAACTCATTCATTCAAACATCTTCTAAAATAATTTCAATCACACATTGGTCAATAGTCCATAATCAATTCATTATCATACATATCTTCATATGCATCAATAAATAACATTCACCTTATTAATAAAAAAATCATTCCATATATGCATTGATATCATTTAATGGGCAAAAAGTTTGCTAATATTTAGTTTTGAAACAAAATAAATTCTTTTATTTTAATCAAAAACCAAATCATAATTAAACTCCTTTAATTTTAGTAACCTGGAATCCTATTCCAGATAAAATAAACATCTTTATTTTAAACTTTTATCAATTAAATAAACTATTTATGTTAATTGAAGAAAAATAAAATTTTCATAATCTGCAAACCGGCGCGGCCGCGCTCCAAAATGAACTAGATTCGGTAGCGGCCCCGCTCCAGAATGAACTGGAAGTGGCGCGACCGAGCTGCATCGTAGAATTAGAAAACTCAGTTTGCCCAGAAAATTTGATCCAATCACATACCCACATATACATGGAATCATCAAAATCGATAAGTAACACAAGGATTGGTTCTGATACCACTGTTAGGTTTGTATAATACGCAAGCATGCAATCAAATTACATAAATTGAGCGGAAGCACGATAAAACGGATTTTAAAAAATTTAATACAAACCATCACCATGATCTTTTCTTGTGTTCAATTATCAATTAAACGAAAGAGACAAAGATAGAGAATTATACCCTCGTGAATCAAAGCTTCCTCAGGTACAAGTTCACCTCCAATTCCTTCACGTTCTCCTTGATTTCCACCGATTAAATTTCTTCGCTTAATCAACGTTAGCCACCCAAGTGTTTGGCCTCTAGAGGTGATCCACCAACGAATAATACTTGTTCAAGAAGATGGATGTTGGCAAAACCATAGTTTCCATCTCTATAGAAATTACAAGTACTCTCCACAATTCTAATGAAAGTGTGTGTAACCCCAATATATGATAAGACTCCTCTTATTTATAGAAATATGAAACCCTCCTAAACTATTTAGGATTAGGTTATTTGTTTTAATTAAACTCTTTTAATTAATTACACTCCAAATTTAATTAGGAATTTATGAGAGTATTTTTATTAATTATTTTCTAAACCCTTTTAGGAATTAAATAATAATAATAGTAATAATAATAATAAGACGTCTCTCATTAATTTATATTTAATATTTTTAAAATATTAAATAATAAATATTAAGCTATTTAATTTATTCTATCTCCATAGACTAAATTAAATACATTTAACTTATTATTACAATTATGTCATTTACTTCTTAAATAAATATTTTTCCTTTTGTGGTGTTACCCTTTAGGTTCTCCATATTAACCCGGTTGTGAATAAATCAATTAGAACAATTCTAATCTTATTTAAATAATTAAATTAAACTATTTAATTTATTTAAAAAATAATATTTATTCTACGATAAGGGTAAGCCTCCTTAGCGATCAACTACTTTCCAGATAATATAGATTTCAACATTAATCACAAAAGAACATTTTAGTGCATAGTTATCGTACAATTCAATCCTTCTACCATACAATGTCCCAATTAAATATAAGATATGAAATTACTGTCAAGTTTTATTTTATTTAGTTATACGTATTTCGATCCCTAAATGCACAACTCTAAATAATGGAAGTTAGAAACTCCTTCCTAATTTCATTCTGACCGTACATAGGACATTCACATCTTTTACTAGATGTGGTAGATTCTTTGTTGATCATTCACCTATCTCCATGTACAACTTATTATACCCAATCATACCTTTTGATATACCCTAAATGTTTTAAGGGACATGTCAAAGTATAACTCATCATACACAAGATACTATGATGATCTCAAGTCCAATGATCACTTGTAGTAGTATCACTAGAGGAATTCCTATTGACAGGCGAGTAAAACTCCATTAGGTATTCCTTAGCGAGTCGCGTTCAGTGAACTTATTCTCCAATAAGCACCTACATACTTGCTTTAGTGTTTCTACACAAATAATTATGAGATCAATCATCCTCTTCCTAAGAGCATGCAACGTATGTACTAATCTATCCAGATTCACTAATCCTCTTTTTTAGTAATCCAACGATTGGGAACAATTTTAGTTTTAAGCTATCTAAGAATTTAGATCTCATTAGCATGATCATCATCATGATTCTAAAAGCACTGCTTAAAACTATGAGTTTATCACATATTAAATAATAACACCATATAGATAAAGTAAAATGCCTTTAATACTTTTATTAATAAATGAATAAGATTACAAGGTATATGCTAAATCATATTAAATATGATTGGCTTGTATGCATACTACTTTCAAATTTGAATCATGCAACAAAGATGATTTATATACTATGGTGAACTAATCGAATATCTCTAATAAGATTCTCCCCTTTTTCTTTTTCCAAAAGAAAATGGATATGGCTAGGTTTCATCTCTTAACTACCAAATTCGACAGTTATACAAAGAAAGTTGAACACACCTTTAGAGAACATCTTCAGGTCATCTCGGATATGATTGAAATGTTAGGAACTGCTGGCAACCCTTTGTCAGATGAACAACAAATTCGGGCAGTGATACGCTCATTTCCCGATAATTGGAACAATCTCAATGTTAACATAGCTCAAAATAAAAATATTAAATCTTCAAAAGATATTTTTCATCACCTTGAGCGCTCTGAAACTGAGTAGTTGGAGGTTGAGCATTTAAGGACTAAACGACTAGAAGATGAATGCCTAAAGGCTCAACAAATAGAGATTGCTAAATGCTAATGCGCCTCAGAAGGTTGTAGAGGCTGGTGAGAAGGATAATGCTAAGTTAATTTGTTACAACTATGGCACAGTAGGACATTTTGCTTGTAACTGCACTGAGCTGAAGAAGGTACGTACTCACTTGTCTTGATCAAGTTATGTGTGTAGTGTCTTCCACTGTATTCGTTGCTCATTCTCTCCATGTGTGGATTGTAGATTCCGGACCAACGGACCACATAGCGCATGATCAGACCGGGTTCGTGGAGTATCGTCGAGTTCCAGCTAGCAGAAAAGTACTATTGGGGAATGAATCCAGTGTTGACGTGTCAGGAATTGGCACTTACAAATCGGAGATGCGAGGATGCTCTGCATTGATTCTTCATGATGTACTCTATACACCAGATGTTCGACATTGTGACACCTCCAAATCCAGGTACTTCGTTTCCTCAGGATTTGGTGTTCACTATTCAAATACATCATATCACATCTAACTACCCATTCAAATATAAATGAAAACTCTTAAATAAAAGAGAAATCTCCCGCTAAAGGGGTACAACATCATTAGTAATTAAATCCCAGGTCATCTAACCTTAACATAACATCAATGCGGCAAACATACTTAAGTCTATTACATAAACATCAATTAAGCAAATACAACAAGTCTTCATCACTTGTTTGCTTTTCCTTTGCCCTTACTAGTGGACGGCTCATCAGTTCTTTCAACTTTAGCTGCAATGTTATTATGCAAGGGTGAGCAATGATTTCCCAACAAGTACAACAACAACAATAATAATAACATGCGAAATAATTAACGGGTATTGAATAATCGAAGATTCAGCTTTTGAGTCAAGAATGTAAGACAAGATTCAAAGAACGTCTGAGGGTCTTAAAACCACGAACTATGTCCCAGGTTATCGAGTATTTCTACTTTAAACCTTTAGCAGTCGTAAGACTATATGGACTTTACTTCTCGTACTCAGGGGATCAGCCATTTGTACCATGTATGTACACAACATCTTAACGCTAACGCATAAATAAAATCCTCTATATAAGGGTTGTTCATCTCAGTTTGACATCGGAGTTTGCACCAAAGGAAGTTTGGTTTAGATTTACTTCAATAATGTTTCTAGAATTTAGAACGCTCATCAACTATGGACTAGTCGAATCAATAAGGGTTCGCTAGTCAATCAAGATTTAATAAGATATAATAAATGTTCGAGAATCAAAGAGTGAATCTCACAAAAGATACAATTGAATGAACTAGAATTAAGGACTTGCTCAAGTAAGTAATAGTATTATAAAGCTTGCATGATATGAGAATGAAATTCAGGAACTTGCGTAGAAGTAATTAATTACGGATAAGATACTTGCTTTCAACGAAATAAAAACTTTAGAGTAGTAAACTTGCTTTCGATGAAATAAAAAAATTAAGGGTAGAAGACTTGCCTTGTGCGTAGATTACAAATTAAAATTACACGTTCCTTAATCAACCTATACATCCGGTTTAGAAAGTAGTAACAAAATTAGTTAGAGTATTATAAACACTTCAGGATTCATTCACATCAAACTTTCATTCTAACATCTCAGTTGTTTTCTGATTATTAAACTCACTTCCGAAGTTGTAAACTTAATCATATGAATATCATACTTAAGAATTCCTAAAACTCAACGTCTTGGTATTCGTTCAACATATTAATCTAAGTTTTAAACATGCATAGGGTGACATAGCTTAACTACAAGGAAAGAAAAATTTTAACTCTTCCTGCACTGATCTCGTCGGGGCGAGAATTTCTTCACAAAATTTCTCACCGGGGCGAGATCACGCCGGGGCGCGAAAACTCAGTTTAATGAGCTTGCCGGGGCGAGCTCCCGCCGAGGCGAGAAACTTAGTTCACTGAGCTCGCTAGGGCGAGCTCCCGCCGGGGCGAGAAACTCAGTTCATTGAGCTCGCCGGGGCGAGAATCACGAATTCCAGTTTCTGCAGTTCGCGAAGAACGCAGAAACAGGCCAAAAATTTCCAATCTTGTTATTCTAACGTCAAATTAAACATACCCAGATACTATAATTCATATATAATTGTTACCCAAGCCTTCTAGCATGATTCTAACAACTTAAATTGCATAAACCATGAATCTAAGAATCAAAATTGAGTAGTCTTATTATTTTTATTACTATTACTATTATTTAATTCCTAATAGGGATTGGGAATTAATTAATAGAAGTACTCTCACATGAATTCCTAATCGGATTAGGAGTTTAATTTTATTAAAGGAGTTTAATTAGAATAGAAACCCTAATCCTAAATAGTTTAGGGAAGAGTTTTCCTACATTTATAAATAAGAGAAGTATTATCATAGATTAGGGTTACACACTCTTGCATAAGAATTGTGGAGAGTACTTACAATTTCTGTAGAGATAGAAACTAGAGTTTTGCCAACACCCATCTTCTTGAACAAGTATTATTCCTTGGTGGATCACCTCTAGAGGCCAAACACTTGGGTGGCTAACGTTGATCAAAGGAATGAATTTAATCGGTAGAATTCAAGGAGAACGCGAAGGAATTGGAGGTGAACTTGTACCTGAGGAAGCTAGAATTCTATAAGGGTATAATTCTTATTCTCCATCTCTTTCGTTTAATTAATAATTGTGCATAAAAAAAAGATCATGGTGATGGTTTGTATAAAATTTTAAAATCTGATTTTATCACGCTTCCGCTTTATTTATGTAATTTGATTGCATGTTCGCGTTATACAAACCTAACAGTGGTATCAAGAGCCAAACTTTATGCAAATTATTAATTGTTTTGATTATGTATATACATTGATATGTGTTTAGAACAATTTAATTGGGCATAATTGTTTGTGTAAAATTATTTTATTTTTTTTTATTTTTGTAAATTAAAATAAAGGAGTTTATTTTGATTTGGATTTTGATTAAAAATAAAGGAGTTTATTTTTTATTCAAAATTGGATAAATTAAAATAAAAGAGTTTATTTTGATTTGGAATATGATTAAAATAAAGAAGTTTATTTTAATTAAAATTGGATTTCATGATAACTAATTAGAGTTGGAATTGGATTCCATGATAACTAATTGGAGTTGAAATTGGATTTTATACTAACTAATATTTCACATTAAATGATATCAATGCATATATGGAATGGTTTTATTATTCATGGGATGAATGTTATTTATTGATACATATAGAGATATGTATGATAATAAATAGGGATTGATTATGGACTATTGACTAATGTGTGATTGGATTTATTTTAGTGGATGCTTGAATGTATGAGTTTTTATAAATAGGGTCTGCGTACCTCGTCTTCTCTAATTTTTTCTTAATGTAAATTCTATCTCCCTCCTATGTACTTCCCCTTGACTGCTGATCAAGGTTTCTATTTATTGTAAATAGTTTTTGTAATAGGACTAGTTAGAATTAATTTTGAAGAATTGGACACAAAGGAGCAAGGAGCGCTTGAAGACCCGTTTGCAATGGAGCCCGGGTTTAAATGTAATAGTTATATTTAAATTTAATTCTTGCACCCTAGGTTTGACCTTTTGGTTCACTTGGTGGCTCTAGTGAACCAAACTAAAATAAAAGTCTATAATCAATCTGGGTAGAATATAGTATTTTATATATGCATGCTTACTATATATATATATATATATATTATATTATCCAACATGCTTCGCATGTAAAATAATATGACGCGTATTATATATATATATATATATATATGTGTGTGTGTGTGTGTGTGTGTGTGTGTGTGTGCATGCGCGCTAAACAAGATGAGACAAATAATAATTACAAACCCATCAAAGAAATTATATTAAGTCCTAAGCGTTCAAAGATATTTGGAATATCGAACGTCGCCTTCTAGCATGGTAAAGCGATGGAGTACTAAATGTTTAATATGAGTTTGTTGTGTCACACAAGGCAAGTATTAAATATATAAGATGTTGCTTTATCACATTTGATGCTTATAAATAGACTGAACGATACTGTTTTGTTGTGTCACACAAGGACATTGTTTTTCTTTCGAATATATGAAAGTGCTAGGTTGGACTTAACTTAAACAATTTTGATTCGGCTGTGTCACACTTGATCAAAATAATCTAAGAGGCAAAATACAAGGAATTACATAGTGATGTAATTGACAATAGTTATCTACCTATTTATTTATATATAGTTTGTTGCGTCACACAAGGTTATATACATTTGAAATGGGATCCTTATTCTCACTAGCAAATCTTTAATTAGATTTGCCGAACTATATATATTGAGGGTAATATAGTTTGATGAAAAAGTGAGAGATACCAATTTAAAATAAAGACCTAATTTATTTTGGTAATTAATTAAATGAATGTATGATAAAATGTTGTTAAATTACAAATTCATTTTACAGAATTTTACAATGTCTAATTCACTATCACTGCGTAGCATATTAGATGCTAATTAACCAGACCGAATTACACAGACTGGTTAAGGAATCTGAGAATAGTTCTCAAGGCTGAAAAGCTATCTTATATCCTTAATATGCCTATCCCTGTAATAGTTGCAGATAATGCCTCTGAGGAAGAGATTGCTACTTTTAGAAAGTGGCAAGATGCCGCACAGTTGGCTCAATGCATCATGCTCGCATCCATGAGTAACGAGCTTCAGCGTCAGCATGAAACTATGGATGCTCTTACTGTACTCCTGCACCTTCAAGGAGTTGAATGGTGAGGAAAGTAGGACTGCTAGATATTAGATATCTAAGGAGCTCTTCCAATCTAGAATAACCGATGGCACTACAGTATAGACAAATGTCCTAAAAATGATCAATCTGATTGAACAATTGGGACAACTGAGTTTTGTATTGGATGAAGAGTTAATCCAAGATTTGATCTTGCAATCACTCCCGGACTCTTTCTCACAATTTGTTGTGAATTTTTCACGTGAACTAGCTATATGTCAACCTGCATAAGTTGCTTAAACACGTTGAAAACTGTAAAGAGTCACTTTCCAACCAAGAAAGACCAAGTCTTACTGGTAGATGATTCTTCCAGAAAGCGGAAGAGGGCCAAAGGATCTTCTTAAAAGAAGAACAATTCAAAACACTAAGAACAAAACTGATGCAGATAGCAAAGGAGTTTGCTTCCACTACAATAAGCCTGGACATTGGAAAGGAAACTGTAAGGAGCATCTTGTAGAGGCTAACCAGAAGAAGCTTAGTGAAGCTTCGGTTACAGATATAGGTTTGTTCATCATTGAAATAAATCTTTCTATAAGTCAAGGTTCTACTTGGGTATTGGATACCGGCTATAGTTCTCACATATGCAATCCAATATAGAGACTAAGCAGAAGTAGAAAGCTAAACAAAGAGTAAGTAATCTTACGTGCGGAGAATGGAGTAATGGTTGCTACATTAGCCGTAGGAACTTATAGTTTAGCGTTGCCTACGGGCAAGTCTGTTAAGTTAATAAGTTGTTATTATGTTCCAGTTCTCTTAAGAAACATTATTACTTCCGTTGTTGGACAAGGAAGGTTCTGGTATTATATTGAAGAATAGTTGTTGTTCTATTTATAATGATAATGTTTTGTTTGAAACTGGAAGATCATTTGATGGACTTTGTAAACTTGACTTACATGAAAAATAATTTTGCAAATTGAACAAACTAGTAAAAGAAAAGGAGATGATCATTTAAAGAGTGGAATATATGTATTTGATGAAATACAAGTCTGAATCATTTGAAAGGTTCAAAGAATTCAGAAGTGAAACAAATTGACAAAGTATTAAGATTCTTTGATCAGATCGAGGAAGGAATACTTGTGCAATGAGTTTCTAGATCATTTCAAAATGGTATTTTTCTCATAATGGACGTTTCATGATACACAATAATTGATTGGTGTATCTAAAAAGGAAAATTGTACCATGTAGAATATGGTGCGGTCCATAATAATTTTTATCGACATTCCAGTATCCTTCTGGGGTTATGCCATAGAAACGGCTGCATATCTACAAAATAAGGTAACCTCAAAATCCGGCCCCAAGACTCTATAAAAGTTATGGATAGGGAGGATTCCCAGTCTTAAGTATGTTAAGATATAGGGTTGTCCAACTTATGTGAAAAGGTTTCAAAAGATAAGTTTGGGACAAAATTTAACAAGTGCAGAGTTGTGGGATATCCTAAAAAAAGTTTAGGGCATTATTACTATAATCCTATATGTTGCCTTCTTGGATAAAGATGTTTATCATTGAAGGAGCTAGTGGGAGGGTAATAGATCTTGAAGGAGTTCAAGAACCACAAAGTACTACAAGTCAAACTGAGGAACTTGTAGATAGACCTATTGTACCACAACCGAATCGTAAATCTGAAAGAGTACCGAAGATACCTAGGAGGTATGGATTCATCATAGAGGATGATGATGAGGTACGCATCATAGAGGATGATGATCCAGTTATATACGATGAGGCTATGAGTAGAAGACACTCAGAGAAATGGCAAATGGCCATGAAATTCAAAATGAACTCCATGTATGAGAACCAAGTATTGACTCTGGTTACTCAACCGAAAGGCATAGTGCCTAGAAGGTGTAAATGGGTTTTTAAAGAGAAAAACTAGGGCAAATGGCAAGGTGGAGACCTATAAGACCATACCTGTTTAAAAGGTTTCAAATAAAGTCAAGGAGTTGACTGTAATAAAACCTTATTACCGAGTAATGCTCAAGTCCATTTGGATTTTGCTTGTGATTGCAACTTATTACGAAATCTGGCAAAATGGATGTAGAGACGTCCTTCCTCAATGAAGACTTGAGGAGAATGTATGTATGATACAGCCAGAGGAATTTATTTCAAAGGTTGAAGCAAATCGTATTTTAAGCTACAATGATCCATTTATGGATTGAAGCAAGCTTCTCAAAGATGGAACGCTCATTTTGATGAGACAATCAAAAGAGTTTGATTTTATCAAAAACGAGAATGAACCTAGTGTGTATAAAAGGGTTAGTGGGAGCACTGTGACATTCCTAGTATTATATGTTGATATATTACTGATAAGGAATGACACACCAATGCTACAATCAGTAAAGATAAAATTGTCTAAACATTCCTCCATAAATAACTTGGGAGGAGCATCCTATAAATTGGGGATATAAATCTATATAGATAGATTTAAAAGGATGTTCGGCTTGACCCAATGAACATATATTCATTCGATGCTAAAGGCGTTTAGCATGGCAAACTCCAAGAGAGGTCTCATGATGATGAACCATGGAGTGAATCTCTATAAAATTGTCTCCAATTTAAAGAGAGATCGCATGAGTTATTATCATGTATGCAATAAATATACAAGGCTTGATGTTGATCAATCATATTCTGGAGAAGATCACTATAAGACAGTGATAAACATCTTAAGTACTTAACCGGTATTGAAGATGTGATCATGATTCATGGTAGGTCTGAATTAAAACTAGAGGGCTAAACAGACTCAAGTTTTTCAGACTGACGAAGACGATAACAAATCCACTTTAGGGTAAATTATTACCTTGAATGGTGGTGCAGTGAATTGGAAAGGTTCAAAAATAGCAAAGAGTTGCTGATTTAGTGACAAAGACAAAGTATATAGCTGTAAGTGAAGTTGCAAGTTGATTGTTTGGATGAAAAGTTCATCACAGAACTATGAATAGTTCCTAAGTCTCATATTGGATTCAAACATGTGTTGCGGCACTTTCATTTGATTAGAGGAATCATTGAAAGAAGAAAAGTCACTATAGAGATAGTGGACTCTCAAAAACAACATTTTATATCCATTTAATGAAGCTTTATCCAAATGGCAGGATGATCGTCACTTAGAGAAGAAGGGTATTAGATACCATGACGATTGGCTTTAGTGCAAGTGGGAGATTGAAAGTAGTATGCACACAAGCCAATCATATTTGATATGATGTAGCATATACTTTGTAATCTTATTCGGTTATTAAAGGCATTTTATATTATCTACATAGTGCTGTTATATTAAATGTGATAAACCCATAGTTTTGAGCAATGCTTTTAGAATCATGATGGTGATCATGCTAATGAGATATAAATTCTAGATAGCTCATAAACTAAAATCGTTCATAATCGTTGGATTACTAAAAAGGAGATTAGTGAATCCGGATAGATTAGTACATACGTTGCCTGCTCTCAAGAAGAGGATGATTGATCTCATAATCATTTGTGTGGAGACACTAAAGCAAGTATGTAGGTGCTTATTGGAGAATAAGTTCACTGAACATGGCTCACTAAGGAATACCTAATGGAGTTTTACTCGCCTGTCAATAAGAATTCCTCTAGTGATAGTAGTACAAGTGATCCTTGGACTTGAGATCATCATAGTATCTTGTGTATGATGAGTTATACTTTGACATGTCCCTTAAGACCTTTAGGGTATAACAAAGGGTATGATTGGGTATAATAAGTTGTACATGGAGATAGGTGAATGATCAACAAAGAATCTACCACATCTAGTAAAAGATGTGAATGTCTTATGTGATTCGATAAATGACAACTCAGTAGTCCTTGGCCAAGGTAGAATTAAATTAGAAAAGAGTTTCTAATTTGCATTATTTACAGTTGTGCATTTGAGAATCGAAATACATATAATTAAATAAAATAAGACTTGACAGTAATTCCATGTCTTATATTTAATTGGGACATTATATGGTAGAAGGATTGAATTATACGGTAAGTATGCACTGAAAGGTTCTTTTATGTTTAATGTTGAAATCTATATTATATGGAAAGTCGTTGATCGCTAAGGGGGCTTACCCTTATTGTAGAATAAATATTATTTATTAAAATGAATTAAATAGTTTAATTTATTTATTTAAATAAGATTAGAATTGTTCTAATTGATTTATTCACAACCGGTTTAATATGGAGAACCTAAATGGTCACACCGCAAAAGAAAAATATTTATTTAAGAAGTAAATGACATAATTGTAATAATAAGTTAAGTGTATTTAATTTAGTCTATGGAGATAGAATAAATTAAATAGCTTAATATTTATTATTTAATATTTTAAAAATATTAAATATAAATTAATAAGAGAAGTCTTATTATTATTATTACTATTACTATTATTTAATTCCTAATAGGGATTGATAATTAATTAATAGAAGTACTCTCACATGAATTCCTAATTAGATTAGGAGTTTAATTTAATTAAAGGAGTTTAATTAGAATAGAAACCCTAATCCTAAATAGTTTAGGGAAGAGTTTTCCTACATCTATAAATAAGAGAAGTCTTATCATAGATTAGGGTTACACACTCTTGCATAAGAATTGGGGAGAGTACTTACAATTTCTGTAGAGATAGAAACTAGAGTTTTGCCAACACCCATCTTCTTGAACAAGTATTATTCCTTGGTGGATCACCTCTAGAGGCCAAACACTTGGGTGGCTAACGTTGATCAAAGGAAGAAATTTAATCGGTAGAATTCAAGGAGAACGCGAAGGAATTGGAGGTGAACTTGTACCTGAGGAAGCTAGAATTCTATAAGGGTATAATTCTTATTCTCCATCTCTTTCGTTTAATTAATAATTGTGCATAAAGAAAGATCATGGTGATGGTTTGTATAAAATTTTAAAATCTGATTTTATCGCGCTTCCGCTTTATTTATCTAATTTGATTGCATGTTCGCGTTATACAAACCTAACATTATGTCCCAGAATCACGACTCAATTAACTCGTCCCGTTACATTCTCCCTCCTTATAAAGATTCTGTCCCCATAATCGCTACACATAGATTAAGCAAATAGCTGTGGATAATTTCTCATCATCTGATCATCGAGTTCCCACGTTGCTTCTTTAGCGTTGTGGTTCCTCCAGATCACCTTGACAGAAGGTATAATTTTATTTCGTAGCACTTGCTTTTCCTATCAACTATCTGAGTAGGCTCTTCTTCGTAAGACAAATCTTTCTCAACTTACAGGGGTTCATGCTCTATAACATGCTTGTAGTCGGGTTTGTATGGTCGTAATACCAAGACATGAAAGACATTGTGGATGTGTTCCAGCGCTGGAGGTAAGGCTACCTCATATGCGACCTCACCGACTTTTCTTAATACTTCAAAGGGTCCAATGAACCTCGGGCTCAGTTTTCTCTTCTTACCAAAATGAATCTTCCCTTTCCAAGGAGATACTTTCAATAAAACATAGCTACCAGACTCAAACTCTCGATTCTTACGATGTTGATCGGCGTACTTCTTCTGTCTATCCTAAGCTGCTATCAATCTTTCCTTGATCACTTTGATGATTTATATGGTCCGTTGTACCAGTTCTGGTCCGAGCAATTAACGTTCTCTAACTTCATCCCAGCATAATGGAGTTCTGCACTTTCTGTCGTACAACGCTTCGTAAGGCGGCATGCCAATACTTGCGTGGTAACTGTTATTGTAAGCAAATTCCACCAGCGGTAGATGATCGTCCCAATTTCCTTTGAAGTCCATAATGCAAGCGTGTAACATATCTTCCAATGTTTGAATCGTTCTTTTGCTCAGTCCGTCGGTTTGTGGATGATGTGCTGTACTCATACGTAACTGCGTTCCCAAGCATTCCTGTAGTCGTTTTTAGAAGTTCGATGTGAAGCGCGGATCCCTATCTGAGACAACAGATATTGGAACACCGTGCCTCGAAACAATCTCCTTGATATACAACTTCGCCAACTGATCTAGGTTGAATCTGATCTTGATCGGTAGAAAATGTGCTGATTTCATCAGTCGATCCACGATAACCCATACTGCGTCGAAACCTTTCTGAGTCGTCGGAAGACCTACTACGAAATCCATGGTGATGTGCTCCCATTTCCATTCTGGAATTTCTAACGGTTGTAATAGCCCACTTGGTCTCTGTTGTTCGGCTTTAACTTTCTGACATGTCAAACACTTGGCTACACAATTGGCAACGTCTCTCTTCATATTTGGCCACCAAAAATGTTGTCGAAGATCTTGGTACATCTTCATACTACCCGGATGAATCGAATATCTTGAATTATGAGCCTCGCTCAAAATTTCCTCCTTCACCTCTTGTACTGGCGGAACCCAAATTCTTCCTTCGAATCTTAATACTCCCTCATTGTCCACTTTGAATTTTACTTCATCACCTTCAGATATTTTTTTCCTGATTTTATCACATTCTTTGTCCTGAATTTGTGCTTCCTTAACCTTATCTATCAAAGTTGAACCAATTCTCAATTGAAATAATTTTTCATCGCTTTCCTCCGGAAGTTTTACCTCCAACTCTAGTTTCGCCATTGCTGCAATTAGCTCCTCTTGAGCGGTAATCATAAAAAATTTCTCCCGTCCCTTCCTGCTTAAGGCGTCGGCTATAACGTTCGCTTTACCCGGATGGTATAAAATTTCGCAGTCATAATCCTTTATCAATTCCAACCATCTCCTCTGTCACATGTTTAGATCCTTCTGTGTAAAAATATATTTCAGACTCTTGTGGTCCGTATATATCTCACACCTCCCCCTGTAAAGATAGTGCCTCCATATCTTCAAAGTAAACACTACCGCGGCTAATTCTAAATCATGGGTCGGATACCCCTTCTTATAGTCTTTTAATTGTCATGACGCATACGCAATGACCTTACCGTTCTGCATAAGCACACAACCTAGTCCCTTTTGTGACGCATCACTATACACCACAAAATTACCTGTGCTATCCGGTAGAGACAACACAGGTGCCGTACTCAACCTCTTCTTTAATTCTTGAAAACTTTCCTCAAAATTCTCCGTCCAAACGAACTTCACCATCTTTCTAGTCAAATTCGTTAACGGAGTCGCGATTTTGGAAAAATCTTGAATAAATCTTCTGTAGTAACCTGTCAATCCGAGGAAACTCCTTACTTCCGATGGTGTTTTCAGCTGATCCCAATTAAGCACTGCTTCAACCTTTGACGGATCCACCGAAATTTTATCCTTGTCAATCACATGTCCAAGAAATTGCACTTGCTCTATCCAGAACTCACACTTTAAAAATTTAGCGTACAACTTCTCTCTTCTTAACGCTTCTAATGTCAACTTCAAATGTTCTGCATGGTCTTCCTTGGTGTTGGAATAAATTAGAATATCGTCAATGAATACTACTATAAATTTGTCCAAAAATGGCTTAAACAACTTGTTCATTAAGTCCATGAATACTGCAGGAGCATTCGTTAGACCAAATGACATCACCAGAAACTCGTAATGACCATAACGAGTTCTGAACGCTGTCTTCGGTACATCTTCTTTCCTCACCTTCAACGGATGATACCCACTCCTTAAATCTATCTTCGAGAAATATCTAGCTCCTTTCAACTGTTCAAACAAGTCGTCGATTCTTGGCAATGGATATTTATTCTTAATCGTGACCTTGTTCAACTCTCTGTAATCAATGCAAAGTCGCATTGATCCGTCCTTTTTTTTAACAAACAACACCGACGCTCCCTATGGCGATACGCTCGGCTGAATATACTTCTTATCTAAAAGTTCTTGCAGTTGTACCATAAACTTCTTCATCTCTACTGGGGCCATACAGTACGGAGCTTTCGATATCGGGGCAGTTCCTGGCGCCAAATTGATTACAAACTCAACTTCCCTATCTAGCGGAAGTCCTGGCAAATCGTCGAGAAAGACGTCTACAAAGTCCCTTACAACAGGTATCTCTTCTAATTTCGGACTTTCTTTTCGAGTATCAACTATGTAGGCTAAGTATCCCACACAGCCTTGTCTTAATAACTTCCTGGCCTGCATCATCGTTAGATAAATCGCTTGTCTAGGTGATTTGCTGCCGTAATATACTACCTTTGACGGAGTCATAAGGTTAATACGTTTCTTCTGGCAGTCAATTATCGCCCCATAATTAAATAACCAATCCATACCCAAAATAACGTTAAATTCCCCAAGTTTGATTGGGATCAGATCTACTGTCATCACGTTTCCCTAATATTCACTCTACAGTTCTTGTGTACGTACTTCACATGAATTATTTCCCTATTCGCAATTTCTATGTTCAAAGGATAATCTAATTCCTCCTTAGGCAATTCTAAGCTCTTAGCAAATTCATCAGATATAAATGAACAAGTAAATACCCGAATCAAACAATACATAAGCATCTATATTATTGATCGGAATGATACCTGACACCACATCACGAGACTGCACGACATCTTGCACGGTCATGTTGAAAGTCCTAGCAGTAGGTCGGTTTGTTGGTGCTGATCCGGTTATAATTAATGTATTACCACCAATGTTCCCCTTGTTGCCTCCTGTTCCTGCTCCTCTTGCTGCCTTCTTGGGACAATCCCTAGCCAGATGATCCTTTGATCCGCATGTGAAACAAGCACCCTTCTTTGGATTCGGACAATTCGGCACTATGTGGCCCTCCTGGTTCCAATTGTAGCAGACTCTCTTCCCTTTCAGGCAAATCCCCACGTGATTCTTCCCACATGTAACACACGCTTCTATCTTCTTCTGACCTCCTTGTTGGTTTCTAGCAGATCCATTATCATTCCACTTCCTCTTCTGATTGTGACCACCACTATTACTACCACTCGCCTTGTTATTCTCATTCTCACCCTTCTTCTTCTTATGCTCCTGGTTATACTTGGTTAGAGCATCACTTCCACCTTCTGCGATGATCGCCTTTTCCAATACTCCAGTAAAAGTGTTCAATTAGAACATTGACACCTTGCTATACAACCATGGCTTCAACCCTTGTTCAAACCTCCTTGCTTTCCTCTCATCCGTATTTACTTGGTAAGTTGCGAACCTAGCCAACTCATTAAACTTTGCCGCATACTCCGGTACAGTCATGGTATCCTGTTTCAGCTCTAGAAATTGAATCTCCATCTGGTTACGCGAACTCATCGGAAAATACATCTCAAAGAACATCTCCTTAAACCTCTGACATGCGATTACACCCTGACCTCCTCGAACCTTATTCGCCTGCCACCAATAGCTGGCCTCTGACTTAAGCATGAACGTTGCAAAGGCAGTCTTTTGATCCTCACTGACCCTAGCAACGTCAAATACTTTCTCCATCTCCATCACCCAAGTTTGGGCTTCTATCAGGTTCAGGGAACCCGTAAATTCTGGTGGTCCTACCGCTTTGAAATGTTTAAATGACGTCACTGGTGGAGCTTGCGGCTGATTTGCAAGTGCTTCAGGCGAAAGGTTCACCAACTGCTGAACAGGATTAGCATTGGCGTCGTTGTTATTAGTAGAGCTCTCCTGAGCTTGTTGACGTGGTTGGCGTCTCGGCGACATTTTCTGTTCAAGAATATGCGCTTATTAAATCATCACTCAATTTTCTTAAGTGTCCAACATTTAACTCAAACAATTCATGCTAAACATTTAACACATAACATCTTCAAATAAAATTGATATTTCATTAATTCAAAGGTCTTAAACATAGAAAATAACATCACTGCTATTTACATCAACTACCCCAAGATCAAACAATCTTTAGGATTAAATAGTCATATTCCATTGTGTATAATCACACTGGAATTTACATCATTAACTACCATAAATATTTACACATAATTCAAAAACTTCTCCTATCACGGCCTACTAAGGCGTCGAACTGCCTGTCTATGTTTTTCCTCCATGATATGGCACATCGTCCTGCGATCCAACATGTACCATGACAAGTCCTCGAACTGAACTGGATAGTGGAGAACTCGATCCTGGGCCCTATCAATCGCTGTCTGGAAAGTATAGTCTGTCTCCTTAATCTTAGCCTTCTTTGCCCATTCACCTTCTTCGAAAATTTCTACACGTTGAGCGTTATTCATCCAAGCATCCTCTGCTTTAGCATATTCTGCTGACTCCTCACTCAAATCATCCTTTAATTTCTGAATCTCAAGTTTCATCTTTTCATTCTCAGCCAACAAGTCTTCTTTTTGACTCTGTACCTGAACTAACTTCCATTCTACGTCTCCAAGACGTATCTCAAGATCCTCAATCTTCTCATCCTTCTGTTCTATAAAAGTCTGGCGTATATTTGCCAGTCTCTCCTAATCTCTAATTTTATCCTGTAACTCAACAGTACGATCGTACAGTGCATCGTACATCTCAACATCGACAGAGGTAAGGGGTACCTCCTCGGAATCCTCATCATCCTCCTCAGCCTCTACCTCCTCAGGATCCTCCTCTGGATCAGACTCAGGCTCATACTCCTGACCCACAACCGTGATCAATGGAGATGGCTCTCTGTGTATCAACTGCTCCCGGATAATATGGATATCATGGGACTCCTCCTCTCCAGCCACTCGAAGCTCAACATCCCTAGGCTGACTGAATCCTCCAACATCCGACATCCTGACAACAAAGTTTAAATTTTAATTAATACTCGGCACTAGTTGCAGCACATAGGTTGTAAACACATAAGCACATAGCACATAAAGTCTTTTATTATCTTTAATGAATTCCATAATTCATTCCTTAGAACTCGATAAGAGTTTATCACCACTATATTTTCTGACTCTTAAAAGGCTACTACCCTAAGGTTTCCCCACCTAAGGTTCATAACCTACAACTTTGATACCAACCTGTGACACCCCCAAATTCAGGTACTTCGTTTCCTCAGGATTTGGTGTTCACTATTCAAGTACATCATATCACATCTAACTACCCATTCAAATATAAATGAAAACTCTTAAATAAAAGAGAAATCTCCCATTAAAGGGGTACAACATCATTAGTAATTAAATCCCAGGTCATCTAACCTTAACATAACATCAATGCGGAAAACATACTTAAGTCTATTACATAAACATCAATTAAGCAAATACAACAATTCTTCATCACTTGTTTGCTTTTCCTTTGCCCTTACTAGTGGACGGCTCATCAGTTCTTTCAACTTTAGCTGCAATGTTATTATGCAAGGGTGAGCAATGATTTCCAAACAAATACAACAACAACAATAATAATAACATGCGAAATAATTAACAGGTATTGAATAATCGAAGATTCAGCTTTTGAGTCAAGAATGTAAGACAAGATTCAAAGAACGTCTGAGGGTCTTAAAACCACGAACTATGTCCCAGGTTTTCGAGTATTTCTACTTTACACCTTTAGCAGTCGTAAGACTATATGGACTTTACTTCTCGTACTCAGGGGATCAGCCATCTGTACCATGTATGTACACAACATCTTAACGCTAACGCATAAATAAAATCCTCTATATAAGGGTTGTTCATCTCAGTTTGACATCGGAGTTTGCAGTAAAGGAAGTTTGATTTGGATTTACTTCAATAACGTTTCTAGAATTTAGAACGCTCATCAACTATGGACTAGTCGAATCAATAAGGGTTCGCTAGTCAATCAAGATTCAATAAGATATAATAAATGTTCGAGAATCAAAGAGTGAATCTCACAAAAGATACAATTGAATGAACTAGAATTAAGGACTTGCTCAAGTAAGTAATAGAATTATAAAGCTTGCATGATACGAGAATGAAATTCAGGAACTTGTGTAGAAATAATTAATTACGGATAAGATACTTACTTTCAACGAAATAAAAAGATTAGAGTAGTAAACTTGCTTTCGATGAAATAAAAAAAATTAAGGGTAGAAGACTTGCCTTGTGCGTAGATTACAAATTAAAATTACACGTTCCTTAATCAACCTATACATCCGGTTTATAAAGCAGTAACAAAATTAGTTACAGTATTATAAACACTTCAGGATTCATTCACATCAAACTTTCATTCTAACATCTCAGTTGTTTTCTGATTATTAAACTCACTTCCGAAGTTGTAAACTTAATCATAGCAATATCATACTTAAGAATTCCTAAAACTCAACGTCTTGGTATTCGTTCAACATATTAATCTAAGTTTTAAACATGCATAGGATGACATAGCTTAACCACAAGGAAAGAAAAATTTTAACTCTTCCTGCACTGATCTCGCCGGGGCGAGAATTTCTTCACAAAATTTCTCGTCGGGGCGAGATACCGTCGGGGCGAGAAAACTTAGTTTAATGAGCTCACCAGGGCGAGCTCCCGTCGGGGAGAGAAACTCAGTTCACTGAGCTCGCCAGGGCGAGCTCCCGCCGGGGCGAGAAACTCAGTTCATTGAGCTCACCGGGGCGAGCATCACGAATTCCAGTTTCTGCAGTTCGCGAAAAACGCATAAACAGGCCAAAAATTTCCAATCTTGTTATTCTAACCTCAAATTAAACATACCCAGATACTATAATTCATATATAATTGTTACCCAAGCCTTCTAGCATGATTCTAACAACTTAAATTGCATAAACCATGAATCTAAGAATCAAAATTGAGGTTTCTATCATTTTATCAACGTTTCTTCAATTTCCATAAAATCACACATAACAGGTTCATTATACTACCAATTTAATCCGTTTAAATCTTGTTTCCTTTATTTTTACATGCATAAACAAAATAAATTATCAATTTAACTAATTAATTAGCAACACCAACTTCAATTTCATACATTTGAGCCATGCTCGTAACTAACTACTCTGTAACTTTTCAGAACTTCAATTAAAACATGTTTTTATGAAATTAATTACTCTAAATTACATATATTTCATATAAAAGACGCTTATACATGCTTTTTAACATCTAATCATCATTCTATAAAATTTAGCCATAGAACTTAGTTTACAAAGAACTCAAAACATGCATTCATGGAGAAAATTAAGAAAACGCAATTTAAAGGTTAAATTTAATAATTACCTCTGATTAAATGCTTTAACTATGCAACAATTGAATGTATTTCTTATCAATTCTCTAATTCCTCACAAATCTCTCTCTTTTCTCTTTGTATGAACTTTTGAAAACTGATGAATAGTAACGCATGAAATAATAATACGTGAAACTAAATGGCAGATCATGGTGTCAGTTTAATAACTGGCACCAACTCTCACTAAGGCCATGTTTGGCTAGTCCTCTATTCTTCTCTCTAGTTTATTTTAATAAATAGCTTATAATATAGTTCATGTCACATATTTAAATTAATAAAATAATCTCATTTAAATTAATTAAATAAGGTAAAATAATACCACATTAAATCACCTATTCACATGATTAAAAATATCATTTATTAATAATGACAAATCGTTTAGTCTCTAATTAATTATTAAATTAATTAGAGATAACATTATACTTATTTAAATAATACATTTAATCAAATAAATTCAATTAAGCACATACTTTAAATATAAAAATTCTCTACATTAATTTAATTAATGTGACACATATAATTAAATTAATCTACCACAATTTCATCAATTAATCAATTAATTCAACAATCAAATCATCGAAAAATATTTATTTACTCAATAAATATTTAAATTAAGTTACAAAATTCTCATTTGTCACATACATAATTTATTCTCTGTTCTTGCAATACTTAGTTTAGGCTATTCTATTCATTTTGAGAATAATGGTGTTGTAATTTCTCGTGGGATTGAAATTTTTGGATATGGTTTTATTTCTAATGATTTTATAGTTTTAGATACTATTAATTCTAGCGTTAATAGTAATGATTTTTATTCCTTGCTTGTTGAAAATGATCATGATAGTTCAATTAGATGGCATGCTACATTAGGTCATATTGGACACGATAAAATAACTAGGTTAGCTCGAGCAGGTCTTTTAGGCTCACTCGCTAAGGTCAATCTACCCACTTGTGAACATTGTTTAGTAGGAAAATCAACTAAAAAACCATTCGATAAAGCCACCAGGGCAGAAACACCCTTGCAACTCATTCACCCAGACATCTGTGCCCTTATGAATGTGAAAGAAAGGCATGGACGGTCCTATTTTCTCACTATGATAGATGATTATACGCGCTTCGGGTACACTTTCTTGATCTCTCATAAGTCTGAGGCATTAGATTGCTTTAGACATTATTTAATTGAGGTCGAGAAACAGTTAGATAAAAGTGTTAAGGCACTTCGAACTTGTGACAACCCGAATTTTTAGAAGCTATTAAAATGAGAATTTAATAAATAAAAAAATTCTTGTTATGTGTCGGGTTCGAGTTTATATTTATGTGCGATGTATTTTGGTTATGTGATTTGGTGTGAATATATTTTAGAAATATATATTTATATATTGAGAAAAGGAAATGAGGTTTAATAGTTAATTAAACCATTGATAAGAGTAAATGAAACTGGGTGCCGCAACACCAGTAACTATATTTGCCCAGAAATGAGATTTTAATTGCATGGTTCTAGGGATGCCTTTGTAACCTTAATAAATGATTATAATGAAATGTAAAATATGTTATAAGACTTAATAACATGTTATAATCACACAAATGATGATTTAAAAGTGATGCTTTAGTAAATTATATAGGGTAATAAGATAAAGTTGTTTCAGTCAACTATAATAAATTTTATTGAATGTTAGATTTATATATGGAATCTTGATAAGTCTTAAACACTTGAGTGAACTTCGAATGTCGCTTAAGAAGAATGGAAATGAGGTGTAAGATGAAATTCACACAATTAAACTTAATTGAACATTGTGCATCGTTTAAGCAAGGATTGTGGAATGTAAAGTAGAGTTAACACAAACAATTACTAAGTGTTTCTATGTGGCTAATAAATGTTGTGCATGATTATATAATGTGTAAGATACGTGAGGTGCAGATAATTATAAGTTGTTTATGGTAACTGGTAATCTACGAGCCAGACAAGTCTTTCAGTTCCTATTTGCTATGTGAACTTGATGTTGAATTGTGTTAAATTTGTTTTGCAAAGAGCATGATGAATTACATGTACTGTAAACATGAAATGTTAAAGTCAACTTATGACTATTGATTGAATAAAGAATGCTGGCTGAGTAAGGAACTCAATCTTTATACTTGTTATGTGAATTACCGAATGTATGTTAAACTAGTGTAATGATTATGAGATGTATGTTGAGCATGTTATTATGTGCTACGTGATGCATGCAAACTGTTAGATATGCTGAGTTGTCGAGCTCATTCTTGCAAACAACCATTTTTGCAGGTTAAAGATTCATGCTACCCGAATGACATGGATCAAAATGATGCATGAAGATTAAATGTTTTAGTTGAAGTTATTACTTGAACTATGCTAAGATTTTGATAAATGTATTTATATTGAGTTGTAAGTTTGTACTGAGATGTAAACTTTTATTATAAGTTCGATAAGGCGAATCATAATATTAACATGATTCTAAGATGTTTAGAAGTAAAGGTTGAAAGTTTTGGGAACGAGGACGGTTTGTAATAGAAAAGTTTTAATTATTCTGTATTTTTAATGATTATGTCATTGAATAATGACATATTAATAGAAGTATGATGTATTGTTAACAACCAATGTCGAGGGTTGAATTGTATGAATTTTGGGGTCATTACAATTGGTATCAGAGCTGATAGGTTATACACCTTAGGTAAGAGTACTTTAGGCTATAACCATAGTGAGGGATAAAAAATGAAAATGAGAATAATAAGTTAAGTATAATTATGGTACAATCGTACTCTTTAGTGGTATTTGGGCTAAACAAATCCTTTAGAGAGTGGAGGTTAATACGAACTAGCAACCGATCTAACTCGTTGTGAAAGACAGTGTAGACGAGACATAAACTAGTTTGTTGGTTATTTGTGGGAAACCACTCAGGTATTATATTGAACACTGTTAGAGACTCAATATGTGCCGAGTATAGAAATATGATGCGTATGATAAAAAAAAGAAATTGATTCTTATCACATATTTAGATGTATAGGATGAGTTAAGTCCTAGAAACGTTATAAGAAGAAGATGAGAATGACGAGAAGAAAACTTGAATAAATATTGAACAATATGAATGAAGTTAGAGATTCTTAAAGGAATAATTAGTATATAAATAAGAAGATTCAAAGAAGAATCTTGAAGAGTTATGAAAGATGAGAACCAGGAGTTACCTGACTCCAGTAATAAAGATGGTGTTAATGGATACACGAAGTCTATAATATGAGAATGATATAAATGATAAGGATAAACTCAAATAGAGTTTAGAGAATTCATATGAGAAAAGATTTATGATAAAATGAGTAGGTTCAAAGAAGAACCTGAAGAGTTAAAAGATCAGGAAATGCCTGAGTTGATTAATCATCAGACAACATGATTAAAGAAAAGAATAAAGAAGATCGTAGGATGAGATGATCATAAGAAAAGAAAGAATCGTAAGAAGCGTTAATGATATAATAAGATCACGACGTATTCTGTTTAAGTTGTAAAATGACAGATGATCTGAAATGATTTTATAGTTGTAGCATGATGCTATAAAGAGATGGTACTATGAAATAGTACGAGGTAAACTCACGAGGAGTTATGAATGATGAAATATGGAAATTTTGTATTGAGCAAAGAGTAAGTTAAAAGCAAGATGAAATTAGGTGGGATTTCAATTGAGGACTCATGTGATGACTGAGTTGTATAAATCTTTGTATGAGCAGAGGTTTTGTGCTTGCACTTAGTTTATCACATTGATAATCGTTGGAATATTGGTGGCGCACTATCGATATACATATGGTGAGAAGGTGATTATTTTCTCATATTTATATTTGATAGTTAGATAATATTAAGATTAGGTGCGGGTTCTTAAAACTCATGCTTATGGTAAGTCCGTGACTCATAATCATATGTATGTTTTTGAACTCCTAAGCATATGGATAGTCCCTGATTGGTTCTTGGACTACGTATTGCTAGGATAAGTTCCTAAACTCATATTATTGTGTCAAGTTCCGGAACTCATAATGTGTGGTAAGTTTGATAAACTATATTAAGGTATAGGAGAGTTGTAGAACTATGAATTTTTGGTATAGTGAGGATTGATGGGCTGAAGATTGATAATGATAAGCAATAGAAAAAAAAATGAGGTTGATGGTGAAAATTGGATATTCCAAATCTTATAACTATACTATATTTTTGAAATTTATTGACTTCGTGCTCATATTCGCATTGTGTGTTTAATAAATGTATATATATATATAAGAGGTACTTAACCAGTATTATTATAACTGAGAACCGAGCCTTCCTTTTATAGAATAAGGAGAGACTGTTACAATTTCTAACTATTACAACTTTTGAGTAAATTAACAGTACAAGTACAGGTTACTATTCATGAACAGTGACTTTTTCACTATTCACCATGAGAATGTCTGACACTGCACTGTTGTAACTTTACTTTCGGTGGAAAAGCTGCGAGACTTTTGACTTGAGTGAGGCATGCCTGTCTGGTAGTGCTAGCACGCCTGATTAACTGGATGACTCATTGCTTGGTGGGTCCTGCTCTATTGGGAGCATGCGGGTGACTCACGTGAATGGGTCCTGAGCATCTTAGAGATTGACACTGAACTGTTCATCTTCATCATTAACTGAGTTGGACGAACTATCTGAGGCTTCTTCTTGGAGTTTTTCTGTTCTCCGATGAAGAGCTTGAGCTATTAACTTGAGTTCTGCTGCCGAACATTTCTGGATATCTGAAATATCAAATAAACCTGATCCTGCTGTAACTTCTTTGGATTTACTTGATGATCCTTTAGTTGGAATGGATTGCACTAGAGTAACTGGGAATTCTTTAAGAACGTAACCAACAATTTTACTAACGTCAATCTTGTCCCACCATTTGATGAAGAACAATCTGACTACTGTGGGGACTGAGCAAATACTGGTTGCTGCTGAGGATTGACCAATGTCTGACTTAAATTCAATTTCAATTGTAGGGGTATGAATTTCATACTGCCACTTAAGAATCCATGGAACTTTATATTTGCTGACAAATTGAAGGGTAATCGGAACACTATCAAATTGTGGATTATGAGGGCATTTACAACTAAAATGAGTGACTGCATTTTCTAACTCTTGCAGGAAAATTTCTAAGTCTGATCCATGTCTGGACCACCATCGGTTGAACCAAACTGGGAAATGAGACTTAAATTTTTGATCAAATTGTACGAACCATAAGTGACCAAACGATTGGGTCTGGTATAGGAAGATATTATCCCATGCTTCAATGTAATCATAGTAGTTAAACTGAAGATCCTGGTTATCTAACTGTTTAAGATCAGAGGGGTGGTTTCCCCAATCTGTCATTACAATTATTTGTTTAATGTATAGGGAATGATAAATTGCTTTTGAACTGTCATTCCTATCATAGATAGGTTTGGTGAACACTGATTCAGTTTGAACTAAAATGTCTTTGTAGTAAGCAAGGTTTTTGAATGTGGCCCTTGGAATGAAGTGCCATCCAGGAGGAAAGAATTGGGCGACAATTTTAACTGGGTCTTCTTTAAATTTCATATGGGGCTCAATATTAAATAGGTTCTGTTGCGAAATAGGGATATACGGGGAATTTGGACTAGTGTTTGGCCTTGGGTTAACTGCTTGAACACAACCAAACGGATCAACTGGTTTGGGTTGACTTGCAAGGACTGAGTTGTATGGTTTTGGGATTGTTCCTAAAACCTGAAATTTGCTAACTAATGGGGCTATGGAACTTGGGTTAACTGGGAAAGGAACCATGGCTCCTTTTTGTTGACTTGAACTAGTTGGGCCAGATTGGCCAGCCTTTTTGTTTTCCACTATTTCTGACACTCATTTGGGCTGACCTGATTCAATAAATTCTCGAGTTAGAAAGTCAGGAATAGAATTGTCTTCACTTTTAATATATTCTATATCAAATTCAAAGATGCTGAGTAGAGATTGCCATCTGGCAAAAATATGCTTAGAAGCAATATTTTCAATATCTTTTTCTAAAATATATTTTGCCGATTTACAATCAATTCTGACTAAAAATTTTTGGTTCAAAATATCACTTTGAAATTTATTTATGCATTTTACTAAAGATAAAATTTCTTTTTTAATTGTACTATATTTAACTTGTGTATCATTCCAAACACAAGAGTGAAATCGGACAATTTGCTCTTTGGAGGTAGGAGTGAGTTTTTGTTTGAGAATTCCTCCAAAGCCTATTTCAGAAGCGTCCGTTTCGATGATTTTGAATGCATTTTCATTTGAGATACCAAGACAGGGCAATGTCTTGACATATTTTTTAACTTGCTGTACTACTGAGGTATAGACTTTAGTCCATGGAGGGGGATTTTCTTTTAACCGCTGAAACAAAGGTTTACAGATTTTTCTAAGATCTTTGACAAATTCTCCGATATAGTTGAGAGAACCTAAAAATCTTTGAAGTTGAGTTTTGTTAGTAATTTCGTTTGGGAATTTATCTGCAAACTTGATGGCTCTATCGATGGGAGTGATAAGGCCATGATAAATATGATGACCAAGAAACCTAACTTTTGACTGAAAAATGTCACACTTGGTTGGCGAAAGAACCAAACCATTGACTTTGATTGCTTTGAAGAAGGCATCTAAATGCTTATGATGTTCTTCAATTGACTTTGAGAAAACAAGAATATCATTGATATAAACAATGATAAACTGACTGTAAGGAGTTAGAATAGTGTTAAGGATATTTTGAAATTCACTGGGGCATTCTTTAGTCCAAAGGCTTGTACATTCCATTCGTAGTGTTCGAAAGGAGTGGTAAATGCTGTCTTATACCTATCCCTTTCATCAATTTGCACTTGCCAGTATCCTGACTTAAGGTCGAACTTATTAAAAATGGTGGAATGACTTAACCTAGCAATAAGGTCTTCCTTAATGGGTAATGGATACCTAATCCATTCTAGTACCTTATTGAGTGGTTTGTAATTGATAACTAACCTTGGGGCACCTCTTTCCTTTTCGGCTTCATTATTGACATAAAAGGCTGGACAAGACCAAGGTGATTTACTAGGCCTAATAAGACCTTTCTTAAGTAACTCTTTAATTTCAACTTTACAAAGTTCCATTTGTTCATGATTCATCTGTTTGGGCCTAGCCTTGGTAGGAATAAGATGTTCCTTAAATTCTTTTGTATATGGAAGCCTAACAGTATGGACTTTCCTATGCCAAAAGGCATTGGGCCGATCTGAGCAAAGTTTCTTTGTAATATAACTCATATTTTCTTTAATTTTTTGTTGAACAATCTCCCTAGTCAATTGTTCATCAATTTGTTTGTATCTAATTTTATTTTTTAAGAATTTTAACTGAGATTTTTTACAGTTTAAGATGTTCAAGTTTCTTGAAATTGCGTCATCTTGAATCATTCTTAAATCTCTTTCATTAGGGTTAAGAATAAACCTAAACGTGATTTCTTCACCTAGGTGTCTAGTGGTTAACCCGGCAGAGGTAGTGACAAACGGATATAACAAATAGATAAATGGTAAACCCAAAATTATCTTATCTGTTATGTTTCTAATTAAAACAAAGGATGTTTTAAAGCATACTTTGTCCTGACAAATATGGGCTTTAGATAACTTATACCTGATGTCCATTTGACTGCCATTTGCTGAATTAAGTCTTTCACTAGTCTTTTCATAATATTGAGTAGGAATAAGGCCTTCTTGAATACAATTCAAATCAGCACCGGTGTCTACTAATGCTGGTAATTCAATTATGAAGTCCTTATTTATAACTAAATTGATGTTAATATACCATTTCTGAATAGTAACATCCTTAATTCTTTGAAGACAATTGTCTATCGAGACCATAGACTCTTCAACAGGTTCTTGCTCCTCATCTTCTGAGGAATCATTAACTAACAGAGGCTGATCAATTTTAGATTCTCTAATTGCCTTTATTTCTTCTTGCAATTTAGGGATTTCTAAATTAATTTTAGAAAATTTCCTTTTAAGATTATTAACTTCTAGATTCAAGTCTGTAATTGTAACCACTTTGATAGGGGTTTTAAATCTATCAAGAGTCTTGTTAAGACTGAAAATTGGTTTATCTTGGCTTTTCTTTAACTTATTTTCTGAAGTTGAATCTTTGACCAAGAGTTTTTTCAGTTTATCCATATACTGGGTTTTTAACTCAGTGTCATTTATTTTGCTTATTAGGTCGATTAACAAAGACTGTTCTTCTTCTTCCTTTGTTAATACACTAACTGTCTTGACACAGTAACTGTTCGTACAATCTTTCGTGCACAAGGTGACCTCATTACTATCACTATCTAATTTACTGCTACTACTACTAGAATTGTTTGATGGAATATCAGAGTAATCGCCATCACTGACCTGATTTCCAATCCTAAATAACTCTAGGATTTGCTCACAATCTTCAACTGAAATATTCAATTGATTTAATTTCTTTTTAACTCTGCATTCATTTTTGTTATGTCCCTTCTGCACACAATTGTGGCACACAATTTTACTTTTGTCAAGCTTTTTATTACTAGATTTATGAGAAGTTCGTCTGTGACTTGATTTAGATTTTGAATAATAATCATCTTTAGACTTATGTTGACTAGAATCACGTCTTTTATGAGATTTGTGATGACTTTTGTGTTTGTCTATATGACTATGCCTGGATTTATGCTTCCTTCTAGATGGAGCAATTGAAGGCAAACCATATTGTTCACAGAATGTTCCTAATTCATACTTGGCCTTTTTCTTTTCCTTTCGTGCTTGACGAGCAATTTTGAAGTCAATGCAAATTTTTGTCCCTTGCTTTGTTATTATGCTAACTAATTCACCATAAGTTAGGTTATCATAATCTATATAACCTAAATCTTTACTTAATTGTTCTCTAATTCTATGGGCAAATAAATTAGGAAGACCATTAATAAATTTTTCTTTCCAGTATGATTGATTGCTATCTGCTCTCATCATAACTCTGGAAATGAAGACTTCTTTGTACTATCTAAAATTACTTAAAGTGGGACATGAGAGATTACTGAGTTGATCATGTATTCTCTCTGTTATATTACTGGGTGTACCAATGAAATGTTTGATGATGGTAAATATTAAGGTATTTACCCCATCAGGGATTCCAGTCGCCGTCCCTTCTGCTAATACTGGGAAACCCTCAGCATCAACTTGAACTGCATAAATAATGGCATTTCTAGATTCTTCAGTGAGATGTTTTTCCCACCAATATCTGAGAGTGCCGGTAAATCTACTGACAATTAACTCAACTATTTCTGGTTGGGTTAAACTATCATACGAAGTCATGTAACTATTAGCAACCATTGACAAATGACTTAGTTTGTTTAGAATTTCTTGCTCATTTAAACCATCAATATTCCTTTCATAAAGCTTATTAGAAGAAACAGAAAATTGATTGTTTAGATTTCTATCTTCAAATTGTAAGTCAATTGGAGTCGGTCTTATTTGCCAATTCCCTTTTGAGTCAAACGTGACTTTCTTAACTTCATTTAAATCTGGCAAAGAATCTGAATCTGTGGAGTTATCCTCCGATTCACTAGCTGAAACCTCACTGTTATTCACTTGATCAATAACAGTAAGTGTTTTACTAGATTCTGCCGTGTTTAATTTTTTAAAAAGCCTGTCTAAGGTTTGAGAAATTTCTTTGTCAGTTTTAGGCAATCCCAAGCCATTGCGACTTTCGGGAAGTTTTAACAAAGGCTGCTCATTTTTAGCATCTGGCTTTTTAGTGAATTTTTCTTCAAACCTTTCTTCAATTTTTTCTAACTGTTTGCCTATAGTTGATAGACATTGGTTAGTAAAATTATTCTGTTCAATTATTTTTTTATCGTCTTTATTGCCATCTGAAACTTTGAAAGGACTGGCAATAAAGACTGATTTTAAAATAAAAGGAATTTATCAAGAAGGTCAGACTAGTCAACCAATCTATGGTCCTGAACAAGTTATGTCCCCCACTCAATCAGATTTTGAGACCCATAATATAGATCCTCAGTTACTAGTCATCAATAAGGAATTTAAATTAAATTGGTCTTCCCTTGTGGCTGACTTTAATTCAAAAGAAAACCAAAGTCAACGACACAGGTTTAAGAAAAATCATCTTGAAAATGAAAGAAATAAAGTAATAAATAAATGGAAAAAATTCTTAATTAAAGAACAAATTAATATTTCATTTTACAAGTGGTATGACAACTATTTCGGAATTAGATTGCTGAACTAATAAGTTTTTAAAAGTTCTATTATTCATATGTCTATGCTAATTGTTTCGGCTAGACAAAATAATTTAAAATTATCAAAATATATTTTAACGATGGAGTCATCAATGTAATTGAACCTGGTGTTGGATGTGATCATATGATCATCAGCCCACTATGGTATGATATAGTATGACAAAGTCATAAAATGACAGAATCCTCAACGTACTATTAAGACGGTACGATATCATGACGTAATAAAAGAATTTTGATTTTTCTTTTATACTATGAAAAAGATATGCCAGTTGAGTTAGCTGAGACGAATATATATATATATATATATATTGATTGATGTCTGAATTGTTATTCAAGGTCTAAGCTAATTGATTCGGCTAGACAACTATTGAAAGATGTTTACAAAATTCAAGCGTTCTTTGAGAATTTATGCCAAACCAGATTGTTCTTGTGCAGAATTTGTATTAAGTCTGAGGTGAACCAACCCTGTGATGGTGGCTACGCAATAGCATTAATATGTATGTGCACAATACATAGTACGAAGGGTTGATCACCTGGAGTACGAGAGAGGATGGTCCATATATAGTCTTTTGACTGTTAAATGTTACAGTAGAAATATCCGTTAACCTAGGATTCTTTACGACTCCTCAGCATGATATTGAAAGTTTTTGAATGAATCTTTTAAGTTCCTGAGTTATTCATATCGCTTCCCAATTATTGATCAATTGTGGAAGATTTTTGTTATTTTGAAAGGTGAATGTTGTAGAATGCGAAAAGTAGTGATGAGTAAATTGAGCAAGTAAGAAGTACAATTCTAAAAAGAGAAAAGGGAGGTAAAGTTATCAAGGAAAATGTGAACACTTAGAGATAACAAGGTAAAGAGTATAGTGATCTTAGTAAGATCCTTACAGAAGAAATTTGATCATGAAATCTAATAAATGAATAAAGATTAATATAAAGTTTATTTTGATATATCGAATGAACAAAGATTAGTAAATTAAAATTTTGGGGACGAAATTCTTAGAAGACGGGGTGAATGTAATATCCAAAGTGTTTATGAATTTAGTCTATGGCAATGATTCTTTGAAGAAAGTAATGAATGGGTTAAAGAATATGTAATACTCGGAATAGTATCAAGTTCAAATAAAGATTATGAAGTACAAGAATTTATTGATAAAATGGATGGTGTAGAAATTATAAAACCTACATTGAGGTAATGCGTTGAAGTTATTCAACGATAAAATTTTGAAGAGATTAATGAAGACCGAGTAAGGAGGGTTTCAGTGATTCCGAGGACGGAATCCTTATAAGGGGGGAAGGATGTGGCAACCCGAATTTTCAGAAGCTATTAAAATGAGAATTTAATAAATAAAAAATTCTTATTATGTGTCGGGTTCGAGTTTATATTTATGTGCGATGTATTTTGGTTATGTGATTTGGTGTGATTATATTTTAGAAATATATAATTATATATTAAGAAAAGAAAATAAGGTTTAATAGTCAATTAAACCATTGATAAGAGTAAATGAAACTGTTACGAAAAGGAAGCTAACTGAATATTATTAAGTTGAAAATTACTTTATGAAATAATATAATTAATTATTACACTTTGTTGGCAATGATATTTTTATGAATTAAATTTCATAAATAATAAGAGTAATTCACTTAAATATATATATATATATATATATATATATACTAATAAAATGAGAAAGTAATGTGTTACATATAAATATAACATGTTAATGTAGTATGATTGTGAATTTCGTAGATTAAAATATTTATTGAAAAAATATTTCATAGAAATTATGGCAAAATAATTTAATTAAGTGTGTTAATATTAAGTAAATCCATGATAAACAATTTTAGAATTGGAGCGTATTTTATTACACGAGTAATATTCTAATTTAATTAAATAATTAAATTAGAGAATTGATGGTTTATTAAATAAAATAATTTATTAAATAGAAGTTATAATTTTGCTAGTAAGATTTAATTAGATTTATTAATAAAATAGGTCTAATTAAATTAAAGTGTGGCAAAGTATCTTATAATAAGAATATTATTAAAATAAATTAGAATGGAGTTTTAAATAAGTTTGGCCAAACATGGCCTAAACCTTTGATCTTCTTAACCGCTGAAAACCTCCAACTAAAAGTCACGTAAGTTATTTTCATCAGTTGGTTTTGTAAGCCAAAGTGCAGAGAAAGAGAGAAATTCAAAGAGAAGAAACTCTCTATAAAATCCAGAGACAAAATCAAAGAAGAAATCAAGAGAAAGAAGGAGATTAGTCAAGCTTTCCTTATTATCTAACTAATGAAAGGTAAAACTCTAGATTTCTAGTTTTAGTTTTGTTATCTAAGTTTTTTGTAATTGAATTTCTAGGATCAAATTGTTGAGAAATTGGGTTCATGTGTTATTGGATTTATTTAATCTGATATATGTTGTCAATAGATGATTTTTGGAGTATCAAATCCATGAAAACATGTTTTAAAGTGAAGAAATTGAGTTTTGTTGTTATATGTATGTTTTGGCTTGTTTTGGAGTCAAAATTGGCTAGGTATTTAAGTAATAATCTGTAAATTAAAGATAGATTGTTGTTATACGTTAAAAACAAAAACAACTAAAGTTAAACGGATCAAATTGGTTGAATAACGAATCCGTAATGGTTGATTACGCTAAAAATAGTGAAATATGAAAAACTAGCATGAACATTGATTTTTGAGTCTTTAAATTGATTGTTTAAGTTATTAGAATTGCTTTATATATGTTGGGTTTTGTTTTTACAAAGTTTATAATATCTGGGTACGTCTAATTTGCTGTTAAAATGAAGAAATTGGATGATTTTGGCTTTGGAACTATGTTGTTCGCGAACTGCAAAAACGAAATCTGAGCGCCGGTTCCAAGGGTAAAAGTGGCGCCGCAGCGCCGACCCGGCCCGAACCAAAATATAACCAGTGCCAAGGCGCTGGTTCCTAAGTCAAATTGGGCGCCGCAGCGTAGGTAACCAGATTTGCCCAGAAATGAGATTTTAATTGCATGGTTCTAGGGATGCCTTTGTAACCTTAATAAATGATTATAATGAAATGTAAAACATGTTATAAGACTTAATAACATGTTATAATCACACAAATGTTAATTTAAAAGTGATGCATTAGTAAATTATATAGGGTAATAAGATAAAGTTGTTTAAGTCAACTATAATAAATTTTATTGAATGTTAGATTTATATATGGAATCTTGATAAGTCTTAAACACTTGAGTGAATTTGAGTGTCGCTTAAGAAGAATAGAAATGAGGTGTAAGATGAAATTCACACAATCAAACTTAATTGAATATTTTGCATCGTTTAAGCAAGGATTGTGGAATGTAAAGTAGAGTTAACACAAACAATTACTAAGTGTTGCTATGTGACTAATAAATATTGTGCATGATTATATAATGTGTAGGATACGTGAGGTGCAGATAATTATAAGCTGTTTATGGTAATTGGTAATCTACGAGCCAGACAAGTCTTTCAGTTCCTATTTGCTATGTGAACTTGATGTTGAATTGTGTTAAATTTTTTTTGTAAAGAGAATGATGAATTACATGTATTGTAAGCATGAAATGTTAAAGTCAACTTATGACTATTGATTGAATAAAGAATGCTGGTTGAGTAAGGAACTCAATCTTTATACTTGTTACGTGAATTACCGAATGTATGTTAAGCTAGTGTAATGATTATGAGATGTATGTTGAGCATGTTATTATGTGCTATGTGATGCATGAAAACTATTAGATATGTTGAGCTGTCGAGCTCATTCTTGCAAACAACCATTTTGGCAGGTTAAAGATTCAAAGTAACGTTATGTGCTACCCGAATGACATGGATCAAAATTATGCAAGAAGATTAAATGTTTTAGTTGAAGTTATTACTTGAACTATGTTAAGATTTTGATAAATGTATTTATGTTGAGTTGTAAGTTTGTACTGAGATGTAAACTTTTATTATAATTTCTACAAGGTGAATCATAATATTAACATGATTCTAAGATGTTTAGAAATAAAGGTTGAAAGTTTTGGGAACGAGGACGGTTTGTAATAGAAAAGTTTTAATTATTTCGAATTTTTAATGATTATGTCATTGAATAATGATATATTAATAGAAGTATGATGTATTGTTAACGACCGATGTCGATGGTTGAATTGTATGAATTTTGGGGTCGTTACAGAACAGACCGAGGCCATGAGTATCTGTCCGATCAGTTAAAAGAATTGTGTGTGGAAAAAGGGATAATCAGGAAACTGATAACCTTAGAACTCCGCAACAAAATGGTGTGGCGTAGAGGAGGAACCGGACATTATCAGGCAACTGACAATCATGCATTATTGATTGCGACGTATATACTCAATCATGTGCCTTCAAAATCAGTTCAATCCACCCCATATGAAATGTGGACCCGCAGAAAGCTCGAATTGGGTGATATGCGGCCTTGGCGATCGGCAGCTTACGTGCACAACACTTCTCATAAATATGTGATGAGTGAGTTTTATACCTACGAATCAGATGCCAATGAATGATAATTATTGTTTATTTCCATGGTATATAGTCACTTTTCATGCATTTTATGTGTTTTTGTAGGTTGCACGTGTTGGGAATTGGCTTAGCGAGAATTGGAGGGATGTTGCTGTTGCAGATGCTGAATTGCTGAGGTAGTAGAGCAGCGCGGCCGCGCCCAAAATGAACTAGGGTGCAGCGCGGCCGCGCCTGTCTCCAGGACATAAAAAAAATTCGCTACCAGGGTAGCGCGGCCGCGCGCCTTTCAAGCATAATTCAAGCGCGGTCGCGCCGGTTCGAGTAGGGGCAATATCGACTTTTCACTAGTTTTAAATGGATTTGATTTGAACTTGGATTTGAAGCTTTGTAATTGATTAGGGGATTTATCAGATACTATAAATAGTTGTTTTTAAGTTTCTTTCAAGGTTGTTGAACTTCTCTTTAGTAAACCCTATTTAGAGCAATTTGGAGAAGACTTAAAGCAAGCTAATAGCAGGAAGGAAGCAAGGAGAAGCAAGTTAGAGATTCAAGGATTACTTTACAATGTTTCTTCTCTCTCTTCTTTTTACTCTAAACTTTTGAATGCTATCAAACTTGTGGATGATGAATTCTAGTTTAATTATGAACTAAATTTCTTTTAAGGCTATAATGGATCTTAATGCGTTGTTTTGAATAGCATGTTTCCCGGAACATCATGATTAGTTATTTTTGGATTGTCTATTATGGTTTGTGCTGAATTGCTTAATTATCTAGCCAATAATTACTGGGATATTCTATATGAATTCGAGAGATGAAGTATAGAATTAGATCTGACCATAGTAGCATGTGTTTGTGTATTCTGCTGTCGATGGAATTCATAATTTGTGTTTAGGATAGAGATATGCCTATTCACCGCATGTAATAAAAAAAAGGAAACCTGGACGTTAAATCCTTCTTAATTGTAATTCACGTAGAAATATAGTGAATTAGTTATCTAGGGTGATTAACTTGAGTCTATCAAGTGTGGATTTGAGTTGAGTTATTTATAAAACATTGAGAGATGGTTATAAATAGTGATGAGTTTCTGATTAACAATCCAAAACGACTAGCATAATTCGAAGGGAAATGTGTTGAGCAAAATAAAGCATTGAGTGAAATTATACTCTTAAGTCTTTAAAAATCTGTTTTCAAACTAGTGGTAGTAATTTAATTTAGAATTAATTAGTTAAATTCAAAATTTCAGAAATTATCAATTATTTGTTTACTAAAATTGATTTGATTTCAAATTGGAAATTGCCATTAAAGACTCAATTTTTCTCTGTGGGACGATACTCGACTTTCATTATATTACTTGTGGACTGCGTATACTTGCGTATTTTGCTAGTATAGACATAGGCAAACAAGTTTTTGGCGCCGTTGCCGGGGAACAATTGTGTTTATAATTTCAAGTTTTAATTTAATTAATTCAGTTTTAGTTAAACATTGTTTTTCTTGTTACTTCCTGTTTCAGGTGATCTCGATTTGTTTATGCAAACATGATAAAAGCAGTCGGAACTTATGCAGACTGAAGACGATCTTGAAAACAAGTTACGCAAGTTAAGAAAGTTTTGCCGTGAGACAATCGAGAAAGAAAAAATGGCTAACGAAGAACAAAAATCATTGAGGAAATATGCCATGCCTAAGCTTGATGAAATCAGGTCAAGCATCACGAGGCCAGCCATCACTGCTAATTCCTTCGAGATCAAGTCGGGTACAATTCAGATGATTCAGAATGCGGTACAGTTTGGGGGATTAGCCAATGATGATCCTAATGAACACTTGGTTAGCTTTCTTGAGATTTGTGATACATTCAAATATCCCAATGTAACTGATGATACGGTGAGACTACATCTGTTTCCATTTACACTAAGGGATAAAGCAAGGAGTTTGTTGCATTCACTTCCACCTGGGTCCATCACAACTTGGGATAACTTGGCTCAGAAATTCCTAGCAAAATTCTTTCCGCCGGCTAAGTCTGCTAAGTTGAGAAACGAGATTTTTACTTTTGAGAAATGTCATGGAGAGTCACTGTACGAGGCTTGGGAAAGATTCAAAGAGTTATTGAGAAGATGTCCACATCATGCGTTACCCAAGTGGCTGCAGGTTCAGACATTCTACAATGGGTTGAGTAGTAACACTCGAACAATCATAGATGCAGCTGCGGGGGGGAGCACTTATGGATAGGAATTTTGCTGAAGCTTTCACCTTGTTAGAGACTATGGCTGCAAATAACTATCAATGGCCGACATCGAAGATGAATCATCAAAAGGTAGCTGGAGTTTTGGAAGTAGATGCGGTCACGGCACTGACAGCTCGGATGGCGGCCATGTCTAAGAAGATTGAAGCTTTAGCGGAGTCGAAGGTCCAGCAAGTGGCTTATGTGTGTGAGCTATGTGCAGGTGCACATCCAACGGAGTATTGTACCATTAATCCAGAATCGGTACAGTATTTGGGGAGCTATAACCGACTGCAATAGCCATATTAGAATGTATATAATCCGGGGTGGAAGAATCATCTGGGTTTCTCATGGAGCAATAACACTCAGATTCAAAATCCCGCTCCAAGATCACAGAATCCCCCAGGTTTTCAGAACCAAGCTCCGCAACATGCAGACAAAAAACCGAATTTAGAAGAGTCATTGGCAAGATTTATCACAACATCTGAGAAAAGAATGAATGATCAAGATAAGCTGTTAACTCAGGTATATTTAAACGTGAAGAGCCAGGCAGTGTCAATTAGAAACTTGGAAAATCAGCTGGGACAATTGGCTCATGTCTTGAACAATCGACCACAAGGAGCACTTCCAAGTGATACAGAAGTTAATCCCAAGAGAGATGGTAAGGAACAATGTCAAGCTGTCACACTTCGAAGTGGGAAGCAGCTGCAGCAGAGCAGCGCGACCGCGCCCATCCCCAGTCCCAGATCCTGCAGAGACATTGGTAGAAAAAGAAAAGGAAACGGAAACTGAGGTGAAAGAAAAGGAGAAAACAAAGCAAGCAGTAGTATACCCTCCTGTTCCATATCCTCAGAGATTTCACAAGTAGAAATTAGACAAACAATTCTCTAAATTCCTTGAAGTCTTTAAGAAGTTGCAAATCAACATATCGTTTGCCGAGGCTTTGGAGCAGATGTCGAGCTACGCCAAGTTCATGAAAGGAATTTTATCGAGGAAGAAAAAGCTGGAGGATTATGAAACAGTAGCATTGACTGAAGAGTGTAGTGCTATATTGCAGAATAAGTTGCCACCGAAGTTAAAGGATCCGGGTAGTTTCACTATCCCTTGCACCATTGGCAGCTTATCAATCAGTAGATGTTTGTGTGATTTGGGTGCGAGCATCAACCTTATGCCTTTATCGATATATGTCCAGCTGGGTCTACCTGCACCGAAACCGACCAACATCTCTTTTCAGCTTGCTGATAGGTCAGTTACATATCCTAGAGGTATTGTGGAAGACATCTTGGTAAAAGTGGATAAATTCATATTCCAGCTGATTTCATCATTTTAGACTATGAAGAGGACAAAGACATTCCTATCATACTTGGGAGACCCTTCTTGGCAACTGGTAGAACACTTATAGATGTGCAAAAAGGAGAATTGACTATGAGGGTGCAAGACCAAGAAGTGACATTCAATGTGTTTAAAGCCATGAAATTTCCTACGGATGAGGAAGAGTGTTTCCCGTTGGATGTGGTAGAAAAAGTGGTGGATGACGAGTTTTTGAGGAAATTGACTGAGGATCCGTTGGAATCTGTTTTTATTAGGGGAGGCTGACATGAATGACCCAGAGATGATGGAGTTTCTTCATATTTTAGATACGGTGCCGAGAGTACGCAAATTTCAAATCCTTTTTGAACCATTGGAACTTACTAACAAATCCTTCGAGCGCTTGAAGCCATCTCTTGAAATACCTCCTACACTTGAACTTAAACCCTTACCTAGCCATCTCAGGTATGCTTATTTGGGGGAATCATCTACTTTACCTGTTATTATTGCATCCGTACTTAACGAATTGCAGGAAAGTAAGTTGATACGTGTTCTCCGGGAGCACAAATCAGCAATTGGTTGGACCATCGCAGATATTAAAGGGACATCATTTTGTATGAACAAGATTCTTTTGGAAAATGATGCCAAACCAACAATTGAGCAACAAAGGAGGCTGAACCCAATCATGAAAGAGGTGGTGAAAAAGGAAATTTTGAAGTGGTTTGATACAGGTATCATTTACCCCATCTCCGATAGTAGTTGGGTGAGTCCAGTCCAGTGCGTGCCGAAAAAGGGTGGTATAACGGTGGTAGAAAATGAAAATAATGAATTAATACCGACACAGACAGTGACCGGATAGAAGGTTTGTATGGACTACAGAAAACTAAACAAGGCGACCCGCAAGGATCACTTTCCTCTACCCTTCATTGATCAGATGTTAGATAGACTGGCTGGACACGAGTTTTATTGCTTATTGGATGGCTACTCAGGTTATAATCAGATAGTGATTTCCCCCGAAGATCAGGAAAAGACTACCTTCACGTGCCCCTATGGTACTTTCACTTTTAGAAGGATGTCTTTTGGTTTATGTAATGCACCAGCGACATTCCAAAGATGCATGATGGCTATTTTCTCAGATATGGTCGAACGCAATATGGAGGTATTCATGGACGATTTTTCAGTGTTTGGTGACTCCTTTGATAATTGTTTGGAAAATCTGGTCTTGGTTTTGAAAAGATGCGTGGAAACCAATATAGTGCTCAATTGGGAAAAATGCCACTTTATAGTGCAAGAGGGGATCATTCTTGGGCACAAGGTGTCATCAAAAGGGTTAGCGGTAGATCGAGCCAAGTTGGAAACAATCGAGAATCTACCTCCACCAACTACAATCAAGGGAATACGAAGCTTCTTGGGACACGCCGGATTTTACAGGAGATTCATAAAGGACTTTTCTAAAATTTCTAAACCTTTATGCAGTCTATTGGAGAAAGATGTTCCCTTTAAGTTTGATGATGAATGTCTTGCAGCTTTTGAATTGCTGAAAAAGAAATTAACCACAACGCCTGTAATAGTAGCACCGGATTGGTCAATGTCGTTCGAGCTAATGTGTGATGCTAGCGACTATGTTATTGGGGCTGTTTTGGGCTAACGAAAGGAAAAGATTTTTCACGCCATTTATTATGCTAGCAAAACATTGTCTGATGCCCAACTCAACTATATGACTACCGAGAAGGAGTTGCTAGCGGTAGTGTATGCATTTGACAAATTCCGATCGTACTTAATTGGAACTAAAGTGGTGGTGTTCACTGACCATTCTGCCATAAGATATCTGATTTCGAAGAAGGATGCGAAGCCAAGGCTAATTCGATGGATACTTCTACTCCAGGAGTTCGACTTGGAAATCCGGGATAGGAAATGGACGGAAAATTAAGTGGCAGATCATCTCTCGAGATTAGAAAACAATAACCACGTCAAGGGAGACAAAATGGTGATCAATGAATCCTTCCCGAATGAACAGTTGTTTGTGATTAATTCAGAAGTTCCTTGGTATGCCGATTTTGTCAACTATTTGGTTAGCAACGTACTTCCCCCAGATTTGACCAGTCAACAAAAGAAAAAGTTTCTGCATGATGTAAAAAGATACATGTGGGATGAGCCGTTCCTGTTCAAACATTGTGCCGATCAGATTATTCGACGGTGTGTGCCACAAAGTGAAATAGAGAGTATCTTACATCATTGTCATGATTCGCTATATGGAGGTCATTACGGAGGCAAAAAGACAGCGGCCAAAGTGTTACAGGCAGAATTTTTCTGGCCTACGTTGTTTAAGGATGCCCACCACTTCGTTCAAAGATGTGATAGATGTCAAAGAGTGGGAAATATTTCCAAACGTTATGAGATGCCCTTGAATGCCATTTTAGAAGTTGAAATCTTCGACGTTTGGGGAATAAATTTTATGGGACCATTTCCATCTTCCTTTAACAACCTCTACATCCTTTTGGCGGTCGATTATGTCTCTAAATGGGTGGAAGCAAGTGCTTTACCGACTAATGATGCCAAGGTGGTTCTAAAATTTCTACAGAAAAATATCTTCACACGATTTGGCACCCTAAGGGCAATTATCAGTGATGAAGGGAGTCACTTTTGCAATAAGTATTTCACAGCTATCTTAGCTAAGTATGGGGTAAACCACCGAATTGGTACAGCTTACCAGCCCCAAACCAGTGGTCAAGCCGAAGTTTCAAATGGAGAAGTGAAGAGGATCCTGGAGAAGATTGTTAACCCGAACAGAAAAGTTTGGTCAACAAAGTTGGATGATGCGCGTTGGGCTTATCGGACAGCTTATAAGACACCAATTGGCATGTCACCGTACCAATTAGTCTATGGCAAGGCGTGCCACCTTCCGGTTGAGCTTGAACACAAAGCATATTGGGCCATCAGAAAATTGAACTTTGATCTCACGGCTGCGGGGGAAAAGAGATTACTCCAACTTAATAAACTCGATGAATTTCAGTTACAAGCATATGAGAACTCAAAACTATACAAGGAAAAAGTCAAGAAGTGGCACGATCGAAAAATTATCAATAGGTTGTTTGAGCCGGGACAAGCAGTTATTCTATACAACTCTAGACTGAAATTATTTCCAGGAAAGCTCAAGTCTCGGTGGTCGGGTCCTTTCATCGTCAAACAAGCATTCCCTCATGGCGCCGTTGAAGTCTTTGGAAACAATCCGGATGAGTCATTCAAAGTCAATGGTCAAAGATTAAAGCATTATTGGGGTGGTGATGTCGATCGCCAGAAAACCTCAATCACACTTGTGACGCCCCCAAATCTCTACACTCCCCTGTAGCAGATCTAGTGCTCACGTGGAACTATACAACTATAAATATTCAATAAAATATGACTTCTAGCTATCCAAGGTTCACAGTATCCCATAACAGGTACTAGTTCCGGCCAGAACGTTGTCTGTGTTTGGATACCCTCACTTAGATATATAGATTCATATCTTATGAATATCTCTTTCATATCAATATTCCCTATCTATCTGACATTCACAGTATTAATGATAAGATTGTCCATATAGGACTCTCAACATCATTTAGATACCCTCATTCAGATGTATAGTTCATATAGACACTGTATTTAACTTAGTACAACTATTCTAAAGAATTTAAAGATCAGAGTATAACGCATTCTATAACATAAACGATCATAATATATTACATAACATTTTGTTCGGTTACATCATTCGTTATACTAAGTTATTACAACAACAAGTCTTTAAAAAGACTTAAAGTATTCAACAATAAACATTAAAGCTAATAAGCATGGCTTTTCCCCTTGTTAGTCCCAGACGTGCCAGGGATATCATTTATAGCTGCAAAAGAAGATATGCGCAAGAATGAGCTACAAATGCTCAGCAAGTTCATTTAAATATGTAAACACCATGTGTTTGATTTAAAAGATGTCACTAATGTATACTGAGGGTTCTGTACATGAACCATATATTTCATTTAGTTCTATCAGTCTTTAATGACTTAGAACCATTTGAGTTTTGGATATCTGGTAGGTGATCAGCCTCACCAATATCCTAGGAGTATGCATATCATCCTACCAATTAATGTTGATATATTATCAACTGTTCGTCACCTTATATTTAGGGAATTTCGTCACCTTATTTTAAGGGAAAATTTCGGGTTCACCTTACATCAAGGTGTTCCATTTCTCAGTATCAGATGTCGTACCAAACAATTTGGCTTGACACAACAATTTAAGCTCGAACAAGCAATATATGAATAATAATTCATTTCTTAAGTTATGCTGAACAAGAAGCAATAACTTCACAATAATTGATAGCAAGATGTATAATACTTGCTTAATATAAATTGAGAAAGGTTAGGACACTTGCCTTAGCGTAGCTCACTATAATTTTAGTACAATCGGTCAACGCACGTAGTCTACGTATACCAATAATAAGCGTTAGCACGTATATAAACATGTATCACGCTAATCTAAACAAGTTTCATTAAGGTTTGACGTTGATTCGGTATCTCGGTCGTATCCTTAATGGCTAAACACATAGATTGTTTGATAAAACTTCATTTGGAAGTCTAATTATTAGTCTAAATAATTTAATTATTATTTCTAACATTTTTAGAAGCTTGGTATTATTTTTAAATAATTTTCAGAAGCTTGGAAGTATTTTTAAATAATTTTACAAGCTTAGGAATATTTTTAAATGATTTAATTATCATTTAGAATAATTTTAAAATATTTAATATGTTATTTAAATAATTTATTTATCATTTAGAATCTTTTTAGATATTTAAAATATTATTTAAATAATTTATTTATCATTTATAATATTTTTAGAAAGATAGAATATTATTTAAATGATTTATTTTATCATTAATAATATCTCTAGATTTTATTTTATCATTAAAATAATTTATTTATTATTTATAATAATTTTCAAAATTTAATTTGATATTTAAATGATTTAATTATCACTTAAAGTAATTTTTAAATACTTAATATATTATTTAAATGATTTATTTATCATTAATAATATTTAAATATTTAATATTTTATTTAATTATTATATATAATAATTTTATTTACCTTAATATCATTTTTAAATAATTAATATAATTATTTAATAATTTAATACCATTTTTAAATAATTAAAACAATTATTAAATGATTTATCATAATTATTATTTAATAATTAATTAAATTAAATAATAATTCAGAATATATAAAAATATTAAAAATAATTTTTTTATAATTAAAAATGAATTTTCGGATTTATTTATTAATTATTAATAATTATTTAATATTTATTTATTATTTTATAATTTATTTAATAAATTTTTATTTATTTTTATTAAAAATCCGTCGCTAAAGGGCTTTAGCGACGGTCTGCTTATTTCTTTAGTTTTCTGGGTTTGTGCATGCATTTCGTCGCTAAAGGTGTTCTTCATGAAGAACACCTGGTCAACGTCCAACAGTGACGTTTGACCTCAAATTAATTCCAACTGGTTTGATGTTTGTGTTTGATTTTTGTTTGTTGTTATAGCCAACATGGTAGGGTACAACGACAAATCAATTTCCATCTCAAAATATATCATATCATGCTCTAAAGTTGATGGTCAAACCACCGGGTTCAAACTGTTCTTGAGTTTCTGGGTTACCCAGAAACTCAAGCAGTCATGGTCAGTCAACATGGTTTGACCATGAATAACTTTGATTCTGTGTTTGCTAAATGTGTTTTTATGTTACCAGGTTGTACTTTACCTAGCATAGAACAAGTCCAAACCAATAAACTACACAAAGCATGTCATCTAGATCAATTCTGGGCAGCATGAACTTCTCACAAACCTTGTCAGAGTTCTTCATAAGTTTCTGGGTTACCCAGAAACGTGCAAAATCAGAGCGGTCAAAGGACTTTGACCACTTATATCTTCTTACTGTGAAATAATTTTGGAGTTCTATCAATTGGATATTAAAGCTAACATGGCATACTACAGATTCATGCTTTAAAACACATCAAACGACCATTTTAAACCGACCAAAAGATCTGACAAAGTAGCTTGTCAGACTGTTCTTGACTGCCAAGAACAGTTTGAGTATTTGGCTTGATTTTCATATCTAGATGTTATGTAAACATGTTTTGACCGCCCAGATCACTTATTAACACCTTAACAAGGATTCCTAAATATCTAAAACACAAAAATTTTCCAGGCTTGAAGATCAAACATAAATTAGGGTTTTGTGCACCTTTTTCTTCAAATTTTGATTTCTGGCTTCTGATTCTGAGCTTGTGATTTCTAGGGTTTGTTTAGGCTGGATATGTGAGTGTATAAGCTTTGAAATTTCGTAGGTTTAAGGCTCAACATCTTATTCTATTTATAGCAACTTGAATTAGGGTTTCCTAGGGTTTAATTCCAAATCTTGCCACCAAAAATATCTTCCTACTTAACTTGTGCTGCTTATAAGCTGGTATGATTCACCTACTTGTGCTGGAGTGTGTCAAGCACAAGCTTGCACACTCCTAGCTTCATTTTCATTGGCTAGGATTTTAATTTTTGATTTATTTTACTTACTAATTAAAAGTAGATTTTTGTTAATCATGATTAGGATGTTAATCATGGTTAGTAATACCTTAATTAAGTTAATATATCATAATTAAAGTTTATCATCTCATAATTTAGGGTTATTAAACCAAATTAAGGTTTTAGGGTTCCGAATTAGGGTTTAGGGTTTTCAATCCTACAATTAGGGTTTTAATCTTTCGTTTAGGGTTTTAATATAAGTTTAATAATTCATAACTAATATTATGATTCATTACTTAGATCTTAATTATATCAATTAAGATTATTGTACAATAATTAGGGTTTCGATTGGATAATTATTATCAATTAGGGTTTTCAAATTAGGGTTTCTATTTCAGTTTAACATTTTAAACCCTATTTAACTTATTTTAGAATTTTATCAGTTAATATTATATTATATTAATGTCGAAGCACGACAAAGCACTTCGTCAATTCCAAGCACGACTCAGCAGCTTACAAAAATAATTTGCCGAAACGCTTCTCGGTGAATTCGCCTGAAGTACGACAAATCATTTTGTCCAATTAAGCACGACACAGCTGCTTGGGCAAAAAAATTTTATTTGACCTAATTGTTTAATAAAATACACAATCACATAATACCAAGTCAGAACACGAAATTTCATTTATTAAACACATAATTTACATATACAGATCTTATTAGGGTTCGGAATATTACATTCACCCCCACTAATAAGAATTTCGTCCTCGAAATTTACAGTGCAGTCTATGAAAATAAATGTGGGTAGTTATCTCGCATTTTACTCTCGAGCTCCCACGTAGCTTCCTCGATATTCTGATTTCTCCAGATAACCTTAACCGAAGGTATCTTTCTATTTCGCAAATTTTGTTCTTTCCTATCCACGATTTCAATAGGAACTTCCTCATAAGATAAATCTTTCTCGATTTGAATGGGCTCATAATCAATAACGTGTTTATAATCAGGTTTGTACGGTCGTAACACGGACACATGAAACACGTTATGAATATGTTCTAGTTCAGGAGGTAGGGCTACCTCATAGGCTACCTCACCTATTCTCCTCAATATTTGAAATGGCCCAATAAATCTCGGACTCAATTTGCCCTTCTTGCCGAAACGTATTTTTCCCTTCCACGGAGATACTTTTAAGAATACGTGACTACCGACTTCGAAATCTTGTAACTTCCTGTGTTGATCAGCATATTTCTTCTGTCGATCTTGTGACGCTTGTAATCTTCCCCGTATAATTCGAACTACCTCCGTGGTTTGTTGCACTATTTCGGGTCCTAACATTTGCCGTTCCCCAACCTCGTCCCAACATAAAGGCGTCCTACATTGTCTTCCATATAGGGCTTCAAATGGTGGCATTCCTATGCTGGCATGGTAGCTATTGTTGTATGCAAATTCTACCAAAGGTAATTGATCTTCCCAACTTCCCTTGAAATCCATGATGCAAGAGCGCAACATGTCTTCCAATGTTTGGATGGTTCTCTCACTCTGACCGTCAGTTTGTGGATGGTATGCTGTACTTAGTCTCAACTGAGTTCCTAAATTTTTCTGGAGACTTATCCAAAAATTTGAAGTAAATCGTGGATCTCTGTCTGACACTATAGACACAGGGACTCCATGTCTAGAAATAATTTCATTGATGTAAAGTCTGGCTAATTGGTCTAGACTGAAGTTGATTTTGATGGGTAGGAAATGAGCTGATTTGGTAAGACGATCTACAATTACCCAAATGGCATTGTGACCCTTTTGTGTGGTTGGAAGGCCAACTACGAAATCCATGGTAATATGCTCCTATTTCCACTCAGGAATTTCTAAGGGTTGTAATAATCCACTTGGTTTCTGATGTTCAGCTTTAACCCTTTGACACGTTAAACATTTACTTACCCACTCCGCTATCTCTCTCTTCATGTTAGACCACCAAAAATGTTGGCTCAGGTCTTTATACATTTTTGTACTCCCTGGATGTACAGCGAATTTAGAATTATGGGCTTCATTCAGTATTTCGTCTTTTAACTCTTGTACTGAAGGTACCCAAATTCTATTTTCGTATCTTAGTACTCCATCCTTATCCATTCTAAACTTAACATGCTTTTTATGAGTCATTTCTGCCTTATACTTCTGACATTCTACATCAGTCTCCTGTAATTCTTTGACTTTGTCCAATAAAGTCGAATTACTCTCGATGACAAATAACTTCTGGGTAGAGTTAACTGGAACTCTTACCTCAATCTCAAGTTTGTCAAACTCTTTTATCAGTATCTCGTTATTAGTCATCACATTCAATTTCTCCTGATTCTTCCTACTTAATGCGTGTGCTACGACGTTGGCTTTCCCTGGATGATATAAGATTTCACAATCAAAATCTTTTATCAACTCTAGCCATCTCCTTTGTCTCATATTTAACTCCTTCTGTGTGAAAATATATTTCAGACTCTTGTGATCTGTGTATATCTCACACTTCTCCCCGTACAAGTAATGCCTCCAAATTTTCAAGGCGAATACTACGGCGGGTAACTCAAGATCATGCGTAGGATACCTCTTCTCATAATCTTTGAGTTGTCTTGATGCATATGCAATCACCTTTTCGTGTTGCATTAACACACACCCTAACCCTTTGTGTGATGCGTCACTATAAACAACGAGGCCTCTTGTATCATCTGGCAAATATAACACTTGTGCCATACTTAACCGCTTCTTCAACTCTTGGAAGCTTTCTTCACATTTGTCTGTCCAGACGTACTTTACCGTCTTTCGAGTCAAATTGGTTAGCGGGGTCGCTATCTTTGAAAAATCTTGTATAAAACGCCGATAATACCCTGCTAAACCGAGAAAACTTCTTACTTCTGTTGGAGTTGTTGGTTGTTCCCAATTCACAACCGCTTCTATCTTGGCTGGATCTACCGCTATTCCATTCTTGTCAATTACATGACCTAAGAACTGGACCCGTTCCAACCAGAATTCACATTTGGAAAACTTTGCATAAAGTTGTTCCTTGCGTAATATCTCCAATACGCTTCTTAAGTGTTCAGCATGCTCCTCTTTTGTTCTCGAGTATACTAAAATATCATCGATGAACACTACGACAAATTTGTCTAAGCATGGTTTAAACACTCGGTTCATTAAGTCCATAAATGTTGCCGGCGTATTTGTTAATCCAAAAGACATCACAAGAAACTCATAATGTCCGTAGCGTGTCCTAAACGCTGTCTTCGGCACATCTTCTTTTCTTACCTTTAATTGATGATAACCCGATCATAGGTCGATCTTCGAAAAGTATTCGGCCCCTTTCAACTGGTCAAATAAATCATCAATTCGTGGTAAAGGATATTTGTTCTTTATTGTTAACTTATTTAATTCTCTATAATCAATACACAACCTTAATGTTCCATCCTTCTTCTTTACAAACAACACCGGTGCTCCCCAAGGTGAAACACTTGGTTGTATGTACTTTTTGTCTAAGAGTTCTTGTAGCTGCACAAGTAACTCCTTCAACTCTACAGGTGCCATTCTGTACGGTGCCTTGGAAACTGGTGTCGTACCCGGTGCAAGATCAATAACAAATTCGATCTCCCTGTCCGGAGGTAAACCAGGTAAGTCATCTGGAAACACATCCGAAAATTCTCTAACTACATTTATTTGTTCTAGCTTTACTTCTTCTTTTCGAGTATCTACTATATATGCCAAATAACCTGTGCAACCCTTCCTAAGCAATCTCTATGCCTGCATTACTGTCAGATAGTGAGATCGTTTAGGTGAACAACCACCTTTGAACACTACTTTTGACTCTAAAGCTGTCACTAAATTCACCCGCTTCTGCTGGCAGTCAATTATTGCATTATAATTGCCCAGCCAGTCCATGCCTAAGATTATATCAAATTCCCCTAGTTGTATGGGAATGAGGTTTACAAGAAACTTGTGTCCCTTAATCTCGATAGCACAATTCTTATAAATGGTTTTGACGGGAATTATCTTATTGTTTGCGATCTCCACATTAAAAGGTATGTCTAAATCTTCGCATGGTATTGACAATTTCTTAGCAAAGCTATTAGACACAAATGAACAAGTAGCACCAGAGTCGAACAACACATATGCATTTAAAGTGTCGATAGGGATGATACCTGTTACCACGTCTGGTGCAGCAACAGCATCCCTTGTCGCCATATTAAACGTTCTTGCGGTTGGACGACCTGGACCTCCAGCTCCTGCTACTGTTGGTTTGGGGTTATTGTTTGGGATTTGGTTTCCTCCCCCAAATTGGTTTTTGTTCCTCGGGCAATTCCTAGACACATGCCCCGTTGCACCACAAAGATAGCAAGTAACATTAGGATTACTCTGACGAGTATTATCATTACTCTTTTTAGGACAATAAGAGGAATAATGTCCCTCTTGCCCACAATGGTAACAAGTAACCACCTTCTGGCGACATAACCCTAGGTGATTCTTTCCGCATATGGCACAACGACCCACCTTATTGTTATTGTTCTGGTTTCTATTATTGTTGTTATTGTAATTGTTACCCCTTCTCACAAAGTTTGTAGGAACAGTGGCATCCCACTTCCTTTTGTTATTATTAGTACCCCCTGTACTAACTTCTCCTTTCAACTTTCCTCCCTCACTCAAACTTCTCTTTTCCTTATGAAATTTTATTAAAGCTTCATTCTCGTTTTCAGCTATAATAGCTTTCTCGAGAATTTCTGGAAAAGTTCTCACTTGAAATACTGACAATTTGCTACAAATTTGGGGTTTTAATCCCTCTTCGTATCTCCTAGTCTTTCTTGCCTCTATATCAACCTGATGTGAGGCAAACCTGGCTAATTCATTGAACTTGGCCGTATACTGGGATACGGTAAGTTCTCCTTGTTTCAATTCTAAGAATCGTACCTCCATACGATCCTTCATTGATTGGGGAAAATAATTTTCGAAGAATAATTCCTTAAACCTGGTCCAAGGAATTATATCCTCACCTACACGAATTTTTGTATTTTCCCACCAATGGTTTGCCTCACCCTTGAGGAAAAAGGTGGCAAAGATCGTCTTTTGATCTTCGCCAACATTAGTTACCCTGAAAAACTTTTCTATTTCGGTAACCCATGTTTGAGCCTCAATTGGTTCCGCAGCTCCCTTAAATTCTGGTGGTCCAACAAGTTTAAAGTCCTTGAATATTGTACCCTGTGGATTAACTGGGGTGGGTTGAGGTGGTGGACGATTTTGTAAGGTTTCTAAGAGGATATTTACTAATTGTTGTGTGGGATTTGGCTCGGTGGTCTCAGTTCGGGCTTGGGTTATTCGTCCTGATGCCATGGTTCTAAAATAAAGAAAAGCACGTATAAATACAAAGATATGCTTACATAGAACTAACAATTTGATTATATAAACACAACTTGTATATAACATGCAACAACGATTACATAACCGACTAGTAGTTATACTACTACTAGTTATTATAAGGATTTCCTACTTTACAACTCAAAATTTTGATATCGTACTAAGTACAACACATAAACTTAGACACTACTAAACTGCGCTATTACGCATCCCCTTATCAGCATCTCGTATCATGTGACCGACTACTGCTCTATCAATCATATATTCCTCCTTCTCCTCTTCCACCGGATACCTAAACACTCGTCGCTCTAGGCCATCAAATGCCGCCTTACTCTTCCTATCGGCTCTATATGCCTGCATCTGTGCCTCCTGTTTCTCCCTTTGTGTGTCCTGAAGGAGTATCCTCAAACGTCGAGTTGTATCTCGCTCACTCTCCAATAATCCTGTCGCTATGTTTGCACGAGAGTTAGCAGCTTCTAACTCTACTGTTGACTGCTGTACCAACTCGATGACTATCTCTTCGTGTCTTTCGACACTCATCATCTGGCCTGCTCCAATATCCTCCTCAGAATCAGGGTCTACTAACTGCCCATCTACCGGGTTCTCTGCCTCCTCTGCCTCTAAGATCTCCTCATCATGAATAAGCTCCTCTTCCTCTGGGTCTTCATCCTCTAAATCTAGTTCAGGGGTAGCTGGCTCGTAATCAGGCACCTCATCGGGCTCACTGTCGGATAACCATCCTATGTGTTGGTTTAATCCTGCCATCCTACAAAAGAATTTTAATTTATTTAGTATTTAGGAGGAAACAAATTTACACATAAGATAAAGCTTTTAAGATTATTTTATGTATCATTAAGTATTTTACGAACTCAAAGACTCTATTTTAAGGTATTTCCTAACTACCTTAGAGCTATAATCTACAGCTCTGATACCAACCTGTGACGCCCCCAAATCTCTACACTCCCCTGTAGCAGATCTAGTGCTCACGTGGAACTATACAACTATAAATATTCAATAAAATATGACTTCTAGCTATCCAAGGTTCACAGTATCCCATAACAGGTACTAGTTCCGGCCAGAACGTTGTCTGTGTTTGGATACCCTCACTTAGATATATAGATTCATATCTTATGAATATCTCTTTCATATCAATATTCCCTATCTATCTGACATTCACAGTATTAATGATAAGATTGTCCATATAGGACTCTCAACATCATTTAGATACCCTCATTCAGATGTATAGTTCATATAGACATTGTATTTAACTTAGTACAACTATTCTAAAGAATTTAAAGATCAGAGTATAACGCATTCTATAACATAAAGGATCATAATATATTACATAACATTTTGTTCGGTTACATCATTCGTTATACTAAGTTATTACAACAACAAGTCTTTAAAAAGACTTAAAGTATTCAACAATAAACATTAAAGCTAATAAGCATGACTTTTCCCCTTGTTAGTCCCAGACGTGCCAGGGATATCATTTATAGCTGCAAAAGAAGATATGCCCAAGAATGAGCTACAAATGCTCAGCAAGTTCATTTAAATATGTAAACACCATGTGTTTGATTTGAAAGATGTCAATGATGTATACTGAGGGTTCTGTACATGAACCATATATTTCATTTAGTTCTATCAGTCTTTAATGACTTAGAACCATTTGAGTTTTGGATATCTGGTAGGTGATCAGCCTCACCAATATCCTAGGAGTATGCATATCATCCTACCAATTTATGTTGATATATTATCAACTGTTCGTCACCTTATATTAAGGGAATTTCGTCACCTTATTTTAAGGGAAAATTTCGGGTTCACCTTACATCAAGGTGTTCCATTTCTCAGTATCAGATGTCGTACTAAACAATTTGGCTTGACACAACAATTTAAGCTCGAACAAGCAATATATGAATAATAATTCATTTCTTAAGTTATGCTGAACAAGACGCAATAACTTCACAATAATTGATAGCAAGATGTATAATACTTGCTTAATATAAATTGAGAAAGGTTAGGACACTTGCCTTAGCGTAGCTCACTATAATTTTAGTACAATCGGTCAACGCACGTAGTCTACGTATACCAATAATAAGCGTTAGCACGTATATAAACATGTATCACGCTAATCTAAACAAGTTTCATTAAGGTTTGACGTTGATTCGGTATCTCAGTCGTATCCTTAATGGCTAAACACATAGATTGTTTGATAAAACTTCATTTGGAAGTCTAATTATTAGTCTAAATAATTTAATTATTATTTCTAACATTTTTAGAAGCTTGGTATTATTTTTAAATAATTTTCAGAAGCTTGGAAGTATTTTTAAATAATTTTACAAGCTTAGGAATATTTTTAAATGATTTAATTATCATTTAGAATAATTTTAAAACATTTAATATGTTATTTAAATAATTTATTTATCATTTAGAATATTTTTAGATATTTAAAATATTATTTAAATGATTTATTTATCATTTATAATATTTTTAGAAAGATAGAATATTATTTAAATGATCTATTTTATCATTAATAATATCTCTAGATTTTATTTTATCATTAAAATAATTTATTTATTATTTATAATAATTTTCAAAATTTAATTTGATATTTAAATGATTTAATTATCATTTAAAGTAATTTTTAAATACTTAATATATTATTTAAATGATTTATTTATCATTAATAATATTTAAATATTTAATATTTTATTTAATTATTATATATAATAATTTTATTTAGCTTAATATCATTTTTAAATAATTAATATAATTATTTAATAATTTAATAATACCATTTTTAAATAATTAAAACAATTATTAAATGATTTATCATAATTATTATTTAATAATTAATTAAATTAAATAATAATTCAGAATATATAAAAATATTAAAAATAATTTTTTTATAATTAAAAATGAATTTTCGGATTTATTTATTAATTATTAATAATTATTTAATATTTATTTATTATTTTATATTTTATTTATTAAATTTTTATTTATTTTTATTAAAAATCCGTCGCTAAAGGGCTTTAGCGACGGTCTGCTTATTTCTTTAGTTTTTTGGGTTTGTGCATGCATTTCGTCGCTAAAGGTGTTCTTCATGAAGAACACCTGGTCAACGTCCAACAGTGACGTTTGACCTCAAATTAATTCCAACTGGTTTGATGTTTGTGTTTGATTTTTGTTTGTTGTTATAGCCAACATGGTAGGGTACAACGACAAATCAATTTCCATCTCAAAATATATCATATCATGCTCTAAAGTTGATGGTCAAACCACCGGGTTCAAACTGTTCTTGAGTTTCTGGGTTACCCAGAAACTCAAGCAGTCATGGTCAGTCAACATGGTTTGACCATGAATAACTTTGATTCTGTGTTTGCTAAATGTGTTTTTATGTTACCAGGTTGTACTTTACCTAGCATAGAACAAGTCCAAACCAATAAACTACACAAAGCATGTCATCTAGATCAATTCTGGGCAGCATGAACTTCTCACAAACCTTGTCAGAGTTCTTCATAAGTTTCTGGGTTACCCAGAAACGTGCAAAATCAGAGCGGTCAAAGGACTTTGACCACTTATATCTTCTTACTGTGAAATAATTTTGGAGTTCTATCAATTGGATATTAAAGCTAACATGGCATACTACAGATTCATGCTTTAAAACACATCAAACGACCATTTTAAACCGACCAAAAGATCTGACAAAGTAGCTTGTCAGACTGTTCTTGACTGCCAAGAACAGTTTGAGTATTTGGCTTGATTTTCATATCTAGATGTTATGTAAACATGTTTTGACCGCCCAGATCACTTATTAACACCTTAACAAGGATTCCTAAACATCTAAAACACAAAAATTTTCCAGGATTGAAGATCAAACATAAATTAGGGTTTTGTGCACCTTTTTCTTCAAATTTTGATTTCTGGCTTCTGATTCTGAGCTTGTGATTGCTAGGGTTTGTTTAGGCTGGATATGTGAGTGTATAAGCTTTGAAATTTCGTAGGTTTAAGGCTCAACATCTTATTCTATTTATAGCAACTTGAATTAGGGTTTCCTAGGGTTTAATTCCAAATCTTGCCACCAAAAATATCTTCCTACTTAACTTGTGCTGCTTATAAGCTGGTATGATTCACCTACTTGTGCTGGAGTGTGTCAAGCACAAGCTTGCACACTCCTAGCTTCATTTTCATTGGCTAGGATTTTAATTTTTGATTTATTTTACTTACTAATTAAAAGTAGATTTTTGTTAATCATGATTAGGATGTTAATCATGGTTAGTAATACCTTAATTAAGTTAATATATCATAATTAAATTTTATCATCTCATAATTTAGGGTTATTAAACCAAATTAAGGTTTTAGGGTTCCGAATTAGGGTTTAGGGTTTTCAATCCTACAATTAGGGTTTTAATCTTTCGTTTAGGGTTTCAATATAAGTTTAATAATTCATAACTAATATTATGATTCATTACTTAGATCTTAATTATATCAATTAAGATTATTGTACAATAATTAGGGTTTCGATTGGATAATTATTATCAATTATGGTTTTCAAATTAGGGTCTCTATTTCAGTTTAACATTTTAAACCCTATTTAACTTATTTTAGAATTTTATCAGTTAATATTATATTATATTAATGTCGAAGCACGACAAAGCACTTCGTCAATTCCAAGCACGACTCAGCAGCTTACAAAAATAATTTGCCGAAACGCTTCTCGGTGAATTCGCCTGAAGTACGACAAATCATTTTGTCCGATTAAGCACGACACAGCTGCTTGGGCGAAAATTTTTTAATTGACCTAATTGTTTAATAAAATACACAATCACATAATACCAAGTCAGAACACGAAATTTCATTTATTAAACACATAATTTACATATACAGATCTTATTAGGGTTCGGAATATTACAACACTTGCCGATTAATGTTGACACAGGGAGTAGTCAGGTTGAAAGACTTTAAATCAAGCGCTAGTTGGGAGGCAACCCAATTTTTCAGTGTTTTTAGTTAAAATTTCATGATTTTTAGGAATACCTATTAGACTTAGTTTTGTTTTTATCTAGTAATAATTAGTTACTTTATTTCTTTGTCCTTGCTTATAGGTCATACATCAAGGATTGCACATGAAAAAATCAAAGAGAAGAGCTTTACAGTTCAATTCCAAATTTTTAGGCCAGCGCGGCCGTGCCCCAAGAGTGAAGAAATCAAGCGCGGCCGCGCCCTTTTCCAGTCATTAAAAAGTTGCAGCTGGTACACCAGCGCGGCCGCGCCCAAATTGTGAAGGAAAGTAGCGCGGCCGCGCCTAACCTCAGAGCTTAAAAAAAAATTCCGCTGGTACACTAGCGCGGCCGCGCCCAACTCAAGTCAAATTCCAACGCGGCCGCGCCGCGATCGGATCCCAGGTTTTGAAATCTAGTTTAAACCCGACCCATTGCTTACTTTTTATTTCCTTTTCCCGCTTGGAGTCCCATTCTTCATAACCTCTCCTTCTCATAACCGGCACCTTCCCTTCTTCTTTTCCAATTCCAAATCCAAAACCAAATCCTACCAAAATAATCTCTGTCTCCAAATCAAACACTACCCATTACAAACCCTAAATTCTATTTCATCTTCATCTCCATTCTTTCTCCAAACCGACATCATATATAGCCTACACCCCTCTTCAAACCCTCAATTCCGAATCATTCAACCATCGTAGTGTGCTTCAAGGAGGTTTTCAGTGCATCAAAGTGGGATAACAAGGAATTGCAGTGGTTCTGAACGCAGTAAGTACACTGTGGCTTAGGGTTTTATTTTGTTTCAAGGTTTTAGTGCTACTTGTCAGATTTTAGACTTGGATTGCATTGTATTGGGACTGTTGATTGTGATTATACTGTGCATACAAGTGTATTAGTTGGAATTGGTTGATTAAATCCAAGTGTGGTATCTGTCAAGTTTGGGGGAGTTTTACATTGTTGTGGTATATGTCAAGTTTGGGTTATTATGGCTTCTAAGAGACCACGTGGGGAATCGTCTAGTTCTCGAGCACAGGCTGAGTCATTGGATTTTGATAGAAGTAGGTTTGTTTATGAAGAGGCTGAGGAATTCTATCATAAGGTTTTGCTTGGGAAGACGTTTGTTTTGGAACGTGGACTAAAGCCCGATCCTGATTTGGATGGTCAAATGATGAGCATGATCCGAGCTAAGGGTTGGTTGTTGTTCGTGGAAACACCATTGGCAGCCCCGATTTCAGTTGTGCAAGAATTATATGCTAACGCGAAGATTACCAAGGATGGGACTCCTTTTGTGAGGGGTTGTCAAGTGCCGTACGATAGCAAGAGTATCAACGTCATCTATCACTTGCCTTCTATTCACCACTCCGATCCGGAAAGCTTGCACTCTACGAATTGGGACACTAAATTGGAGAGAATAAAGAATATCTTGTGCAAGCCGGGTACAGTTTGGACTACGAAGCAAGGGATGGATCAGAAACTCCATTTTCCTCACACAGCCTTGAGTCGTTATGGCAAGGCCTGGTACAACTTTATTTGTGCCAATCTCATGCCAACCAGGCATCAAAACGACGTGACCAAGGATCGGGCGATTTTGTTATATAGAATTGTGCAAGGAAAGTTGATTGATGTGGGGTATGTTATCCATCAGTCCATACGCCGATACCTTCAAGGTGGTACCTCAGGCGGTATCCCTCATGCATCGGTGATCACTCGGTTATGCTCGGCCACTGGGTAGAATGGGCTGATAGTGAGCCCGTGCAGCTCTCGATGAACACGATTGATCATGCGACTATTGCTAAGTACAAGGTTTGGGATGGAGCTCCTTCTCATACCCGTGGTGCAGCCTTTTTATTGGGGGATTACAGTGAGAGTGAGGAGGCATCTGATCAGCCAGTGGCCGAACCCGAACAGCCATTTCATATATCTCAGGCTAGATTAGATCGCATGGAGAGACGTATGACTCGGAGGATGGATGCTATACACACAAGTATGACCAAGCTTCGCTCTTTCTCCACTCAGTTTTCAGACAGTTTCTCACAAGCCTTTTCTCAGTTGGGCGTTTAAGTCCAATTCCCAAAATTTGGTGTAGCCTCCACTTATCCGCCTCCGGACACATCTTCAGATGGGGAGGATGCAGATGCTGCTACCTCAGATTAGGGGAGTTTTTCTTTCCTTTCCTTTTCTTTTATTGTTGAGTTCGTGCATCTTATCTGTTAGTATGTTGGCATATTATTATCTTGCATAGTTTAGTTTGGTTGTGTTAGGTTCATTTAGTTTGTTTGTCTGAATCCAATTGATTAGTTGGTGTGATTTTGGCTCGGCCAATGAGGAGATGGGTACTATTGTGTTAGCTTGGACAGTGTGAAACTTGGACAGTGTGAAAGTCATTAGGGATAAAATAATTTTGATCATGAGAGTAATTATGCCTATCATAACTTGAGTTATTGGATAGCACAGATAATTTGATTAATTTGACTGCTTGGGTTCAAAGGGTTGCATAACTGATTTTTACATGAGAATTGGGTAAGACATTGTTAGGTGAATCAACAAGGAAGGCTGAATAAGGTAAAAGCTGAGTCTAGGGGTTTCTTTTAAGGTAAAAAATAAAAAATAAAAAAAATACAATAAATGCGTTGACTAGTTGGGTTCTGTGGCCTCTGTCACTCGGGTAATTAGATCCTTAGGGGTGCTTTAACACATTGTTCCCTAAAGCCGACTGGTTTGGGAGTCACTGATTGAACGCTCGCTACATGGGTGATTTTGAAAAGTCTAAGAGAACTTGACATTGCACAGTTAAGCATAAGTACGGGATGGAGCGTAAAACGCACTCGTAGAAGAATAAAGATAGAAATAAGTTTTGTTAGAACCTTCATGCTCAGTAATTACTTAATTTTGGTTGGATTTGTTGTATTTGCTTGATTTGAATGGAAAATAGATTATTCTTGTTATAGAGTTGGTTATGTGGCTTTATTTTGAACTTTGGTCAGTTAATTTGATTAATGCACACACACACAACTTGGGTGATGATAGGTGTATATTATTTGATTGGTTGAGATTATTAGTTCTTTTTGACTGGATTTACTGTTTCAAGCTAGATGTTGATATCTCTGAGGCATACAGTTAAGATTCATACCGGCTATTGGTTAAATTCTTAGGCATGGTAGTTATTAGTATATTCATGGCATTGTGTTACATTGTGTTCGTTGCATTGCATTGTGTTGCTTGGGGACAAGCAATAGTTTAAGTTTGGGGGAATTTGATGAGTAGGTTTTATACCTATGAATCGGATGCCAATGAATGCGAATTATTGTTTATTTCCATGGTATATAGTCACTTTTCATGCATTTTATGTGTTTTTATAGGTTGCACGTGTTGGGAATTGGCTTAGCGAGAATTGGAGGGATGTTGTTGTTGCAGATGCTAAATTACTGAGGTAGCAGAACAGCGCGGCCGCGCCCAAAATGAACTAGGGTGCAGCGCGGCCGCGCTTGTCTCCAGGACTTAAAAGAAATTCACTGCCAGGGTAGCGCGGCCACGCGCCTTTCAAGCATAATTCAAGCGCGGCCGCGCCGGTTCGAGTAGGGGCAATTTCGACTTTTCACTAGTTTTAAATGGATTTGATTTGAACTTGGATTTGAAACTTTGTAATTGATTAGGGGATTTATCAGATACTATAAATAGTTGTTTTTAAGTTTCTTTCAAGGTTGTTGAACTTCTCTTTAGTAAACCCTAGTTAGAGCAATTTGGAGAAGAATTGAAGCAAGCTAATAGCAGGAAGGAAGCAAGGAGGAGAAAGTTAGAGATTCAAGAATTACTTTACAGTGTTTCTTCTCTCTCTTCTTTTTACTCTAAACTTTTGAATACTATCAAACTTGTGGATGATGAATTCTAGTTTAATTATGAACAAAATTTCTTTTAAGGCTATAATGGATCTTAATGCGTAGTTTTGAATAGCATGTTTCCCGGAACATCATGATTAGTTATTTTTGGATTGTCTATTATGGTTTGTGCTGAATTGCTTAATTATCTGGCCAATAATTATTGGGATATTATATATGAATTCGAGAGATGAAGTATAGAATTAGATCTGACCATAGGAGCATGTGTTTGTGTATTCTGCTGTCGATGGAATTCATAATTTGTGTTTAGGATAGAGATATGCCTATTCACCGCATGTAATCAAAAAAAGGGAACCTGGACGTTAAATCCTTTTTAATTGTAATTCACGTAGAAATATAGTGAATTAGTTATCTAGGGTGATTAACTTGAGTCTATCAAGTGTGGATTTGAGTTGAGTTATTTATAAAACATTGAGAGATGGTTATAAATAGTGATGAGTTTCTGATTAACAATCTAAAATGACTAGCATAATTCGAAGGGAAGTGTGTTGAGCAAAATAAAGCATTGAGTGAAATTATAGTCTTAAGTCTTTAAAAATTTGTTTTCAAACTAGTGGTAGTAATTTAATTTAGAATTAATTAGTTAAATTCAAAATTTCAGAAATTATCAATTATTTGTTTACTAAAATTGATTTGATTTCAAATTGGAAATTGCCATTAAAGACTCAATTTTTCTCTGTGGGACGATACTCGACTTTCATTATATTACTTGTGGACTGTGTATACTTGCGTATTTTGCTAGTATAGACATAGGCAAACAATATGGGAAGTTAGGCCTGAGGGGTAAGAAGTGTATCTTTATAAGATATTCTAAACACTCCAAAGACTATATGTTAGTTGGAGAGCAGCTTGATGGAACTGTATCCCAGATAGAGTCATGAGATGCGGATTTCCTTAGATTTCCTTGAGATGAATTTCCCTAATAGAGGTGATGTGAGCAAGGAGATGAACCTTTATGAGATGGGGGAAGATTTGGACACCACAAATCGTACAGTAGAGACTGAAGAAGCTATTCTTCAGGCTCCTATAGATAGTGGTAGTAACATGCCTTCGAGCAGTTCTCCTCCATCGAATGAGGAGTCTTTTATTCCTTAAATGCGTAAAAGTTAAAGGGGTAACATTCCACGCCGTCTCTTTGAGATTGAGGGGAATGCCTTTGTAGCTGATGCGCAGGATGATGAGGAACCTCGATCTTATCGAGATGCTCTATCATTTGTTACAAGTGATAAGTGGATGATTGCAATGGAAGAAGAGATGGAGTCCATGAGGACTAATCAAGTGTGGGACTTGGTTGACCTTCCACCAGGGCGAAAGGCTATTGGGAACAAATGAGTTCTAAAAGTCAAACGCAAGGCAGATAATTCCATTGAATGGTACAAAGCTCGTCTTGTAGCCAAGGGCTACACCTAGTAAGAGGGAATTGATTACGAGGTAACCTTCTCACCGATTGTGAGGTTTGCCTCAATTCGCCTCATTCTAGCGATCGTCACACATTTGGATATGGAGTTATATCAAATGGACGTTAAGACAACTTTTCTTACTAGAGATTTAGCTGAGGAAATATACATAGATCAACCAGAGGGTTTCATTATAGAAGGACAAGAGCGCAAAGTATGCAAGATCAAATGTTCTATCTATGGTTTGAAACAGGCATCCATGCAATGGTATCTGTGATTTCCATTGAGCCGTCATTAGTGATGGGTTTACGATGATCGAAGAAGACCATTGTGTGTATATCAAACGGTCCAAAGATAAATTCCTTATCTTATCTATGTATGTCGATGATATTCTACTAGCTAGGAACGATAAGGAGATGATCGTCGCCACCAAAGGGTAGCTATCCTCTTACTTTGAGATTAAGGACATGGGGGAAGCAACTTATGTTCTTGGAGTTAAGATCTATAGAGATCGCTCAAGGGAGCTTCTTGGTTTATCTCAAGAGACTTACCTTAAGAAGGTTCTTGAGAAATTTCAGATGAGCAACTGCAAACCCATAGACACTCCTATCGCTAAAGGCGACGCCATTGGTGTGAAGCCCCGAAAATCCACCTGCTAGCTTCTTTTAGCCAGGTCAGACTTTGTGCTCACGTGTACAACCTTTACATAATGCTATAGAAATTTGAACTTATTATAATCATAGTATAATGCGAAAAAGTGATAATATTATAATATCATTCGTTCATGGTTATAACATTCTCAGATAACTTGTTCTTATTACAAATAAGTCCTAAAAGACTTGAAAACAAATATCCATTTATCTATTTGAGACTTGCAGTATTAACAACCAGTCAGTTCCTAAGAAAGAGGGGGCTTTCTATTAAAATAGCGCACAATTTAGATGACCTAACTCATTTCCTCGTCAACACTTTCTAGACATTGCTAATAATGTAAACCTAGCATAGTTAAATCGCTTCAACATCTACGAACTTAAATCTTTATACCTCTATAACAGATCTGGTGCTCAAGCTTAACTAGTTAACCACCTATTAGATATTCCATACTATATAATTTCTATCTATCCAAGGTTCACATTATCCTATAACAGATAGTAGTTCTCGTCAGAACATTCACTGCAATTGGATACCTTCACTTGGATGCATAGATTCATATCTTATGGATATCTCTTTCATATCGATAGTTCCTATCTATCTGACATTCACAATATTAATGATAAGATTGTTCTTGGAACTGAGGGGCGTATTCTGGTAAAGGTGGTGAAAGTAGTATGCACACAAGCCAATCATATTTGATATGATGTAGCATATACTTTGTAATCTTAATCATTTATTAATAAAAGAATTGATTTTCTTAAAAGGCATTTTATATTATCTACATGGTGTTGTTATATTAAATGTGATAAACCCATAGTTTTGAGCAATGCTTTTAGAATCATGATGGTGATAATGCTAATGAGATCTAAATTCTAGAAAGCTCATAAACTAAAATCGTTCCTAATCGTTGGATTACTAAATAGGGGATTAGTGAATCCGGATAGATTAGTACATACGTTGCTTGCTCTTAGGAAGAGGATGATTGATCTCATAATCATTTGTGTGGAGACACTAAAGCAAGTATATATGTAGGTGCTTATTGGAGAATAAGTTCATTTAACGTGGCTCGCTAAGGAATACCTAATGGAGTTTTACTCGCCTGTCAATAGGAATTCCCCTAGTGATAGTAGTACATGTGATTCGATAAATTAAATAGCTTAATATTTATTATTTAATATTTTGGAAATATTAAATATAAATTAATAAGAGGAGTCTTATTATTATTATTACTATTACTATTATTTAATTCCTAATAGGGATTGGGAATTAATTAATAGAAGTACTCTCTCATGAATTTCTAATTGGATTAGGAGCATAATTAATTAAAGGAGTTTAATTATAATAGAAACCCTAATCCTAAATAGTTTAGGGAAGGGTTTTCCTACATCTATAAATAAGAGGAGTCTTATCATAGATTAGGGTTACACACTTCTGCATTACATTGTAGAGAGTACTTGTAATTTCTAACTAGGGTTTTGCCAATACCCAACTTCTTGAATAACTATTCTTCCTTGGTGGATCACCTCTAGAGGCCAAACACTTGGGTGGCTAACGTTGATCAAGCAAAGGAATTTAGTCGGTGGAATTCAAGGAGAACGCGAAAGAATAGGAGGTGAACTTGTACCCGAGGAAGCACAAATCTACGAGGGTATAATTTTTATCTCTATCTCTTTTGTTTATATCGTTGATTGAGCACATAGATTGACCGTGGTGATGGTTTGTATAAAATTTTTAAAATCCGATTTTATCGCGCTTCCGCTTTATTTATGTAATTTGATTACATGTTCGCGTTATATACAAACCTAACAGTGGTATCAAAGCCTAATCTTGTGCTAATTATCGATTTTGATGATTCCATGTCTGTATGGTATGCGATTGGATCGAATTTTTTGGGCAGAATTTATTTTTTCCGAATCTGTTGCGCGGCACAGCTGCGTCGGCTCTAGTTCATTCTGGAGCGCCGATTCCCAGTTCATTCTGGGCGTAGCTACGCCGGACAGCAGAATCCGAGAAAAATATTTTTCCTTCAATTAAAATAAATTGTTTATTTAATTGTTATAAGTTTAAAATAAAGATGTTTATTTTATCTAGAATAGAATTTCAGATTGCTAAAATTAAAGGAGATTAATTTGGATTTGGTTTTTGATTAAAATAAAAGAGTTTATTTTGTTTCAAAACTAAATATTAGCAAAACGTTTGCCCATTAATTGATATCAATGCATATATGGAATGGTTTTATAATTCATGGGATGAATGTTATTTATTGATACATATAGAGATATGTATGATAATAAATAGGGATTAATTATGGACTATTAACCAATGTATGATTGGATTTATTTTAGTGGATCCTTGAATGTATGGGTTTTTATAAATGGGGTCTGCGTACCTCGTCTTCTCTAATTTTTTCTTAATGTAAATTCTATCTCCCTCCTATGTACTTCCCCTTGACTGCTGATCAAGGTTTCTATTTATTGTAAATAGTTTATGTAATAGGACTAGTTAGAATTAATTTTGAAGAATTGGATACAAAGGAGCAAGGAGCGCTTGAAGACCCGTTTGTATTGGAGCCCGGGTTTAAATGTAATAGTTATATTTAAATTTTATTCTTGCACCCTAGGTTTGACCTTTTGGTTCACTTGGTGGCTCTAGTGAACCAAACTAGAATAAAAGTCCATAATCAGTCCGGGTAGAATATAGTATTTATATGTGCATGCTTACTATGTATATATTGTATATTATACAACATGCTTCGCATGTTAAATAATATGACGCGTATTTTATATATATATGTGCATGCGCGCTAAACAAGATGAGAGTAATAATAATAAACCCCTCAAAGAAATTATATTAAGTCCTAAGCATTCAAAGATATTTGGAATATCGAACGTCGCCTTCTAGCATGGTAAAGCAATAAAGTATTAAATGTTTAATATGAGTTTGTTGTGTCACCACAAGGCAAGTATAAAATATTTAAGATGTTGCTTTATCACATTTGATGCTTATAAATAGACTGAACGATGCTGTTTTGTTGTGTCACCACAAGGACAGTGTTTTTCTTTCAAATATATGGAAGTGCTAGGTTGGACTTAACTTGGATAATTTTGATTCGGATCTGTCACCACTTGATCAAAATAATCTAAGAGGCAAATGAAAGGAGTTACATAGTGATGTAATTGACAATAGTTGTCTAACTATTTATTTATATATCGTTTGTTGTGTCACCACAAGGCTATATACATTTGAAATGGGGTCCTTAATATCACTAGCAAAACTTTAATTAGATTTGCCAAACTATATATATTGAGGGTAATATAGTTTTATGAAAATAGTGGGAGATACCAATTTAAATAAAGACCTAATTTATTTTGGTAATTAATTAAATGAATGTATGCTAAAATGTTGTCTATTTCATATGTAGAATTTAAAAATGTCAAACTCACTATCACTGCGTAGCATACTTGATGCTAACAAACTGACCGGACCGAATTACACGGACTGGTTAAGGAATCTGAGAATTGTTCTCACTGCTGAAAAGATTTCTTATGTCTTAAATTCGCCAGTTCCTACAAATGTTGCAGAAACAGTCTCTGAGGAAGAGATTGCTACTTTCAGAAAGTGGCAAGATGATGCAATCTTGGCTCAATGCATCATGCTCGCATCCATGAGTAACGAGCTTCAGCGTCAGCACGAAACTATGGATGCTCCTACTATATTGCTGCACCTCAAGGAGTAGTATGGTGAGCAAAATAGGACTGCTAGATATCAGATATCTAAGGAGCTCTTCCAATCTCGTATGACCGAGGGCACTACTGTTGAGACTCATGTCCATAAGATGATCAATCTGATTGAACAACTTAGACAGCTTGGGTTCGTGATGGATGGGGAGTTAAGTCAAGATTTGATCTTGCAGTCACTCTCGGACACCTTCTCACAATTTGTTGTGAATTTTCACATGAGTAAGTTGGACGTCAGCTTGCCTAAGCTACTTAACATGTTGAAAACTAATGAATGTCACTTCTCATCCAACAAGAACCAAGTCTTACAAGTGGCTGATTCTTCCAAGAAAAGGAAGGGGCCCAAGGTATCTTCTGAAAAGAAGAAAAACAAGAAGGCTAAGGGCAAGGCAAAAAGAAAGGATAAAAGGAAACTTGATCCAGATAGCAAAGGAATTTGCTACCATTGCAATAAGCCAGGACACTGGAAGAGGAACTGCAAGGAGTATCTTGTGGACCAAAAGAAGCTTGGAGAAGCTTCGACTTCCGATCTAGGTTTGTTCATGATTGAAATTAATTTCTCTGAAAGTCAAAATTCTACTTGGGTATTGGATATCGGCTGTAGTTCTCACATATATAATAATATGCAGGGACTAAGCAGAAGTAGAAAGCTGAACAATGATGAAGTCGTCCTACGTGTGGGAAATGGAGCAAAGGTTGCTGCATTAGCTGTAGGGACTTATTGTTTAGCACTGCCTTCGGGCAAGTTCATTAGTTTAAATAATTGTTATTATGTTTCGACACTCATTAGAAACATTATTTCAATTTTTGTATTGGATATGGATGGTTTTGATATTATAATAAAGAACAATAGTTGTTCTATTTATAATAAAAATGTTTTATATGGTGTTGGGAACCTACTGAATGGACTTTACATACTTGACTTGCATGAAAATATACTTCAAATTGAACAAACTAAGAAAAGAAACAGAGATGATGTTAATTATACCTTTATGTGGCACTGTAGACTCGGTCATATCAATGAAAGAAGATTATCCAAGTTGCATAAAGATGGGCTTTTAGAGCTATCTGATTACGAATCATATCCAACATGTGAATCTTGTCTCATGGGTAAAATGACTAAATCTCCTGTTAGTAGAAAAGGAGAAAGAGTTACAGAGTTTTTAGCGTTGGTACACACAGACGTATGTGGACCTATGACAACGAATGCACGAGGAGGGTATTCTTATTGTATTACTTTCACTGATGATCATTCTAGATTTGGACATGTGTATTTAATGAAATACAAATCTGAATCGTTTGAAAAGTTCAAAGAATTCAGAAGTGAAGTAGAGAAGCAAACTGGTAAGAGTATTAAGATTCTTTGATCGGATCGAGGAGGGAAATACTTAACCAATGAGTTTCTCAATTGTCTCGAAGAAAATGGTATAATCTCACAATGGACTCCACCAGGGACGCCACAGTTGAATGGTGTATCTGAAAGGAGAAATCGAACATTGTTGGACATGGTTCGTTCCATGATGAGTTTTACCGACCTTCTAGTATCCTTTTGGGGTTATGCCCTAGAATCGGCTGCATACCTACTTAACAAGGTACCTACCAAATCCGTCCCAAAGACCCCATATGAGATATGGACAGGGAGGAAACCAAATCTTAAGCATGTTAAGACTTGGGGTTATCCAGCTTATGTCAAAAGGTTTGAACATGATAAGCTGAAGACTAGATCCGACAAATGTAGATTCGTGGGATACCCTAAAGAAACATCAGGGTATTATTTCTATCATCCTACTGATTAAAAGGTGTTTGTTGCAAAACACGCTGCCTTCTTGGAAAAGGAGTTTATCCTTGAAGGGGTCAGTGGGAGTAAGATATATCTTGAAGAAGTTCAAGAACCACAAAATACTATGGATCAAAGTCAGGTACCTAACCGTGTAGAAAAACCTACTGTACCACTACCTATTTGTAAATCTAGAAGAGTACCGAAGATACTTGATAGGTATGGATTCATCATAGAGGATGGTGATGAGGTACGCATCATAAATGATGATGATCCATTGACTTACGAAGAGGCTATGAGTAATGAAGACTCAGAGAAATGGCTGGAAGCCATGAAATCCGAGATGGACTTCATGTATGAAAACCAAGTATGGACTTTGGTTTCACCACCTGAGGGCATTAAGCCTATTAGGTGTAAATGGGTCTTTAAGAGAAAGACTGAAGTAGATGGCAAGGTAGAGACCTATAAGGCCCGATTGGTTGCAAAAGGTTTCAAACAAAGACAAGGAGTTGAATATGATGAAACCTTCTCACCAGTAGCTATGCTCAAGTCCATTCAGATTTTGCTTGCAATTGCAGCTTATTATGACTACGAGATCTGGCAAATGGACGTGAAAACGGCCTTCCTCAATGGAGAGCTTGAGGATAATGTATATATGATACAGCCAGAAGGTTTTGTTTCAACGGTTGGAACAAACCAAGTTTGTAGGCTACAATAATCCATTTATGGATTGAAGCAAGCTTCTCGAAGATGGAACATCCGTTTTGATGAGATAATCAAAAGGTTTGATTTTATCAAAAATGAAGATGAACCTTATGTGTACAAGAAGGTTAGTGGGAACGCTGTTTCATTCCTTGTATTATATGTTGATGATATATTAGTGATAGGAATGATGTTCCTATGCTACAGTCGGTCAAAATTTGGTTATCTAAACACTTCTCCATGAAGGACTTGGGTGAGGCATCCTATATTTTGGGGATAAAGATCTATAGAGATAAATCTAAAAGGATGTTGGGCTTGACCCAAGGAAAGTATATTGACTCGATGCTAAAGAAGTTTAGCATGGAAGATTCCAAGAGAGGTCTCATGCCGATGAGCCATGGAATACATCTCTCCAAAAACAGGCCCCAAAGACACCTAAGGAGAGAGACCGGATGAGTAAGATTCCTTATGCTTCCGCAATAGGATCTATCATGTACGGTATGATATGTACTAGACCAGATGTCGCTCATGCACTTAGTGTAACAACTAGATATCAGTCGAATCCAGGAGAAGAGCACTGGAAGGCAGTGAAAAACATCCTAAAGTACTTGAGAAGAACTAAGGATGTATTTCTTATCTACGGTGGGTCTGAATTGAAACTATAGGGCTATACAGACTCAAGTTTTCAAACGGACCAAGATGACAGTAAATCCGTTTCATGGTATGTGTTTACCTTAAATAGTGGCGCGGTAAGTTGGAAGAGTTCCAAATAGCAAACAGTTGCTGATTTAGTGACAGAGGCAGAGTACATAACTGCAAGTGAAGCTGCAAAGGAAGCTGTTTGGATGAAAAAGTTCATAACTGAACTTGGAGTGGTTCCTAGCATTAGAGGAGATGTACCTTTATTCTGTGACAACAATGGAGCTGTTGCGCAAGCTAAGGAACCCAGGTCTCATCAGAAATCCAAACACGTGTTGCGGCGGTTTCATTTGATTAGAGAGATCATTGAAAGAGGAGATGTCACCCTGGAGCGTGTGGACTCTCAAGACAGCATTGCAGATCCATTTACTAAAGCTTTAACTCAACAACAGTTTGATCGTCACTTAGAGAAGATGGGTATTAGATACCAAGGCGATTGGCTTTAATGCAAGTGGGAGATTGAATGTAGTATGCACACAAGCCAATCATATTTGATATGATGCAGCATATACTTTGTAATCTTAATCATTTATTAATAAAAGAATTGATTTTCTTAAAAGGCATTTTATATTATCTACATGGTGCTGTTATATTAAATGTGATAAACCCATAGTTTTGAGCAATTCTTTTAGAATCATGATGGTGATCATGCTAATGAAATTTAAATTCTAGAAAGCTCATAAACTAAAATCGTTCCTAATCGTTGGATTACTAAATAGGGGATTAGTGAATCCGGATAGATTCATACATACGTTGCTTGCTCTTAGGAAGAGGATGATTGATCTCATAATCATTTGTGTGGAGACACTAAAGCAAGTATGTAGGTGCTTATTGGAGAATAAGTTCACTGAACGTGGCTCGCTAAGGAATACCTAATGGAGTTTTACTCGCTTGTCAATAGGAATTAAATAAAATAAGACTTGACAGTAAATCCATGTCTTATATTTAATTGGGAAATTGTATAGTAGAAGGATTGAATTATACGGTAACTATTTACTCAAAGGTTCTTTTGTGATTGATGTTGAAATCTATATTATTTGGAAAGTCGTTGATCGCTAAGGGGGTATACCCTTATTGTAGAATAAATATTATTTATTTAAATGAATTAAATAGTTTAATTTATTTATTTAAATAAAATTAGAATTGTTCTAATTGATTTATTCACAACCGGTTTAATATGGAGAACCTAAAGGGTCACACCGCAGAAGAAAAATATTAATTTAAGAAGTAAATGACATAATTGTAATAATAAGTTAAGTGTATTTAATTTAGTCTATAGAGATAGAATAAATTAAATAACTTAATATTTATTATTTAATATTTTGGAAATATTAAATATAAATTAATAAGAGGAGTCTTATTATTATTATTAGTATTACTATTATTTAATTCCTAATAGGGATTGGAAATTAATTAATAGATGTACTCTCTCATGAATTCCTAATTGGATTAGGAGCATAATTAATTAAAGGAGTTTAATTATAATAGAAACCCTAATCCTAAATAGTTTATGGAAGGGTTTTCCTACATCTATAAATAAGAGGAGTCTTATCATAGATTAGGGTTACACACTCTTGCATTAGATTGTGGAGAGTACTTGTAATTTCTATAGAGATAGAAACTAGGGTTTTGCCAATACCTAACTTCTTGAATAACTATTCTTCCTTGGTGGATCACCTCTAGAGGCCAAACACTTGGGTGGCTAACATTGATCAAGCAAAGGAATTTAGTCGGTGGAATTCAAGGAGAACGCGAAGGAGTAGGAGGTGAACTTGTACCCGAGGAAGCATGAATCTACGAGGATATAATTTTTATCTCTATCTCTTTCGTTTATATCGTTAATTGAGCACATAGATTGATCGTGGTGATGGTTTGTATAAAATTTTTAAAATCCGATTTTATCGCGCTTCCGCTTTATTTATGTAATTTGATTACATGTTCGCGTTATATACAAACCTAACAGGTGGCACCTTACTGGTGCTCTTTAAGTGTAACCTCAGTGCTTACAGAACTCCCAATATCATTTAAATATCCTCATTCAGATGTATGGTTCATATGGATCTTGTACTAATTCAAATGCTACTTTCTAACTTAACTAAGAATGTAAATACAACGCAAGTGATATAACACAAGATTATAATATATATTTCATAACCTTAAGTTTGATTACAACATTCTCAATATTGTGTTCTTATTACACTAAAGTCTTATAACACTTGAATTTATTCAGAACCGTAAGATAAAACTAATTAACACGGTCTCTTTCCCTAGTTCGTCCCTGAAGTTTCGGGATTACCATCTAAAAGTGCAAAGAAAGGTTTTATGCATGGATAAGCTACAAAATGCTCAGCAAGTTTATTTCAAAAATATAAACATAATGTGTTTGATTTGAAAGAAGTTCAAAAGCTTTTGCCAACTGAGGGTTCAATACATGAACTATGTGTTTCAACCAGTTCTGTTATTCTTCAATAACTTAGAACAGCTTTGTTCAGTTATCTTATAGGGGATCAGCCTATTTGATATCCTAGGAGTATGCATACCATCCTAATTGTGCCCAACATGCACTAGATGTCAATATATTATCGACAATAACAACCCATATAGGGTGTTTGTATACTCAGTTATAAGATGTCGTACCAAACAATTTGGCTTGACACAACAATTCATGCTTGAATAAACAATATATAAATAATAATTCATTTCTTAAGTTATGCTGAATCAAAAAACAATAACTTCACAACAATTGATAGCAAGATGTATAATACTTGCATAAAGGTAACAAGGTTTGGAGACTTGCTTGTACGTAGTACATTTAGTTTACGCGGTCTATCAGCGTCACGTAGTCTATTTATGTCTATTTATACCAATAATAAGCATTAGGATACTTGCACATAGTGTAAAGGAATAGAAGGCTTGTTTCGTATATATTTTAAAGATAAATATAACGGTTTAAACGTTCGTCGTAAATCCTATACGATTATCGGCGTACATAACTAGTTAAACATTTAATAAATAACTATTTTAAGTTTTCATTTCGGTTATTATAATCGCTTATAATTAAGACTCCTTCTACTATACATCAAATAATTTCAGCATTATAACTGCTTATAGAATGAATATTTTTCAACTGTATTTGAAATAAATTGAGCATTATAACTGTTTGCAAAATGAATATTCGTTTACTATGTTTGAAATAAATCGGACATTATAACTGCTTATAAAATAAATATTCGGCTATTATATTTGAGATAATTTCAGCATTATAACTGCTTATAAAATGAATATTCTTACTAAATACTTCAAGACAATCGGACATAGTACCTGCTTATAAAAATATATTTTCAACTTTATAAGAGAAATAAATCGGACATTGTAACTGCTTGTAAATAGGATTTTTGTACTATATGCATAAAATAATTTAGGTAGTATAACTGCTTGTAAACTTATATTTTTACTAATACATACATAAAAATAAAAATTATAACTACTAGAGTATACCTTTTATAGTTGCTAGCTTTACTTCCAATCGCGTAGCGCTTTGATGCTTAGAAAGTAATTTTTATCTCACAATATCTCTCAGAATATAAATATAGAGTGGTTTAGCTCTTGAACTGCTCTTGAAATGGTAGGAAATAATGAATAACTAAGCTTGCTATTTATAGGAAAACCAAGTTTCACTAATTACACGTTAGGGGCTCGGCTTATTACACTTTGCACCCCTAGCATATTCTTAGAATATTCTTCTAAGCTCCTCAATGAAAATATCTTCCAAGCTCAACAATGCAGCTTGCAAATTGAACTTATCTTATAAGCTTCTCAATGAAAATATCTTCCAAGCTCGACAATGCAGCTTGCAATCAAAGCTCCTCAATGAAAATATCTTCTAAGCTCGACAATGTAGCTTGCAGTTGAACCTATCTTCTAAGCTCCTCAATGAAAATATCTTCCAGGCTCGACAATACAGCTTGCAATCTAAGCTCCTCAATGAAAATATCTTCCAAGCTCGACAATGCAGCTTGCAATTGAACTTATCTTCTAAGCTCCTCAATGAAAATATCTTCCAAGCTTGACAATGGAGCTTGCAATCAAGGCTCCTCAATGAAAATATCTTCCAAGCTCGACAATGCAGCTTGCAGTTGAACTTATCTTCTAAGCTCCTCAATGAAAATATCTTCCAAGCTCGACAATGCAGCTTGCAATCTAAGCTCCTCAATGAAATATCTTCCAATCTCGACAATACAGCTTGCAATTGAACCTATCTTCTAAGCTCCTCAATGAAAATATCTTTCAAGCTCGACAATACAACTTGCAATCTAAGCTCCTCAATGAAAATATCTTCCAAGCTCGACAATGCAGCTTGTCACCGTAAGCACGACGAATCACTTTGTCATTCCCAAGCACGACATAACAACTTGTCAAAAATAATTTGTCGAGATGCTTCTTGGTGAAATCGTGGAAAGCACGACAAATCATTTTGTCATATAAGCACGAGTAAGCAGCTTGACAAAAAATTTTTTATTTGACCTAATTCATCGTTTACATTATAAAATCACAAAACACCTAATTCGAAATATCATTTCAATCTTTATTAAGCACATATGTTACAAAATTTGAACTTCATTAGGGTTTAAGGTTTTAAATTTCTCAATACCTAGTTTTAGGTTACTAAATTAACCTCTAACCATATACGATCGTCTTTATAATCCTCATAAATATTTAGGGCATTACATTCACCCCTACTTCAAAGCTCAAAATTAACTTTACAAATAACTTTAGTCATTTAATATCATATTTATAAGTTCTATAAATATTCTGGATATTACAATTGGACCCGAACAATACCCTACTTCTTACGAGGAAATTCAGAAAATGTCTTATTACCCGTATTCCAATGTTCTATGTAGCTAATGTATGAAGTTGTGTGTACTCAGCCTGATATATCATATGCAGTCGGTTATCTCAGTCGTTATCAATCAAACCTTGGGATTGCTCATTGGAGGGCAATCGAGAGGATCTTGCGATATCTAAAGGGTACTTTAGACTACATGTTGTGCTATGAAGGATCGGACCTACATTTGATTGGTTACTCCGATGCCAATTGGGGGGGTAAACAGGGGATGTGTAATATCCGGAATTTTAGGAATTCTTGTTAAAAAGGGAAATATTTTCTTTATGTGATTATGTGCAAATATGTGGATATGTGATCATAAAGTTAGTCAATGAAGCTACATTGCAAATGCGATTGAAGTGGGCGACAAGCTTGAGTTATTAATCAACTATGCTTGGTAGAATGAGCCATGTGTGGCGTAATGATTCATGGTGAATCAATTGAATGTTATGAATAAAGGATGTTATTTAAAAGATGATTAATTGAGTATTTAGTATAATTTCTTTAATTGTTCTTCTATAGCATAAGTGGCAGCCATGACAGGAGCCCAAAAATTATGGGATACCAAGTGGACTGATTGAAGTATATATTAGCCCAATCAGATGCACTAGTTGTTTATGCCCCATCCTAACCAACTTTAGATCCATACCTGTAACCATAAATTCACCAAACTGGGTCGGTAAGTCTAAGTGGGTTGACCCTAATTGATTTTACTGATAAGAAGGGATAAGTTATTTAAAATTAAATCCTAGATTTCTGGTCGGTGGAGTGATTCGGCCGACATAGGCCAGGGGCCTAGCTCCAAGATTACTTATTAATAGGTGAAGTGTGATTACGAGAGGTGAGGATGAAACGGAGTTGGTGGGAACTTTTCACCAAATTCTTCTCACCCAACGATTAATTCGGTTAGGACTGGTCCTAAATCTGAGTAATGACTAATGATTAGGTAAAGGTTCCTCTATAAATAGAGAACCTGGTCTCTTTTATAGAGCTGGTTGAGTTTACTGAATCAGATATAAGAAAGAGAGAGATTAGGAGCGAGTGATAATAGTAATCTGGAGGAGGAGTTCTTGTCATTCGGAGTAGCGAACAGAGTCTGAGAGCTAGAATAGCGAACGAAGCTTTGAAGAGGTAAGGTCCTTTTTCTTGAAGCATTTGTTTTCCTTGTCCAGTTAAGATTTCCTTCGGACTGAGTCTAGCATGATAAGTTGTAATGAAAGGATAGTGTCGAACCTTGTAATTACAGAGTAGTTCCATAACACTGTATAATGAATATGCTTAACTAAAGAATTAACTGAATCAAGTGGTAATGATGACCATAGCTACCTTATCAAGATGATATCGAGAGTCAAACATGTTGATAGATAAGTTCAGAGTCTTGTGCTTACCTTTAATGCAAACCATAAGTATTAGTGACTGGGTTTATGACCACGACATGAATAGAACCTATGTAAGGTGTATATGCGTTGCTAGTAGTAATTTTAACATCAACCAGTCCTAAACATTTGTTAATATGCCAATGGAATGTTACCAATGGTTAATGTTTTACCAAACTCCAAATCATTGGTTATACAACAGTCTTGAGACGATGTCCATATCAAGGCATGAGGTGTCTCTCTTAACTGATCTATGTACCTTAACTAATCAGACTAAGTCAGACTCAATCCATGTTTCGAACTTGTTTGAATAAAAGAGTGTGACCTTAGGTCGATTAGCCAAAGACTTCTCTTTGAGCTAAAATGTCAAGCGTGCCTTAACCAGCAAGCGTAGAGTGAACCCTACGATCGTAGAGCAACTCTGTCGATTGTAGAACTTCACCAGTCAATCGTAAAGTTTCATTAGCCAATCGTAGAGTAAATCCTAGGATCATAGAGCAACTCTGTCGATCATAGAGCTTCACCAGTCAATCGTAGAGCAACTCTACCTAATCGTAGAGCCGTCCCAATAATCGTAGAGTCACTGCAATAAGTTTCACCACATCACAGCTAGACCTTAGTAATCACAGAGTTACCCCATTGATTGTAGAATGACTCCATTAGTCATAACAAGTGACCTATTAACCATAAAATGATCACATCAGATCGTAGAGCAAGCAGAAATCGTAGAACACTTCTGAACAATTCAGACCTTGTTCCATACTTGTTGAGTTATTCTTAAGTCCTTGCTTGGACAAGTATACTACCTTGAATATGTAAGAGAAATGTCTAGAGTGGACTCGACCATTGTTATGGACTGATGGATACTAAGATAACCACTCAGTTATAAGGTTAATAAATAAACCATAGAATAGACTATATGAGTCACACCATTAGGTCAACTAAGTTATTATTTGATGTTCATAAAGTGACTAATCAGAGAGTAATCTTATAATCATTATAGGTTACTTGAAGAGCAAAAACTAGTGTTAAACAGTAGCAGCAATCCAGGCAAGTTCTCTAATCCTATTCAAATATTCTTTTGTGCAAGTTCTATCTTACTCACTTTCATAGTGAGCAAGATCCCTCACTTGAGTATGCTAGATTGTTACGATATCATTGTGTATATCCTTGTAAATTCTCTGACCCTACTCAAATATGCAAGTATTTGGCGTTGATATCGCAATATTATAGTGTACAAGTTTCAGTATTCTGTTGTAGACTTCTGATTGATTCTTATAATCGTATCGAGCAAGATTTCCTTAAATTCATTAAACTTTGAATATTATGAAAGAACTGGAATACCCATATCCGACTAGTACCCTTGTTAATCTTACACATAGTTGATTTTCAGAAGAATCCTTGTTTTATCCAGATTATTGTTAAAATTCTAAATTTTGTAAATCATAATTATGTTAGGTTTGTATATAATGCAAGCATGCAATCAATTACATAATTAAAGCAGAAGCACAATAAAATCATATTTTAAATTTTTTTCATACAAACCATCACCATGATCTTTTCTTGTGTTCAATTATCATTTAAACGAAAGAGATAGAGAATAAGAATTATACCCTTGTATAATTCTAACTTCCTCAAGTACAAGTTCAACTCTAAAATCCTTCGCGTTCTCGTTGAATTCAACGGTGAGAATCCTTCCTTTGATTAATGTTAGCCACCCAAGTGTCTGGCCTCTAGAGGTGATCCACCAAGGAATAATACGTACTCAAGAAAATGGGTGTTACGAAAACCCTAGTTTCTATCTCTATAGAAAGTGTAAGTACTCTCAACAATTCTAATGGAAGTGTTTGAAACACTAATCCATACCAAGACTCCTCTTATTTATAGATATAGGTAACCCTCCTAAACTATTTAGGATTAGGTTATTATTATAATTAAACTCTTTTAATTAATTAAACTTCTAATCCAATTAGGAATTTATGAGAGTACTTTTATTAATTAATTCTCAAACCCTTTTAGGAATTAAATAATAATAATAGTAATAATAATAATAATAAGATTCCTCTTATTAATTTATATTTAATATTTTAAAAATATAAAATAATAAATATTAAGTTATTTAATTTATTCTATCTCCATAGACTAAATTAAATACACTTAACTTATTATTACAATTATGTCATTTACTTCTTAAATAAATATTTTTTCTTTTGCGGTGTTACCCTTTAGGTTCTCCATATTAAACCAGTTGTGAATAAATCAATTAGAACAATTCTAATCTTATTTAAATAAATAAATTAAACTATATAATTTATTTAAATAAATAACTTTTATTCTACAATAAGGGTAAGCCCCCTTAGCAATCAACGACTTTCCAGATAATATAGATTTCAACATTAATCACAAAAGAACCTTTTAATGCATAATTACCGTACAATTCAATCCTTCTACTATACAATGTCCCAATTAAATATCAGACATGAAATTATTGTCAACTCTAAATAATGAAAATCAGAAACTCCTTTCTAATTTCATTATGCCTTGGTCAAGGACTACTGAGTTGTCATTTATCGAATCACATAGGACATTCACATCTTTTACTATAAATGGTAGATTCTTTGTTGATCATTCATTTATCTCCATGTACAACTTATTATACCCAATCATACCCTTTGATATACCCTAAAGGTCTTAAGGGACATGTCAAAGTATAACTTATCATACACAAGATACTATGATGATCTCAAGTCCAAGGATCACTTGTACTACTATCACTAGAGGAATTCCTATTGACAGACGAGTAAAACTCCATTAGGTATTCCTTAGCGAGCCACGTTCAGTGAACTTATTCTCTAATAAGCACCTACATACTTGCTTTAGTGTCCCCACACAAATGATTATGAGATCAATCATCCTCTTCCTAAGAGCAAGAAACGGATGTACTAATCTATCCGGATTCACTAATCCCCTATTTAGTAATCCAACGATTAGGAACGATTTTAGTTTATGAGCTATCTAGAATTTAGATCTCATTAGCATAATCACCATTATGATTCTAAAAGCATTACTTAAAATTGAATTAGGAGTTTAATTAATTAAAAGAGTTTAATTAAAACAAATAACCTAATCCTAAATAGTTTAGGAGGGTTACCTATATCTATAAATAAAAGGAGTCTTGTTATAGATTAGGTTACAGACTCTTGCATTGGAATTGTGGAGAGTACTTATAATTTCTATAGAGATAGAAACTAGGATTTTGCCAACACCCATCTTCATAAGTACGTATTATTCCTTGGTGGATCACCTCTAGAGGCCAAACACTTGGGTGGCTAACATTGATCAAAGGAAGGAATCTCACCGTTGAATTCCTGGAGAACGCGAAGGATTTTGGAATTGAACTTATACCCGAGGAAGCTAGAATTCTACAAGGGTATAATTCTTATTCTCTATTTCTTTTGTTTAATTGATAATTGAACACAAGAAAAGATCATGGTTATGGTTTGTATGAAAAAATTTAAAATTTGATTTTATTGCGCTTCCGCTTTAATTATGTAATTTGATTGCATGTCTGCGTTATATACAAACCTAACAATGGTATCAGAGCAAATCCTTGTGTAAATTATCAATTTTGATGATTCTATGTATGTATTGGTATGTGATTGGATCAAATTTTCTGATTTTTTGCAGCTGCGATGCAGCGCGTCCGCACTGCTTCCAGTTCATTCTGGTGCGCGACCGCGCCCGAACTCAGAAATAATTTCTGGGGGTGTAGCACGGCCGTGCCGCTCGTAATTCATTTTAGAGCGTGGCCGCGCCGCTATGCAGATTTTGAAAATTTTATTTTTTTCTTCAATTATAGTAAATGGTTTATTTAATTGGAGTAAGTTTAAAATAAAGATGTTTATTTTATCTGGAATAAGATTCCAACTAGCTAAAATTAAAGGAGTTTAATTTTGATTTGGTTTTTGATTAAAATAAAAAAGTTTATTTTGTTTTAAAACTAAATATTAGCAAACTTTTTGCCCATTAAATGATATCAATGCATATATGGAATAGTTTTATTATTCATAAGATGAATGTTATTTATTGATACATATGGAGATATGTATGATAATAAATGCGATTGATTATGAACTATTCACCAATGTGTGATTGGATTTATTTTAGAGGATGCTTGAATGAATGAGTTTTATAAATAGGGTCTGCGTACCTCGTCTTCTCTGTTTTTCTTGATGTAAATTTTATTTTTCTCCTATATACTTTCCCTTGACTGCTGATCAAGGTTTCTATTCATTGCAAATAGTTTATGTAATATAATTAGTTAGAATTATTTTAAAGAATTAGAGATAAAGGAGCAAGGAGCGCTTGAAGAACCGTTTGTAATGGAGCCCGGGATTTAAATGTAATAGTTATATTTAAATTCAGTTCTTGCACCCTAGGTGTGACCTTTTGGTTCACTTGGCGGCTCTAGTGAACCAAACTAGAATAAAAGTCCATAATCAATCCGGGTAGAATATAGTATTCTATATATGCATGCTAACTATGTATATATTATATATTATCCAACATGCTTCGCATGTTGAATAATATGACGCGTATTATATATATATATATATATATATATATATGTGTGTGTGTGTGTGTGTGCGCATATGCGCTAATCAAGATGAGACAAATAATAACAAACCGCTCAAAAAAATCATATTAAGTCCTAAACGTTCAAAGATGTTTGGAATATGGAACGTCGCCTTCTAGCATGGTAAAGCGATAGAGTATTAAATATTTAATATGAGTTTGTTGTGTCACACAAGACAAGTATTAAATATTTAAAATGTTACCTTAGCACATTTGATGCTTATTAAGGAATTGAACATTACTGTTTTGTTGTGTCACCATAAGAACGGTATTTTTCTCTTCACATATATGGAAGTGCTAGGTTAGACTTAACTTGGATAATTTTGATTTCGATGTGTCACCACTTGATTAAAATAATCTAAGAAGTAAAATACAAAGAGTTATATAGTGATGTAATTGACAAGTTGTCTATCTATTTATTTATATATCATTTGTTGTGTCACTACAAGGCCATATACATTTGAAATGAGATCCTTATTCTCACTAGCAAATCTTTAATTATATTTGTCGAACTATATATTGAGGGTATTATAGTTTGATGAAAATAATGGGAGATACCAATTTAAAGATAGACCTAATTTATTTTGGTAACTAATAAAATGAATGTATGCTAAAATATTGTCTATTTCACATGCAGAATTTAAAAAATATCAAATCACTATCACTGCGTAGCATACTTGATGCTAAAAAACTTGAAAGTAGTATGCACACAAGCCAATCATATTTGATATGATGTAGCATATACTTTGTAATCTTAATCATTTATTAATAAAAGAATTAATTTTCTTAAAAGGCATTTTATATTATCTACATGGTGTTGTTATATTAAATGTGATAAATCCATAGTTTTGAGTAATGCTTTTAGAATCATAATGGTGATCATGCTAATGAGATCTAAATTCTAGATAGCTCATAAACTAAAATCGTTCCTAATCGTTGGATTACTAAATAGGGGATTAGTGAATCCGGATAGATTAGTACATCCGTTGCTTGCTCTTAGGAAGAGGATGATTGATCTCATAATCATTTGTGTGGGGACACTAAAGCAAGTATGTAGGCTTATTGGAGAATAAGTTCACTGAACGTGGCTCGCTAAGGAATACCTAATGGAGTTTTACTTGCCTGTCAATAGGAATTCCTCTAGTGATAGTAGTACAAGTGATCCTTGGACTTGAGATCATCATAGTATCTTGTATATGATGAGTTATACTTTGACATGTCCCTTAAGACCTTTGGGGTATATCAAAGGGTATGATTGGGTATAATAAGTTGTGCATGCAGATAGGTGAATGATCAACAAAGAATCTGCCACGTCTAGTAAAAGATGTGAATGTCCTATGTGATTCGATAAATGACAACTCAGTAGTCTTTGACCAAGGCAGAATGAAATTAGAAACGGTTTCTAATTTTCATTATTTAGAGTTGTGCATTTGGGAATCGAAATACATATAATTAAATAAAATAAGACTTGATAGTAAATCCATGTCTTATATTTAATTGGGACATTGTATGGTAGAAGGATTGAATTGTACGGTAACTATTTACTCAAAGTTCTTTTGTCATTGATGTTGAAATCTATATTATTTGGAAAGTCGTTGATCACTAAGGGAGCTTACCTTATTGTAGAATAAATATTATTTATTTAAATGAATTAAATAGTTTAATTTATTTATTTAAATAAAATTAGAATTGTTCTAATTAATTTATTCACAACCGGTTTAATATGGAGAACCTAAAGGGTCACACTACAAAAAGAAAAATATTTATTGAAGAAGTAAATGGCATAATTGTAATAATAAGTTAAGTGTATTTAATTTAATCTATGGAGATAGAATAAATTAAGTAGTTTAATATTTATTATTTAATATTTTAGAAATATTAAATATAAATTAATAAGAGGAGTCTTATTATTATTATTACTATTACTATTATTTAATTCCTAAAAGGGATTGAGAATTAATTAATAGAAGTACTCTCTCATGAATTTCTAATTGGATTAGGAGCATAATTAATTAAAGTAGTTTAATTATAATAGAAACCCTAATCCTAAATAGTTTAGGGAAGGGTTATTCCTACATCTATAAATAAGAAGGTCTTATTATAGATTAGGGTTACACACTCTTGCATTAGATTGTGGAGAGTACTTGTATTTTCTATAGAGATAGAAACTAGGGTTTTTCCAGTACCCAACTTCTTGAATACCTATTCTTCCTTGATGGATCACCTCTAGAGGTCGAACACTTGGGTGGCTAACGTTAATCAAAGGAAGGAATCTCATCCGTGAAATTCAAGGAGAACGCGAAGGAATTGGAGTTGAACTTGTACCTGAGGAAGCACGGTTCTACGAGAGTATAATTTCTAAATCTCTATCTCTTTCGTTTATATCGTTAATTGAGCACATAGATTGATCTTGGTGATGGTTTGTATAAAAATTTTAAAATCCGTTTTATCGCGCTTCTGCACTATTTATGTAATTTGATTGCATGTTCGCGCTATATACAAACCTAACAGTGGTATCAGACCCTAATCTTGTGCTAATTATCGATTTTGATGATTCCATATGTGTATGGTATGCGATTGGATCGAAATTTTTGGGCAGAATTCATTTTTTCCGAATCTGCTACGCGGCGCAGCTGCGCCGGCTCCAGTTCATTCTGGAGCGCAGTTGCGCCCAAACCCAGAAAAATCGTTTCTAGGGTTCAGCGCATCTGCGCCAATTCCCAGTTCATTCTGGGCGCAGCTGCGCCGGACAGCAGAATCCGAAAAAATATTTTTCATTCAATTAAAATAAATTGTTTATTTAATTGATATAAATTTAAAATAAAAATGTTTATTTTATCTGGAATAGGATTTTAGATTGCTAAAATTAAAGGAGTTTAATTTGGATTTGGTTTTTGATTAAAATAAAAGAGTTTATTTTGTTTCAAAACTAAATTTTGGCAAAACTTTTGCCCATTAATTGATATCAATGCATATATGGAATGGTTTTATAATTCATGGGATGAATGTTATTTATTAATACATATAGAGATATGTATGATAATAAATAGGGATTGATTATGGACTATTAACCAATGTGTGATTGGATTTATTTTAGTGAATGCTTGATGTATAGGTTTTTATAAATGGGGTCTGTGTACCTCGTCTTCTCTAATTTTTTCTTAATGTGAATTCTATCTCCCTCCTATGTACTTCCCCTTCACTGCTGATCAAGGTTTCTATTTATTGTAAGTAGTTTATGTAATAGGACTAGTTAGAATTAATTTTGAAGAATTGGAGACAAAGGATCAAGGAGCGCTTGAAGACCCGTTTGAAATGGAGCCCGAGTTTAAATGTAATAGTTATATTTAAATTTTATTCTTGCACCCTAGGTTTGACCTTTTGGTTCACTTGGTGGCTCTAGTGAACCAAACTAGAATAAAAGTCCATAATCAGTCCGGGTAGAATATAGTATTCTATATTTGCATGCTTATTATGTATATATTATATATTATACAACATTCTTCGCATGTTAAATAATATGACGCGTATTTTATATATATGTGCATGCGCGCTAAACAAGATGAGACTAATAATAATAAACCCCTCAAAGAAATCATATTAAGTCCTAAGCGTTCAAAGATATTTGGAATATCGAACGTCGCCTTTTAGCATGGTAAAGCAATAGAGTATTAAATGTTTAATATGAGTTTGTTGTGTCACCACAAGGCAAGTATTAAATATTTAAGATGTTGTTTTATCACATTTGATGCTTATAAATAGACTGAACGATGCTGTTTTGTTGTGTCACCACAAGGACATTGTTTTTCTTTCGAATATATGGAAGTGCTAGTGTGACGCCCCTAAATCTCTACACTCCCCTGTAGCAGATCTAGTGCTCACGTGAAACTATACAACTATAAATATTTAATAAAATATGACTTCTAGCTATCCAAGGTTCACAGTATCCCATAACAAGTACTAGTTCCGGCCAGAACGTTGTCTGTGTTTGGATACCCTCACTTAGATACATAGATTCATATCTTATGAATATCTCTTTCATATCAATATTCCCTATCTATCTGACATTCACAGTATTAATGATAAGATTGTCCATATAGGACTCTCAACATCATTTAGATACCCTCATTCAGATGTATAGTTCATATAGACACTGTATTTAACTTAGTAACAAACTATTCTAAAGAATTTAAAGATCAGAGTATAACGCATTCTATAACATAAAGGATCATAATATATTACATAACATTTTGTTCGGTTACATCATTCGTTATACTAAGTTATTACAACAACAAGTCTTTAAAAGACTTAAAGTATTCAACAATAAACACTAAAGCTAATAAGCATGGCTTTTCCCCTTGTTAGTCCCAGACGTGCCAGGGATATCATTTATAGCTGCAAAAGAAGATATGCGCAAGAATGAGCTACAAATGCTCAACAAGTTCATTTAAATATGTAAACACCATGTGTTTGATTTGAAAGATGTCAATGATGTATACTGAGGGTTCTGTACATGAACCATATATTTCATTTAGTTCTATCAGTCTTTAATGACTTAGAACCATTTGAGTTTTGGATATCTGGTAGGTGATCAGCCTCACCAATATCCTAGGAGTATGCATATCATCCTACCATTTTATGTTGATATATTATCAACTGTTCGTCACCTTATATTAAGGGAATTTCGTCACCTTATTTTAAGGGAAAATTTCGGGTTCACCTTACATTAAGGTGTTCCATTTCTCAGTATCAGATGTCGTACCAAACAATTTGGCTTGACACAACAATTTAAGCTCGAACAAGCAATATATGAATAATAATTCATTTCTTAAGTTATGCTGAACAAGAAGCAATAACTTCACAATAATTGATAGCAAGATGTATAATACTTGCTTAATATAAATTGAGAAAGGTTAGGACACTTGCCTTAGCGTAGCTCACTATAATTTTAGTACAATCGGTCAACGCACGTAGTCTACGTATACCAATAATAAGCGTTAGCACGTATATAAACATGTATCACGCTAATCTAAACAAGTTTCATTAAGGTTCGACGTTGATTCGGTATCTCGGTCGCATCCTTAATGGCTAAACACATAGATTGTTCGATAAAACTTCATTTGGAAGTCGAATTATTAGTCTAAATAATTTAATTATTATTTCTAACATTTTTAGAAGCTTGGTATTATTTTTAAATAATTTTTAGAAGCTTGGAAGTATTTTTAAATAATGTTACAAGCTTAGGAATATTTTTAAATGATTTAATTATCATTTAGAATAATTTTAAAACATTTAATATGTTATTTAAATAATTTATTTATCATTTAGAATATTTTTAGATATTTAAAATATTATTTAAATGATTTATTTATCATTTATAATATTTTTAGAAAGATAGAATATTATTTAAATGATTTATTTTATCATTAATAATATTCTTAGAATTTATTTTATCATTAAAATAATTTATTTATTACTTATAATAATTTTCAAAACTTAATTTGATATTTAAATGATTTAATTATCATTTAAAGTAATTTTTAAATACTTAATATATTATTTAAATGATTTATTTATCATTAATAATATTTAAATATTTAATATTTTATTTAATTATTATATATAATAATTTTATTTACCTTAATATCATTTTTAAATAATTAATATAATTATTTAATAATTTAATACCATTTTTAAATAATTAAAACAATTATTAAATGATTTATCATAATTATTATTTAATATTTAATTAAATTAAATAATAATTCAGAATATATAAAAATTTTAAAAATAATTTTTTATAATTAAAAATGAATTTTCGGATTTATTTATTAATTATTAATAATTATTTAATATTTATTTATTATTTTATAATTTATTTAATTAATTTTTATTTTATTTTTATTAAAAATCCGTCGCTAAAGGGCTTTAGCGACGGTCTGCTTATTTCTTTAGTTTTTTGGGTTTGTGCATGTATTTCGTCGCTAAAGGTGTTCTTCATGAAGAACACCTGATCAACGTCCAACAGTGACTTTTGACCTCAATTTAATTCTAACTGGTTTGATGTTTGTGTTTGATTTTTGTTTGTTGTTATAGCCAACATGGCAGTGTACAACGACATAACAAATTCCATCTTAAAATATATCATAACATGCTAGATATTTATGGTCAAACTACCCCGTTCATGACTGTTCTTGAGTTTCTGGGTAACCCAGAAACTCATCCAGTCATAACGGTCAACGTGGTTTGACTGCTAATTCCGTTTGATTGATTGTTTGTTTATGTGTTTTAATGGTTCAAGATTAAAGTCTATATAGCATACAACAACTTTAAACCAACAAACTACACAAAATATGTCATCTAGGTCATTTTTGGGTTGATCAAAAGTCTTGTTAGACTCTGTCAGAATGTTCTTCATGTTTCTGGGTTACCCAGAAATGAAAAATCCGAACGGTCAAAGCACTTTTGACCTATCATATCTTTCATCCTAGTTATTTGTTTGCTATGATACACGTCGGGCTTTAAAGATAACATGGTAGGCTACACATATATGCATAAAAACAGATCAAACAACTAATCTAAGAGGATCAAAAGGCCTGACAAAAAGGCCTGTCATACTGTTCTTGACTGCCAAGAACAGTTTGAGTTTTTGGCTTGATTTTCATACCTAGATGTTATGTAAACATGTTTTGACCGCCCAGATCACTTATTAACACATTAACAAGTATTCCTAAACATCTAAAACACAAAAATTTTCCAGGATTGAAGATCACACATAAATTAGGGTTTTGTGCACCTTTTTCTTCAAATTTTGATTTCTGGCTTCTGATTCTGAGCTTGTGATTGCTAGGGTTTGTTTAGGCTGGATATGTGAGTGTATAAGCTTTAAAATTTCGTAGGTTTAAGGCTCAGCATCTCATTCTGTTTATAGCAACTTGAATTAGGGTTTCCTAGTGTTTAATTCCAAATCTTGCCACCAAAAATATCTTCCTACTTAACTTGTGCTGCTTATCATCTGGTGTGATTCACCTACTTGTGCTGGAGTGTGCCAAGCACAAGCTTGCACACTCCTAGCTTCATTTTCATTGGCTAGGATTTTAATTTTTGATTTATTTTACTTACTAATTAAAAGTAGATTTTTGTTAATCATGATTAGGATGTTAATCATGGTTAGTAATACCTTAATTAAGTTAATATATCATAATTAAAGTTTATCATCTCATAATTTAGGATTATTAAACCAAATTAAGGTTTTAGGGTTCCGAATTATGGTTTAGGGTTTCTAATCCTACAATTAGGGTTTTAATCTTTCGTTTAGGGTTTTAATATAAGTTTAATAATTCATAACTAATATTATGATTTATTACTTAGATCTTAATTATATCAATTAAGATTATTATACAATAATCAGGGTTTCGATTGGATAATTATTATCAATTAGGGTTTTCAAATTAAGGTTTCTATTTCAGTTTAACATTTTAAACCCTATTTAACTTATTTTAGAATTTTATCAGTTAATATAATATTATATTAATGTCGAAGCACGACAAAGCACTTCGTCAATTCCAAGCACGACACAGCAGCTTACAAAAATAATTTGCCGAAACGCTTCTTGGTGAATTCGCCGGAAGCACGACAAATCATTTTGTCCGATTAAGCACGACACAACTACTTGGCGAAAAAAATTTTATTTGGTCTAATTGTTTAATAAAATACACAATCACATAATACCAAGTCAGAACAAGAAATTTCATTTATTAAACACATAATTTACATATACAGATCTTATTAGGGTTCGGAATATTACAGCTAGGGTGGACTTAACTTGGATAATTTTGATTCAGATGTGTCACCACTTGATTAAAAATATCCAAGAGGCAAAATACAATGAGTTACATAGAGATGTAATTGACACTAGTTGTCTACCTATTTATTTATATATCATTTGTTGTGTCACCACAAGGCTATATACATTTGAAATGGGGTCCTTACTCTCACTAGCAAAACTTAATTAGATTTGTCGAACTATATATATTGAGGGTAATATAGTTTGATGAAAATAGTGGGAGATACTAATTTAAATAAAGACCTAATTTATTTTGGTAATTAATTAAATGAATATATGCTAAAATTTTGTCTATTTCACATGCAGAATTTAAAAATATCAAACTCACTATCACTGCGTAGTATACTTGATGCTAACAAACTGACCGGACCGAATTACACGGACTGGTTAAGGAATCTGAGAATTGTTCTCACTGCTGAAAAGATTTCTTATGTCCTAAATTCGCCAGTCCCTGCAAATGTTGCAGAAACAGCCTCTGAGGAAGAGATTTCTACTTTCAGAAAGTGGCAAGATGATGCAATCTTGGCTCAATGCATCATGCTCGCATCCATGAGTAACGAGCTTCAGCGTCAGCACGAAACTATGGATGCTCTTACTATATTGCTGCACCTCAAGGAGTTGTATGGTGAGCAAAGTAGGACTGCTATATATCAGATATCTAAGGAGCTCTTCCGATCTCGTATGACAGAGGGCACTGCTGTTGAGACTCATGTCCTTAAGATGATCAATCTGATTGAACAACTTGGACAGCTTGGGTTCGTGATGGATGGGGAGTTAAGTCAAGATTTGATCTTGCAGTCACTCCCGGACACCTTCTCATAATTTGTTGTGAATTTTCACATGAATAAGTTGGACGTCAGCTTGCCTGAGCTACTTAACATGCTGGAAATTACTGAAGATCACTTCTCATCCAACAAGAACCAAGTCTTACTAGTGTATGATTCTTCCAAGAAAAGGAAGAGGCCCAAGGTATCTTCTGAAAAGAAGAAAAACAAGAAGGTTCAGGGCAAGGTGAAAAGAAAGGATAAAAGGAAACCTGATCCAGATAGCAAAGGAATTTGCTACCATTGCAATAAGCTGGGACACTGGAAGAGGAACTGCAAGGAGTATCTTGTGGACCAAAAGAAGCTTGGAGAAGCTTCGACTTCTGATCTAGGTTTGTTCATGATTGAAATTAATTTTTCTAAAAGTCAAAATTCTACTTGGGTATTAGATACCAGCTCTAATATGTAATAATATGCAGGGACTAAGCAGAAGTAGAAAGCTGAACAAGGATGAAGTCGTCCTACGAGTGGGAAATGGAGCAAAGAGTGTTGCATTAGCTGTAGGGACTTATTGTTTAACACTGCCTTCGGGCAAGTTCATTAGTTTAAATAATTGTTATTATGTTCCGACACTTATTAGAAACATTATTTCAATTTCTATATTGGATATGGATGATTTTGATATTATAATAAAGAACAATAGTTGTTCTATTTATAATAAAAATGTTTTATATGGTGTTGGCAATATACTGAATGGACTTTATATATTGACTTGCATGAAAATATACTTCAAATTGAACAAACTAAGAAAAGAAAAAGAGATGATGTTAATTATACCTTTATGTGGCATTGTAGACTCGGTCATATCAATGAAACAAGATTATCCAAGGCATAAAGATGGGCTTTTAGAGCTATCTGATTACGAATAATATCCAACTTGTGAATCTTGTCTCATGGGTAAAATGACTAAATCTCCTTTTACTGGAAAAAGAGAAAGAGTTACAGAGTTGTTAGCGTTGGTACACACAGATGTATGTGGACCTATGACAACGAATGCACGAGGAGGGTATTCTTATTTTATTACTTTCACTGATGATCATTCTAGATTTGGATATGTGTATTTAATGAAATACAAATCTGAATCGTTTGAAAAGTTAAAAGAATTCAGAAGTGAAGTAGAGAAGCAAACTGGTAAGAGTATTAAAATTCTTCGATCGGATCGAGGAGGGGAATACTTGACCAATAAGTTTCTCAATTGTCTCAAAGAAAATGGTATAATCTCACAATGGACTCCACCAGGGACGCCACAGTTGAATTGTGTATCTGAAAGGAGAAATCGAACATTGTTGGACATGGTTCGTTCCATGATGAGTTTTACCGACCTTCCAGTATCCTTCTGGGGTTATACCCTAGAATCGGCTGCATACCTACTTAACAAGGTACCTACCAAATCTGTCCCAAAGACCCCATATGAGATATGGACAGGGAGGAAACCAAATCTTAAGCATATTAAGACTTGGGGTTGTCTAGCTTATGTCAAAAGGTTTGAGCATGATAAGCTAAAGACTAGATCCGACAAATGTAGATTCGTGGGATACCATAAAGAAACATCAGGGTATTATTTCTATCATCCTACTGATCAAAAGGTGTTTGTTGCGAAACACGTTGCCTTCTTGGAAAAGAAGTTTATCCTTGAAGGGGTCAGTGGGAGTAAGGTATATCTTGAAGAAGTTCAAGAACCACAGAATACTACGGATCAAAGTCAGGTACCTGACCGAGTAGAAGAACCTACTGTACCACTACCTATTCGTAAATCTGGAAGAGTACCGAAGATACCTAATAGGCATGGATTCATCATAGAGGATGATGATGAGGTACGCATCATAGATGATGATGATCCATTGACTTACGAAGAGGCTATGAGTGGTTAAGACTCACAGAAATAGCTAGAAGTCATGAAATCCGAGATGGACTCCATGTATGAAAACCAAGTATGTACTTTGGTTTCACCACCTGAGGGCATTAAGCCTATTGGGTGTAAATGGGTCTTTAAGAGAAAGACTGGAGCGGATGGCAAGGTAGAGACCTATAAGGCCCGACTAGTTGCAAAAGGTTTCAAACAAAGACAAGGAGTTGACTATGATGAAACCTTCTCACCAGTAGCTATGCTCAAGTCCATTCGGATTTTGCTTGCAATTGCAGCTTATTATGACTACGAGATCTGGCAAATGGACGTGAAAACGGCCTTCCTTAATAGAGAGCTTGAGGAGAATGTATATATGATACAACCAGAGGGTTTTGTTTCAACGGTTGGAACAAACCAAGTCTGTACGCTACAACGATCCATTTATGGATTGAAGCAAGCTTCTCGAAGGTGGAACATCCGTTTTGATGAGATAATCAAAAGGTTTGATTTTATCAAAAACGAGGATGAACCATGTGTGTACAAGAAGGTTAGTGGGAGTGTTGTTTCATTCCTTGTATTATATGTTGATGATATATTACTGATAGAGAATGATGTTCCTATGCTACAGTCGATCAAAATTTGGTTATCTAAACACTTCTCCATAAAGGACTTGGGTGAAGCATCCTATATTTTGGGGATAAAGATCTATAGAGATAGATCTAAAAGGATGCTAGGCTTGACCCAAGGAAAGTACATTGACTCGATACTAAAGAAGTTTATCATGGAAGATTCCAAGAGAGGTCTCATGCCGATGAGCCATAGAATACATCTCTCCAAGAAACTGGCCCCAAAGACACCTGAGGAGAGAGACCGTATAAGTAAGATTCCTTATGCTTCCGCAATAGGATCTATCATGTACGGTATGATATGTACTAGACCAGATGTCGCTCATGCACTTAGTGTAACGAGCATATATCAGTCGAATCTAGGAGAAGAGCACTGGAAGGCAGTGAAAAACATCCTAAAGTACTTGAGAAGGACTAACGATGTATTTCTTATCTACGGTGGGTCTGAATTGAAACTAGAGGGCTATACAGACTCAAGTTTTCAAGCGGACCAAGATGACAGTAAATCCGTTTTAGGGTATGTGTTTACCTTAAACGGTGGCGTGGTGAGTTGGAAGAGTTCCAAGCAGCAAACAGTTGCAGATTCAGTGACAGAGGCAGAGTACATAGCTGCAAGTGAAGCTGCAAAGGAAGCTGTTTGGATGAAGAAGTTCATAACTGAACTTGGAGTGGTTCCTAGCATTAGAGGAGTTGTACCTTTATTCTGTGACAACAACGGAGCTGTTGCGCAGGCGAAGGAACCCAAGTCTCATCAGAAATCCAAACACGTATTGCGGCGGATTCATCTGATTACAGAGATCATTGAAAGAGGAGATGTCGCCCTGGAGCATGTGGACTCTCAAGACAACATTGTAGATCTATTTACTAAAGCTTTAACACAATAGCAGTTTGATCGTCACTTAGAGAAGATGGGTATTAGATACCATGACGATTGGCTTTAGTGCAAGTGGGAGATTGAAAGTAGTATGCACACAAGCCAATCATATTTGATATGATGTAGCATATACTTTGTAATCTTATTCATTTATTAATAAAAGAATTGATTTTCTTAAAAGGCATTTTATATTATCTACATAGTGTTATTTTATTAAATGTGATAAACCCATAGTTTTGAGTAATGCTTTTAGAATCATGATGGTGATCATACTAATGAGATCTAAATTCTAGATAGCTCACAAACTAAAATTGTTCCTAATCATTGGATTACTAAAAAGGGGATTAGTGAATCCAGATAGATTAGTACATACGTTGCTTGCTCTTAAGAAGAGGATGATTGATCATTTGTGTGGAGACACTAAAGTAAGTATGTAGGTGCTTATTGGAGAATAAGTTCACTGAACGTGGCTCGCTAAGGAATACCTAATGGAGTTTTACTCTCCTGTCAATAGGAATTCCTTTAGTGATAGTAGTACAAGTGATCCTTGGACTTGAAATCATCATAGTATCTTGTGTATAATGAGTTATACTTTGACATGTCCCTGAAGACCTTTGGGGTATATCAAAGGGTATGATTGGGTATAATAAGTTGTACATGGAGATAGATGAATAATCAACAAAGAATCTACCTCGTCTACTAAAAGATGTGAATGTCCTATGTGATTCGATAAATGACCGTTCAGTAGTCCTTGGCCAAGGCAGAATGAAATTAGAAAGGAGTTTCTAATTTGCATTATTTAGAGTTGTGCATTTGGGAATCGAAATACATATAATTAAATAAAATAAGACTTGACAGTAAATCCATGTCTTATATTTAATTGGGACATTGTATGGTAGAAGGATTAAATTGTACGGTAACTATTTACTCAAAGGTTCTTTTGTGGTTGATGTTGAAATCTATATTATCTGGAAAGTCGTTGATCGCTAAGGGGGCTTACCCTTATTGTAGAATAAATATTATTTATTTAAATGAATTAAATAGTTTAATTTATTTATTTAAATAATATTAGAATTGTTCTAATTGATTTATTCACAACCGGTTTAATATGGAGAACCTAAAGGGTCACACAGCAAAAGAAAAATATTTATTTAAGAAGTAAATGGCATAATTGTAATAATAAGTTAAGTGTATTTAATTTAATCTATGGAGATAGAATAAATTAAATAGCTTAATATTTATTATTTAATATTTTGGAAATATTAAATATAAATTAATAAGAGGAGTCTTATTATTATTATTACTATTACTATTATTTAATTCCTAATAGGGATTGAGAATTAATTAATAGAAGTACTCTCTCATGAATTTCTAATTGGATTAGGAGCATAATTAATTAAAGGAGTTTAATTATAATAGAAACCCTAATCCTAAATAGTTTATGGAAGGGTTTTCCTACATCTATAAATAAGAGAAGTCTTATCATAGATTAGGGTTACACACTCTTGCATTAGATTGTGGAGAGTACTTGTAATTTCTATAGAGATAGAAACTAGGGTTTTGCCAATACCCAACTTCTTGAATAACTATTCTTCCTTGGTGGATCACCTCTAGAGGCAAAACACTTGGGTGGTTAACGTTGATCAAGCAAAAGAATTTAGTCGGTGGAATTCAAGGAGAACGCGAAGGAATAGGAGGTGAACTTGTACCCGAGGAAGCACGGATCTACGAGGGTATAATTTTTATCTCTATCTCTTTCGTTTATATCGTTAATTGAGCACATATATTGATCTTGGTGATGCTTTGTATAAAAAATTTAAAATCCGTTTTATCACGCTTCCGCACTATTTATGTAATTTGATTGCATGTTCGCGCTATATACAAACCTAATAGTGGTATCAAAGCCTAATTTTAGCAATCTGAAATCCTATTCCAGATAAAATAAACATCTTTATTTTAAACTTATATCAATTAAATTAATAATTTATTTTAATTGACGGAAAAATATTTTTCGGATTCTGCTGTCCGGCGCAGCTGCGTCCAGAATGAACTGGGACACGGCGCAGCTGCGCTGAACCCCAGAAACGACTTTATGGGTTTAGGCGCAGCTGCTCTCCAGAATGAACTGGTGCTGGCGCAGCTGCGCCGCGTAGCAGATTCAGAAAAAATGAATTCTGCCAAAAAATTTCTATCCAATCTCATACCATACATACATGGAACCATCAAAATTAATAATTAGCACAAGATTAGGCTCTGATACCACTGTTAGGTTTGTGGAGGAAGTTTCTCACGCCGTGGACATTCTTTTGAAAGCAAATGTCCCATATGGACAAGTGAATGTCGTTTTCTCTTGATCTTCGGGGGCAATGGAAATTTGATTATAGCCCGAATATCCATCCAAGAGACAATAGAATTCATGTCCAGCCAACCTGTCTAGCATTTGATCAATGAATGGAAGCGGGAAATGGTCCTTGCATGTAGTCTTGTTCAACCTTCTGTAGTCCATGCAAACTCTCCATCCGGTGACAGTTCTAGTTGGGATCAACTCGTTGTTTTCATTAGACACCACTGTCATGCCTCCCTTCTTTGGAACACATTGCACTGGACTGACCTATGGACTGTCTGAGATAGGGTAGATGATGTCGGCATCAAGCAATTTGATAATTTCCTTCTTGATCACCTCCTTCATGACGGGGTTCAATCTACGCTGATGCTCAACCACAGGTTTGGCCTCATCTTCCAATATGATCTTGTGCATACAAAATGCAAGGCTAATTCCCTTGATGTCGGTAATGGACCAACCTAGGGCTGTTTTGTATTCCCGTAGCACTCTTAGCAACTTATTTTTCTGCACATCATAAAGTGAAGCAGACACAATAACAGGTAAAGTACTAACATTACCCAAATAAGCATACCTTAAGTGGGTTGGCAATGGTTTGAGCTCCAAAGTAGGTGGCTCCTCCTATGAGGATTTTGTATTGGTACTAGAACTGCTTGGTCTATCTAACGGTTCAAATTGTTGCTTAAACTTGATAAAACGTGGGGGAACATTCAGCACATTTACCATCTCATTAGGAAAAAAAGGTTCACTCTCAAGTGATTCTCCCAGCAATTCTTCAAAAGGGTCAACTTCATAGTTTGCTGTGAACACCTCATCCACTGCCTCGTCAATCAAGTCTATCCTGAAGCATTCATCCTGCACATTAGGAAATTTCATTGCTTTAAAAACATTAAAAGTTACCTCCTGGTCTTGGACACGCATGGTTAGCTCTCCTTTTTGCACATCAATCAAAGTTCTGCTTGTGGTTAAAAATGGTCGCCCAAGGATGATAGGTATCTCCCTGTCTTCTTCAAAATCAAGGACAATGAAATCTGCTGGAAAATTAAACTTGTCCACCTTGACAAGCACATCTTCAACTATGCCTCTTGGGTATGTGAGATACCTATCCGCAAGTTGCAATGTAACATTTGTAGGTTTTGCCTCCCTTAATCCCAGCTGTTGATAAATTGAGAGTGGCATTAGATTGATGCTTGCCCCCAAATCACATAGGGCCTTGCCAAAGAATTGGTTACCAATTGTACAAGGAATTGTGAAACTCCCTGAATCTTTCAACTTTGGCAGTAACTTTCTTTGTAACACAGCACTACATTCTTCGGTTAGTGCCACCGTCTCAAACTCCTCAAGCCTTCTCTTTCTTGACAAGATTTCTTTCATGAACTTCACATAACTAGGCATTTGTTCCAATGCCTCAGCGAATGGTATATTTATGTGCAATTTCTTAAAAACCTCCAAGAACTTAGATAATTGCTTATCCAACTTCATCTTCTACTGACGTTGTGGAAACGGGCATGGTGGATACATAGGGCCTTGCTTGCTTCCCTCTGGTTTTGGCTTTGGCTCCTTTTCCTTCTTTTCTACTTCTTTTCTCCTTTCTTCCTATTTCTCCCCATTCACATCCTCAAGCACTACTTCTGCTGGAACCTCATTCACAACATCCGGTAGTTCCTTCCCACTTCTCAAAGTCACAGCCTTGCAATGCTCCTTACCATCTCTCTTCGGGTTAACTTCAGTGTCACTAGGTAAGGCACCAGGAGGACGGATATTCATAGCACTAGCTATCTATCCAAGCTGAAGCTCTATGTTCCGTATCGAAGCGCTATGTTGTGCAACCAATTGAACCAATAAATCATCCCCACTAGGCTTTTTCTTCTGTTGCGGCAAGGGTGGGTTTGAGGCTTGTTAGTGTGATTGGGGTTGATGATGTGGTTGAGTTTGATTTTGAAATCCTGGGGGATATTGATGCCTAGGAGCTGAATATTGGTTTTAGGTATTGTTGTTGTTGCTCCATGAGAAATTTGGGTAATTTTTCCATCCAGGATTGTAGTGATTTGAGTGAGGGTTGTTTTGCTGTCTATTGTAATTACCAACGAACTATACGAATTCTGCATTGATTGCACATTGCTCGGTAGGATGATTTCCAACACACAACTCACAGGTCTCAGAAATGCTTTGCATAGATTGAGATCCTAAACTCTTCACTTCCTTTCTAAGCGTGGCTAGCTGTGCGGTTATTGAAGTGAGAGGATTAACCTCAAATTTTCCTGCTGCCTTTTGTGGCATTTTCCTCTCCGAAGGCCATTGATAAATGTTAGCAGCCATGGTTTCCAATAATTTATATGCTTCTGCAAAATTCTTTCCCATTAAACTACCACCTGCAGTTGCGTCGACATTTAATCGAGTGGCATTGGTCAACCCGTTATAAAAAATCTCAACTTGCAACCATTGAGGCAAACCATGGTGTGGACATCTCCTAATTAGATCTTTGAACCTTTCCCAAGCTTCATACAAGGACTCAGAATCATATTGAACAAACGAAGTGATGTCATTCCTCAATCTTGCAGTTTTCGCGGGTGGGAAGAACTTTGCCAAAAATTTCTGGGCTAAGTCATCCCATTTGGTAATTGAGATCGAGGGAAGCAAATGCAACCAACTCTTTTCCTTGTCACGGAGCGTGAAAAGAAATAGTCGGAGTCTAATTGCATCATCAGTAACTTGAGTGTACTTGAATGTGTCACAAATTTCCAGAAAACTCACCAAATGAGCATTTGGGTCGTCATTAGGTAACCCACCAAACTGCAAACAGTTTTGGACCATTTGGATGGTACCTGGCTTAATTTCGAAGTGAGTGGCCTCAATGGCTGGCCTGGAAATGCTTGAGTGCAAATCTGTGACAAGAGGCATGGCATACTCCCTCAAGGATTTAGGCTCCTCCTCAGCCATGGTATTTTGATTTGGTATACCCCGAACTTTATCTCTTCGTAGTCTTCGAATATTTCTCTCGATCTCGGGATCGTAAGGAGTTAACTCAAGACCAGGTGAGCGTGGCATACAAATCAAGAACACCTACAAAGCAAAAAAAAATGAAAATTATATACAAGTCTAAAAAGAGACCAAGTCAATTGAAATTGATATTGGTATAATTATTAGGACACAATTCCCCGGCAACGGCGCCAAAAACTTGTTGGTCGATTTAGCTATCGATAAACACACACGTGCAAGTATACACGGTCCACAAGTAATATATGATAAGATATGAGTCGAACCCACAGGGAATTGTGACAAATAATAACCAAGTATCAGTTGTGTATCAATTTGATCTAATTTAAACGATAAAGGTTTGATTGTTTGTTGATTGGTTGAGTTCACAAGTCAAGTAATGAATAAAATGCGGTAAAATATCAAGATAGAAAGGTCTAAGATTACAATTTCCCCCAACACGTCATTTGAATCTCCTAACTCTCTCTTTTCAATCAATTATAACATACGAATTGACAACCGAGAAATCAAAACTATATAAGAGCCTCTATCGATGGTCAATCACGAATCTTCCTAAGCGGTGCATAGGTATATGTCTATCCTATGCACTATCAAGAGACTAATTTCAGAAATGATTAATAGACACGTGTCACCAAATCTAATTAATCCTTCCCTCAATTACCAACTTTCACATCGGAAGTCATTAAGACTAGATTCTCAATTGGTTGCATGCGGTAATTAGGTATATTTCTATCCCAACTACTATCAAGATACCTATTATTGCAGATAATTAATAAGACACACGTCACTTAATCCGATTAATAACCCACAATAATTTATACTCTCGCATGTTATCATAACTAGGTCTTAACCTATAATCCGTTTGTCAAGTTCATATAGGTTTCCAAGGTAATTACGTGCCAAGCAATTAATCTAGAAAGCAAGGGTTATGACAATCAATTCACAAATACATAACCAAAATCAATAGAGAGAGAATTCAATTCAATTTAAGTGTCGGGTTCCATTGCAATCTTAGAATAGAAGGTTAGTTCATGATAGCTACAATAGACATCAATTTCAAGTTATACATTGTCAGATTCGAATTACAAAGGAGTTGGAAAACTAGAAATGAAGCCACTTTTGAAGCTATCCAGCTGATGTTCCTTTGGTTGCTGTGGTTTCCAACTTTCCTCCTTGGTTTTGAAATTCTTCTTGACAGAGTTCCTTAGCTTTTGGCTTGATTCAGCTTGATTTGCAGCCTTGAGCACTGTTAGTTGATGTATTTTGTAGCCTCCCTCTCTCTAGATATCTGATATGAGGCTTAGAAGAGATTATATATAGTCTTCATCAAGAAACCCTAGCCAAAATCGGACAAAATGGAGCTCAGATCGCACTATGGGCTGTGGCAGATCGCACTCAGCACGGCGTTGTGCGCCCGCACGGCGCCTGGTGCGCGCGCGCCCAGGGCCCTGCCTGCCGCACGCTGGCTGCCGAGTGGCTGCTGCACCCGCGCGCGCGCCCGCGCGCCCAGGCGTGCGCCCGCGCCCATGCGCCTGCATGCCGCACGGCCTGCCGAGCTGGCTGTCGAGTGATGCGCCGTGCGCCCGCACGCCCAGGCGTGCGCCCGCGCCTGTGCGCCTGCCTCTGCCGAGCCATGCCGCTGACGCCTGCCGAGTCCGCCCGCCCGCATGCCGCCGAGTGTCAGCGCGCGCCTGCACGCCCATGCCGCGCACCCGCACGCTGGCGCCTGCCGAGTGTCAGCGCCCTGCCCTAACGCCATGCGACACGCCGCCCGACGCCGTGTACGCAATCCAACGCCATGCACGCCCAACTTCCACATGTCATCAAATTAAGCCCCAAGCATCGCCAAACATAAATTTTCACCTTGTTATCATTCGGGCACGGATATCTAAGCACGGGCTTGCCCACGTGGCTTAGCCAACGCCGCACGCCGTGCACGCCTTCCGACGCCGTGCACGCCCAACTACCAAATGTTGTCAAATTAATCCCCGAGCGTCGCCAAGCACAAATTTCCATCATACTACCATTCGGGCACAGACGTCTAGGCACGGACAATGAGTCAATACAACCAACGATCCGAGCGGTCTTTATTTCAATTCCTACAAACATAATAAAAATGCATCAAAGCAACATAAAACATGTAAAAATAACTAAAAACTAATTTTTGTCGAAACAAGATAAAAATACATAAAATCCATATAAAATACCTAAAGACTTGCAAATTATCAAGGCCAAAAGTACCCAAATTGTGTGTATAAAACACATTCATCAAATACCCCCAAACTTAAATCTTTGCTTATCCTCAAGTAAACAGAGATATACTAATTTATTAAAATAAACACAAACGACAATTGGATTAGAAGAGAACGACTCCAAGATTTGGCCTCAAAGGAAAAAGATCAAAAGGGGCCCAAGCATAACGTAAAGTTACTAATTAACAAAATATTCTAAGCTCACGGCTACTCAAGATGTCAGCAATGCGTGTGTGTGAGTGTGCTATCTATTTATGCGAGTTAGGAAAGAGCTAACGCATGAACTCAATATATGAGGGATTATACTATAAATCTACAAACTCATCGTTACCAAGATAAATACCGAACAAGACGACCATATAAGAAAGGGGTTCCCAAGACATTATTGCAGTAATGAGTAATCACACTGGTGAGTGCGTTTTACGCTCCATCTCACCTTAACTAATCGCATGACCGTGCAATGTCTAATCACATTAGGCTATTCAGAACTACCTATGTAACGAGTGTTTGATCAATGACTCCCAAACCAGATGGCCTTAGGGCATTAGGTGTAAAAACACCCCTAAGGATCTATTAACTCGAGTAGCAATGGCCACATAATTAAACTTGGTTAACCAATAATAATAATGTTCATTATTGTATTTTTTTTTGTAATTCCCCCAAACTTATATGAAAGTCTACAATAAGCAAAAAAGGTTGGAGACATGAGTTCAGTATATTTCAAGTATAATCTCCCAAGCATATAAGTAAATGAGATTTCTCAATACTAACTAACTAAACAGGCATGCTGTGTACGTGAAGAGCTAAAATAACCAAGAGTAGAGTGGTTAGCCGAAATGTTAAGAAGTAACTAAACATGCTCAAGCCTTACTTTAGATGAAAACACAATAACGAGCAGAATATCATTAGCCATTCTTGTAGCACAACACGACTTAGACGAAATAAAATAACTACATTATACTACCACCCCCAAACTTAAAATAAAATAGTCCTCGATGTTTATAATAGACAGAATTAAAATAGAGAACATCACCGGGGAACTCAAGCAACATCATCATCATTATTGCCATTTGCGTGACTCCCTCCATTTGTATCATCATCCGAATCAAAGCCGTACTCCGGGAACATAGGTGTCATAGGAAAATGGACTGCGTTGGGGCCGGTATTAACCCCACTGTTGTTGATCACCTGTGCGGTCGCATTACAAAAGTCGAAAGTGTAAATGCATAAGGAGCTGACCTGCTGAATGGAGTGATCAAGGCGGCGAGACATGCGCCTATGTTCACGCTCCCTCTCCTATGCTTCCATTTGTCTCGCCTGCTTATTCCGTTGTATTTCAGCCCTCATCGCCTGATTTACACGACGCAGCTCACGCATCTCAGCAATAAGTAGGTCAATAGAAGAGCTAGATGCCTCGGTGTGCTCAATGTTAGGTGGTGGAGTTCCGACACTTGCCTCGGGCTCGTGAGGATGCAACAAAGGTAATAACCCAACTCCATGCGACTCCGGTGCCACCTCTTTCCAGACCTTGTAGAGGCCTATGGATAGGCTATCAATGGGTGTCAGTGGGTGCTGAAGTAACTCGTAGGCATGCACCTTAACTTTGGCCCTCTTGCACAACCCACAGATCAGGGATGGGTGTGGCAACTCGCCTGAAGACTTCCCATTAACATATTGGAGAATTGAGTTTCGAATCAGTCGACCCACGCTTATGCTCCGCCCAGTCACCAAACAAAACAGGATAAGAGCCTGCATTGGAATTACTTGAGTTGCGTGGGTGGTGGGCCATAACTTGGCATTGATGAAGTATAACCATGCTTTCCCATATTTGCTTAAGTTGCCTTGGCGAAAATGCACTGGCTCTCCCCTTGTCATAGTCCAGCGAGCATCGGGTTTGCACAAGGTTGTAATGATCTCATCCCAGTCGGGCTTGTCGGCTCCATACTTAGTAAGGTCATCTTCACCATGGCTTTTAAGAAGGTTATAGTATTCTTCAATGCTCCTTTTTCCGAATGAAACTTTCTTGCCCCTAACTGTTACCACATATTTTTTGGCTTCCAGCGCATTAGCGTAGAATTCCCTGACAAGAGGTATACACGCATGCTCGAGCTGAGCGGCAAAAGTTTCCTATCCTCTTTCCTTAATTATGTTTTCCAAACCCCAATTATTTATCAGGTTCGGAAGAATACCCCTCTCAGAAATCAAAGATTTTGTGACCATGGTGGTGTGGTAACGCTCGGAGGCTTCCGCACTGACAAACTTCTTCTTGTCATAAGCCTTGGATGCCTTGGAAGAGGAAGATTCACCCCTCTGACGTTTAGTAGCCATCTAGATCAGAGCTGCAAGCAAAGCACTCAAAATAGCTAAGAATTCCCTCTCATGCAATTTATCGAACAGGTGGCGTGCACTCTTTAAAATCACAAGTGTAAGTGCAATGGGGACTAGGCCAAACCCTCCACAAAGCCTTGCAATGGGAGCTCGCTATGTACCTGCTAATCAAAATCACCAAAACACAGCACCTAACCAAGAAAAATTGGAAATTTAAAGCCCTTTTTACCTTATCTTGGAGAACTTGTGAAAAACCGTAGAAATCCTTCAAAAACCTTCAGATTGTTGTTCAAATCCAAGGTTGAAGGTGAAAATGATGATGGGTTACCGCAATTGGGTGTCAATTTGATGCAATGAGGCACGAAATTAAGTTTGGGTAAGTATCATGCAAGATGGCTATGGAGTGGGAGGAGAAAGATATAAGAATGAGATGAAAAAGAATGAGCCAAAGTGGTGATATAAAGAACATGCCCAGCTGCCCAGGTGCGGCCGCATGGCCTGCCGTGCGCCCGCGCGCGCCTGGCTGCCGCCCAGCGTGTGCACCTGGTGCGCGCCTGGCTGCCGGCAGCTGTGTGCCAACATGCTCGACCCCCCAGCGCGCGCCCGCATGCGCCCCCTGCGCCCGCGCTGCCAGCGCCCCGTTCCTGCCAAGTGCTAGCGCCCGTGCCTGTGCCTGGGGCGCGCGCGCGCCCGTGCGGCGCCTGGTGCGCCCTCACGCTGGCGCCTGCCTGGCTTGCTGGCGTGCTGCGTCTGGCGTGTCGCTGACATGCAGCTGTGCTGACACAGTTTGCTCAGATGCCAAAATAGGCTAAAACACCTACTTGTAACACAAAATTAACAACATTAGGAACAATTAAAAATAAAAATCATCCTTATGAAATCATTTTTTTTTCAATTAGAAATAATTTAACTTAAACAATAAAATAGACATTGGGTTGCCTCCCAATTAGCGCTTGAGTTAAAGTCCTCAGCCTGACTAAACCCCCTTCATATCGGATCGATGAGACAAATTGAGGTCTTTTGGCGCTCGATGTCACCACCCCAATAGTGCTTAATTCTTTGTCTGTTCACCTTGAATAATTAGTTTGTCTTATCATCCCACAGTTCAATTGCACCATGCGGGGATACATGATTGATGTAGAATGGCCCTGACCATCGTGATTTGAGTTTATCGGGAAATAGCTTCAACCGAGAGTTATAAAGTAGAAAGGGTTGTCCAACCTCAAACTTTCGATCGATTATCTTCTTGTCGTGCCACCTCTTGACTTTTTCCTTGTAGAGCTTTGCATTCTCATATGACTGGAGACGGAACTCGTCCATCTCATTGAGTTGCAAGAGGCGTTTCTCTCCCATAGCATTCAAATCAAAGTTTAACCTCCAGATGGCCCAATAAGCACTATGTTCTAGTTCCACCGGTAGGTGACATGCTTTCCCATACACAAGCTGATATGGTGACATCCCAATAGGAGTTTTGTATGCCGTCCTATACGCCCATAAGGCGTCATCAAGCTTCAATGACCAGTCCTTTCTATTCGGGTTGACAACCTTCTCTAAAATCCTTTTCACTTCTCTATTGGATACCTCCACCTGGCCACTTGTTTGAGAATGATAGGTCGTGGTAATTTTATGGGTCACCCCATATTTAGCAAGAAGGGCATTAAAATTCTTGTTACAAAAGTGCGACCCTTCATCGCTAATTATTGCTCGCGGAGTTCCGAATCTTGTGAAAACATTTTTTCGAAGGAACTTTAGCACAACCTTGGCATCATTGGTGGGTGTCGCAGCTGCTTCAACCCATTTTGACACGAAATCTACAGCCACAAGGATATACAAATTGTTGAATGAAGAAGGAAACAGACCCATAAAGTCAATACCCCAAACGTCAAATATGTCAACCTCCAGGATTGTGGTTAGTGGCATCTCATGACGCCTGGAAATGTTCCCTACTCTTTGACATCGATCGCATTTAAGCACGTATACGTGGGCGTCCTTGAATAGCGTTGGCCAATAGAAACCCGACTGAAGCACCTTTGCCGCTGTTCTCTCTCTGCCATAGTGTCCTCCAAAAGCCGAGGCATGACATTGTTGCAAAATACTTTCCATCTCAAATTGAGGTACGCACTTTCAGATCAGTTGGTTAGCACATTACTTAAACAGAAAAGGTTCGTCCCAAAAATAATGCTTCACATCGTGCAGGAACTTCCTTTTTTGTTGATAGCTCAGCTCGGGCGGTAGCACATGGCTCACCACATAATTACCATAGTCAGCATACCATGGCACTTCATGTGTGATGGCGAAAAGTTGCTCATCGGGAAAAGATTCATTAATCATGACATCTTCTCCCACCTCACGGTCTGCATTTTCCAGCCTTGATAGGTGATCCACCACTTGATTCTCGGTTCCCTTCTTATCTCGAATCTCAAGATCGAATTCTTGAAGCTATAAAACCCATCGAATCAAGCGTGGCTTTGCTTCCTTCTTTGCTATTAAGTACTTTATGGCTGAATGGTTCGTGTACACAATGACCTTGGTGCCAATGAGATAGGCACGAAATTTGTCAAAGGCATACACGATAACAAGAAATTCCTTCTCCGTTGTTGTATAATTAAGTTGTGCTCCAGTTAGTGTCTTGCTATCATAATAAATCACATGAAAAACCTTGTCCTTGCGATGGCCCAAGACGACACCAATTACAAAGTCGCTAGCGTCGTACATCAATTCAAACGGAAGATTCCAATCCGGGGCCATGATAATAGGAGCACTTACAAGCTTCTTCCTTAGTAACTCAAAATCCTTTAAACATGCATGATCGAAGACAAATGGAGTGTCTTTCTCAAGGAGACTACACAGCGGTTTTGTAATTTTTGAGAAATCCTTGATAAACCGCCTATAAAATCCAGCATGTCTAAGGAAGCTGCGAATGCCCTTGACGTTGGTTGGTGGAGGAAGTTTCTCAATGGTCTCAATCTTAGCCTAATCAACCTCCAGTCCCTTTGAAGATACTCTATGTCCCAAAATAATGCCTTCTTGTAGCATGAAGTGGCATTTCTCCCAATTTAGCACCAAATTTGTTTCAACACATCGTTTCAGCACTTTTACAAGGTTTTCTAGGCATAAGTCGAATGAATCTCCAAAAACCGAAAAATCATCCATGAAAACCTCCAATCCTTGCTCAACCATATCGGAGAATATAGCCATCATACATCTTTGGAAGGTAGCGGGTGCGTTGCATAACCCAAACGACATTCTTCTGAAAGCAAATGTCCCATATGGACAAGTGAATGTCGTTTTCTCTTGATCTTCGGGGGCAATGGCAATTTGATTGTAGCCCGAATATCCATCCAAGAGACAATAGAATTCATGTCTAGCCAACCTGTCTAGCATTTGATCAATGAATGGAAGCGGGAAATGGTCCTTGCATGTAGTCTTGTTCAACCTTCTGTAGTTCATGCAAACTCTCCATCCGGTGACAGTTCTAGTTGGGATCAACTCGTTGTTTTTATTAGACACCACTGTCATGCCTCCCTTCTTTGGAACACATTGCACTGGACTAACCCATGGACTGTCTGAGATAGGGTAGATGATGCCGGCATCGAGCAATTTGATAATTTCCTTCTTGACCACCTCCTTCATGACGGGGTTCAATCTACGCTGATGCTCAACCACAGGTTTGGCCTCATCTTCCAATATGATCTTGTGCATACAAAATGCAGGGCTAATTCCCTTGATGTCGGTAATGGACCAACCTAGGGCTGTTTTGTATTCCCGTAGCACTCTTAGCAACTTATTTTTCTGCACATCATCAAGTGAAGCAGACACAATAATAGGTAAAGTACTAGCATTACCCAAATAAGCATGCCTTAAGTGGGCTGGCAATGGTTTGAGCTCCAAAGTAGGTGGCTCCTCCCTTGAGGATTTTGCATTGGTACTAGAACCGCTTGGTCTATCTAACGGTTCAAATTGTTGCTTAAACTTGATAAAACGTGGGGGAACATTCAACACATTTACCATCTCATTAGGAAAAAGAGGTTCACTCTCAAGTGATTCTCCCAGCAATTCTTCAAAAGGGTCAACTTCATAGTTTGTTGTGAACACCTCATCCACTGCCTCATCAATCTAGTCTATCCTGAAGTATTTATCCTGCACATAAGGAAATTTCATTGCTTTAAAAACATTAAAAGTTACCTCCTGGTCTTGGACACGTATGGTTAGCTCTCCTTTTTGCACATCAATCAAAGTTCTGCCCGTGGCTAAGAATGGTCGCCCAAGGATGATAGGTATCTCCCTGTCTTCTTCAAAATCAAGGACAATGAAATCTTCTGGAAAAATAAACTTGTCCACCTTGACAAGCACATCTTCAACTATGCCTCTTGGGTATGTGAGAGACCTATCCGCAAGTTGCAATGTAACATTTGTAGGTTTTGCCTCCCTTAATCCCAGCTGTTAATAAATTGAGAGTGTCATTAGATTGATGCTTGCCCCCAAATCACATAGGGCCTTGCCAAAGAATTGGTTACCAATTGTACAAGGAATTGTGAAACTCCCCGGATCTTTCAACTTTGGCGGTAACTTTCTTTGTAACACAGCACTACATTCTTCGGTTAGTGCCACCGTCTCAAACTCCTCAAGCCTTCTCTTTCTTGACAAGATTTCTTTCATGAACTTCACATAACTAGGCATTTGTTCCAATGCCTCAGCGAATGGTATATTTATGTGCAATTTCTTAAAAACCTCCAAGAACTTAGAGAATTGCTTATCCAACTTCATCTTCTGCTGACGTTGTGGAAACGGGCATGGTGGATACATAGGGCCTTGCTTGCTTCCCTCTGGTTTTGGCTTTGGCTCCTTTTCCTTCTTTTCTACTTCTTTTCTCCTTTCTTCCTCTTTCTCCCCATTCACATCCTCAAGCACTACTTCTGCTGGAACCTCATTCACATCATCCGGTAGTTCCTTCCCACTTCTCAAAGTCACAGCCTTTCAATGCTCCTTACCATTTCTCTTCGGGTTAACTTCAGTGTCACTAGGTAAGGCACCAGGAGGAGGGACATTCATAGCACTAGCTATCTGTCCAAGCTGAAGCTCTATGTTCCGTATCGAAGCGCTATGTTGTGCAACCAATTGAGCCAATAAATCATCCCCACTAGGCTTTTTCTCCTGTTGCGGCAAGGGTGAGTTTGAGGCTTGTTGGTGTGATTGGGGTTGATGATGTGGTTGAGTTTGATTTTGAAATCCTGGGTGATATTGATGCCTAGGAGCTGAATATTAGTTTTGGGTATTGTTGTTGTTGCTCCATGATAAATTTGGGTGATTTTTCCATCCAGGACTGTAGTGATTTGAGTGAGGGTTGTTTTGCTGTCTATTGTAATTACCAACGAACTGTACGGATTATGCATTGATTGCACATTGCTCGATAGGATGATTTCTAACACACAACTCACAGGTCTCAGAAATGCTTTGCACAAATTGAGATCCTAAACTCTTCACTTCCTTTGTAAGCGCGGCTAGCTATGCGGTTATTGAAGTGAGAGGATCAACCTCAAATTTTCCTACTGCCTTTTGTGGCATTTTCCTTTCTGAAGGCCATTGATAAATATTAGCAGCCATGGTTTCCAATAATTTATATGCTTCTGCAAAATTCTTTCCCATTAAACTACCACCTGCAGCTGCGTCGACACTTAATCGAGTGGCATTGGTCAACCCGTTATAAAAAATCTCAACTTGTAACCATTGAGGCAAACCATGGTGTGGACATCTCCTAATTAGATCTTTGAACATTTCCCAAGCTTCATACAAGGACTCGGAATCATATTGAACAAACGAAGTGATGTCATTCCTCAATCTTGCAGTTTTTGCGGGTGGGAAGAACTTTGCCAAAAATTTCTGGGCTAAGTCATCCCATTTGGTAATTGAACCTGAGGGAAGCGAATGCAACCAACTCTTTGCCTTGTCACGGAGCGTGAAAGGAAATAGTCGGAGTCTAATTGCGTCATCAGTAACTTGAGTGTACTTGAATGTGTCACAAATTTCCAAAAAACTCACCAAATGAGCATTTGGGTCGTCATTAGGTAACCCACCAAACTGCAAATAGTTTTGGACCATTTGGATGGTACCTGGCTTAATTTCGAAGTGAGTGGCCTCAATGACTGGCCTGGAAATGCTTGAGTGCAAATCCGTGACAAGAGGCATGGCATACTCCCTCAAGGATTTAGGCTCCTCCTCAGCCATGGTATTTTGATTTGGTATACCCCGAACTTTGTTTCTTCGTAGTCTTCGAATATTTCTCTCGATCTCGGGATCTTAAGGAGTTAACTCAAGACCACGTGAGCGTGGCATACAAATCAAGAACACCTACAAAGCAAAAGAAAATGAAAATTATATACAAGTCTAAAAAGAGACCAAGTCGATTGAAATTGATATTAGTATAATTATTAGGACACAATTCCCCAGCAACAGCGCCAAAAACTTGTTGGTCGATTTAGCTATCGATAAACACACACGTGCAACTTTACACGGTCCACAAGTAATATATGATAAGATATGAGTCGAACCCACAGGGAATTGTGGCAAATAATAACCATGTATCAATTGTGTATCAGTTTGATCTAATTTAAACGATAAAGGTTTGATTGTTTGTTGATTGGTTGAGTTCACAAGTCAAGTAATGAATAAAATGTGGTAAAATATCAAGATAGAAAGGTCTAAGATTACAATTTGCCCCAACACGTCATTTGAATCTCCTAACTCTCTCTTTTCAATCAATTATAACATACGAATTGACAACCGATAAATCAAAACTACATAAGAGCCTCTATCGATGGTCAATCACGAATCTTCCTAAGCGGTGCATAGGTATATGTCTATCCTATGCACTATCAAGAGACTAATTTCAGGAATGATTAATAGACACGTGTCACCAAATCTAATTAATCCTCCCCTCAATTACCAACTTTCACATCGGAAGTCATTAAGACTAGATTCTCAATTGGTTGCATGCGGTAATTAGGTATATTTCTATCCCAACTACTATCAAGATACCTATTATTGCAGATAATTAATAAGACACACGTCACTTAATCCGATTAATAACCCACAACAATTTATACTCTTGCATGTTATCATAACTAGGTCTAAACCTATAATCCGTTTGTCAAGTTCATATAGGTTCCCAAGGTAATTACGGGCCAAGCAATTAATCTAGAAAGCAAGGGTTATGACAATCAATTCACAAATGCATAACCAAAATCAATAGAGAGAGAATTCAATTCAATTTAAGTGTCGGGTTCCATTACAATCTTAGAATAGAAGGTTAGTTCATGATAGCTACAATAGACATCAATTTCAAGTTATACATTGTCAAATTCGAATTACAAAGGAGTTGGAAAACTAGAAATGAAACCACTTTTGAAGCTATTCAGCTGATGTTCCTTTGGTTGGTGTGGTTTCCAGCTTTCCTCCTTGCCTTTGAAATTCTTCTTGACAGAGTTCCTTAGCTTTTGGCTTGATTCAGCTTGATTTGCAGCCTTGAGCACTGTTGGTTGATGTATTTTGTAGCCTCCCTCTCTCTAGATATCTGATATGAGGCTTAAAAGAGATTATATATAGTCTTCATCAAGAAACCCTACCCAAAATCGGAGAAAATGGAGCTAAGATCGCACTATGAGCTGTGGCAGATCGCACTCAGCACGGCGTTGTGCTCCCGCACGGCGCCTGGTGCGCGCGCGCCCAGGGCCCTGCCTGTCGCACGCTGGCTACCGAGTGGATGTTGCACCCGCGCGCGCGCGCGCCCGTGCGCCCAGGCGTGCGCTCGCGCCCATGCGCCTGCATGCCGCACCGCCTGCCGAGCTTGCTGCCGAGTGATGCGCTGTGCGCCTGCGCCCGTGCGCCTTCCTCTGCCGAGCCATGCCGCTGATGCCTGCCGAGTCCGCCCGCACGCATGCTGCCGAGTGTCAGCGCGCGCCCGCACGCATATGCCGCGCACCCGCACGCTGGCGCCTGCCGAGTGTCAGCGCCAACGCCGTGCGACACGCCGCCCGACGCCGTGCACGCAATCCAATGCCGTGCACGCCCAACTTCCACATGTCATCAAATTAAGCCCCCAGCATCGCCAAACATGAATTTTCACCTTGTTATCATTCGGGCACAGATATCTAAGCACGGGCTTGCCCACGTGGCTTGGCCAACGCCGCACGCCATGCACGCCTTCCGATGCCGTGCACGCCCAACTACCAAATGTTGTCAAATTAAGCCCCGAGCGTCGCCAAGCACAAATTTCCATCATACTACCATTTGGGCACAGACGTCTAGGCACGGACAATGAGTCAATACAACCAATGATCCGAGCGGTCTTTATTTCAATTCCTACAAACATAATAAAAATGCATCAAAGCAACATAAAACATGTAAAAATAACTAAAAACTAATTTATGTCGAAACAAGATAAAAATACATAAAAACCATATAAAATACCTAAAGACTTGCAAATTATCATGGCCAAAAGTACCCAAATTGTGTGTATAAAACACACTCATCATGAGTATGTGTATATATGTGATATATATATTGTGAAAAATATGATTTGATGTAAAGAGAATTATATATTCGTGTATTTGGGAAACGAGGTTTAATAGTTAATTAAACATTGAATGAAATGAAGAAAATTGTTTAAAAAAGAAGAAGATATTTATTAAATATTAGTAAGTTGAAAATTATATTATAAAATAATATAATTTGATTGTTATGTTTTTGGACAATAGAAATTATTGTGAATTAAATTTCATAATAATGTGAGTGATTTATTTAATTAAAATAAGGAATTAATAAGAATATAATTGTTTTAATAAAATGAGAAGGTAACGTGCTACATATAAATATAACATGTTAATGTGGTATGATTATGAATCTCGTACATTAAAATGTTTATCGAATAAATATTTGATGGAAATTATTGTATAATAATTTAATTAAGCGTTTTAGTGCGTATTTTATTACGCGAGTAGTATTCTAATTTAATTTAATAATTAAACTAGAGGATTAATGTTTTATTGAATAAAATAACTTATTTAATAAAATTATAGTTTGGCTAAATTGAATTATAATTTGGTCAGTAAGTTTTAATTGAAATTATTAATAAGTTTAATTAGATTTAATTATATAATAGGTTTAATTAAATTTAAGTGTGACAATATACATATCTTATAATAAAAAAAATTATTAAAATAAGCTAAAAGGGAATTTTTGGGTTCTAGCCAACATGGCCTAGTGACCCTTCAATTCCATAACTGCTGAGACTCTTGGTATTTATAACTGTTGAGACTCTTGGTATTTGTAACTGCTGAGACTCTTGGTATTTGTAACTGCTGAGACTCTTGGTATTTGTAACTGTTGAGACTCTTGGTTTGTATAACTGATGGCTAGGTAATACTATACGTATAACTTTTTAGTTCTTCAGTGTTCTTCTTGTTGGGAGAAATTGAGAGAAAGAGGAAATTCTATGTGTGTATTGAGAAGAACCCTGGAGAATCAAAGAAGGAAGAAGAAAGAGGAATCAAGGAAAAATAGCCCACTTCATCATCTATCTAGGTTAGGGTAGATCAAAGAGGATACATGAAGTGCAGATAAATATAAGCTGGTTATGGTAATTGATAATCTTCGAACCAGGCAAGTCTTTCAGTTCTTATTTGTTATGTGAACTAAATGATTAACTGTATAAACTGTGATGTATACAGCATCATGTATTTTACATATGTTGCAACTATGTAATGACAAAGTCAAAATATGACTACGTTGGTTGAATAGAGAATGTTGATTGAGTTATGGAATTCAATCTCAATTTGTTACGTGTTGATCATTATGTATGACATGATAGCCAAACGTTTATGATTTAAATAATGAGCATGTTATCTATGTGTTATGTGATGCATGCAAACTGTTAGATTTTGCTGAGCTGTCGAGCTCATTCTTGCAAATAACCACTTTTGCAGGTTAAAGATACAAGGTAACGTTATGTGCTGCTTGAATGGCATGAATCAAATGTAGTGCATGCAAATTAACCATTGTAGCTTAAGTTAATGTTTTTGAACCACGATTAAGGTTCTGGATGATGTATTTGATGATGTACTAGATGTAACAGATGATGAGATGTAAAATTTGTATTGGCTTATAATTTAATTTTATCTGATAAATAAAGGGTACTGAATCTAGAAGTATGTTTTATTTTATTATAACTCTGATGAAGCGATTCATTAAGCAAACATGATTCTAGAATATGTAAATGATTAAAGGTTATGATTCAGGGAAAACGAAGAAAGAAAACTGAAAAGTTTAAAATTATTCCGCATTTTAATAAGTATAACATTGAATAATGTTGTAAAGGCAGAATGAAGATGTATTATTAACGACCGATGTTGAGAATTAAATTGTATAAATTTTGGGGTCATTACAGTTGGTATCAGAGCTGATAAGTTAGAAACCTTAGGTACGAGTTCTTTAGGCAATAACCTTAGAGAAGAGAGGTGAAGATGATAGAGTTTAAAAGAATAATAAGTGAAGTATAATTATGTTGAAATCGTATTTTTTTAATGGTTGATGTATGGTATCTAGGCTAAACAATTCCTTCAGAGAGCGGAGGTTGATACGAACTAGCAACCGATCTAACTCGTTGTGAAAGACAGTGTAGACGAGACGGGAACTAGTTTGTTAGTTGTTTGTGGGAAACCACTTAGATGCTATACTAAACACTATTAAAGACTCGAGGTGTACCGAGTATAGAATTATGGATGCGTATGATTAAGAAGTGATTCTTTTCGTATAAGTAGATGCATGAGATGAGTTAAGTCCTAGAAACGTTACAAGAAGATGGGAATGACGCGAAGTGAACTTGAATAAAATATTGAATAATATGAATGAAGTTAAAGATTCTTAAAGGAAGAATTAATATATAAACAAGAAGATTCAAAGAAGAATCTTGAAGAGTTATGAAAGATGAGAACAGGAGTTACTTGACTCCAGTAATAAAGATGGTGTTAATAAATAGACGATATTTATATGATGAGAATGATATAAATGATAAGGATGAACTCAAATAGAGTATATAGAATTCATGTGAGACAAGATTATGATAAAATGTTAGGTTCAGAGAAGAACCTGAAGAGCTAAAAGAACAGGGAAGATTAATCATACAACGTGATTAAAAAGAAGAATAAAGAAGATCGTAGGATGAGACGATCATAAGATAAGAAAGAATCGTAAGAAGAGTCGATGATAGAATGAGATCACGAAGTGATCTACTAAAATCGTAAAATGACAGATGATCTGTAATGATTGCATAGTTATAACATGATGCTATATAGAGATTGTACTATAAAATATTACGAGGTAAACTCACGAGGAATTATGGATAATGTAATACGAGGAATTCGTATCAAGCAAAGAGTAAGTTAAGAGCAAGATGAAATTAGGTGGGATTTCAATTGAGGACTTATGTTAGTGGCTAAGTTGTATGATTCCTGGTATGGGATGGGAATTTGTGCTTGGTTTGAGAACCACTTAGCTTCCTATATCGATATAGTGGTTGAGTTGAACAATTCCTTGTATGGGCGAGGAATTTGTGCTTGGTGTAACAACCGCTTAGCTTCCTATATTGATTCGTGGCCGAGTGGACCAATTCCTTGTATGGGCAGGGGATTGTGTTTGGTTTGACAACCACTTAGCCTCCTATATTGACAATTCATTATAATGTTAGTATCGCGCTATCACTATACATATGACGAGAAGGTGATTCTTTTCTCATATTTATATTTGATAGTTAGAGAATATTAGGATTTGGTGCGACTTCTTTAAACTCATACGTATGGTAAGTTCGTGACTCATAATCGTATGGTGGAACCCCTCAGCGAATGAATGATTTTGGTCTGACTAAGATAAGTTCCTAGACCCATATGATTGTGGTAAGTTCCTGAACTCATAACGTGTGGTAAGTTTGATGAACTATACTGGAATATAGAAAGGTTATGGATGAAGAATTGAGGATTTTTAGTATAGTAAGCTTTAAGGATGATAGAAATAGATATAATTAATAAGCAATGAATCATTGGAAAAATTGAAGATGATGGTGGAGGTATAGGTATTTTAAATCTTCTAGCTATGCTAGATTCTAAAATCGTGCGTGTATTCGCACTTATATGTGCCTTTGAAAAGATTGGTTCAATTGCTGAATTGTTAAATTTTTTAATGTTGTTGTTGATATGTCTATGCTATTTGTCTCAGCTAGACAAAATTGATTTTTGCATCAAAATCTATGGAAGTTCTTAGGCCCATAGTGATTACGATGGTGAGCTCATTTTGGGCCCATGGTATGATGATGAGTTCTTTAAGTATTCTTGAACTCATTTGTTATGGTGAGCTAAGGACCCATATTATTGGGGTAAGTTCTATTTATTCATATGTCAAAGCCATTCGTTTCGGCTTAGGCAAAAATGATTTAATAAAAGTAAATGTATTTTATGCAATCATTCGCATCATGAAATATGGTGTAGAATTAATAAACGATGGAGTCATCCATACAATTGAACCTAGTGTCGGATGTGATTATAAGATCGTCAACCCACTATGGTATGATGTAGAATGACAAAATCATAAAACGATTTTTGGTTTTCTTTAAATTATGAAAAGTGTGCCAGTTGAGCTGGCTAAATGTTTTGATTGATGTCCGAATTATTGAAGAAAGTCTATGCTATTTGTTTCAGCTAGACACCTTTGATGAGAGATGATGAATAAAAAAAAACTTCCAATCCAAATTTTTTTTCTTGGTGCGGACTCCGATGTTAAGACTGAGGATGAACAACCGATGTCCGGCATATAGTCCCAATATACGCTTATGCATCAAAAATTTAAATGTTGTGCACGACATAGGGTACGATAGGTTGATCACCTAAAGTACTTGCGGAGAATGTTTTTCAGTCTTTGTGATTGACAAATATTCTGATGGTTTTCGATAAAAAATTGTTCAAGGTCTTTATGACCCCCCAGCATGATGGTAACATTTTTCTTTCCTCGTTATTCATACTGCTTCACAAATATTGAACAATTGTGAAGACTCAAAAGAAGCGATATTTGAAGGTGATGATTGATGTGAGATTCTCAAAGGAGAAAAATGATGAGTAGTTGTTATAGAAAAGATTGTTAGGTTAACTTGAAAACTTAGTTTTGATGGGTAGAATGAATAGACATGGCTATGCCTTAATTTCGAGGACGAAATTCTTAGCAGGGGTGAATGTGACACCCCGAATATTTGTATGGCTAGAAATATAGCCTTAAATGATTTATGTGATAATATTGTATGATTATTCTTAAATTAGGATAACTATTTATGTAAGAATGTGTTATGGTATGTGTTAAATGTGATTACGGTTATTTTGTAATAAAACCGAGATTATGAAATAGAACCTGCAAGAATTTATTGAGAGAATGGGTGGTGTATAAATTATAAAGCTTATATTAAGGTAATGCGTTGAAGATATTCGACGATAATTGTGAAAGCGATTTAGTGAAAATCGAGTAAGGGAGGTTTCGTTGATTCTGAGGACAGAATCCTTATAAGGAGGGAAGGATGTGACAACCCGGATTTTCGAAGAATTATTAACTAAGAATTTAGAGAATAAAATTCTTATTATGTGACGTTTTGAGTTTTTTGAGTATGTGTATAGATGTGATATATATATATATATATATATATATATATATATTGTGAAAAATATGATTTGATGTAAAGAGAATTATATATTCGTGTATTTGGAAAACGAGGTTTAATAGTTAATTAAACCATTGAATGAAATGAAGGAAATTGTTAAAAAAAGAAGAAGATATTTATTGAATATTAGTAAGTTGAAAATTATATTATAAAATAATATAATTTGATTGTTATATTTTGTGGACAATAGAAATTATTGTAAATTAAATTTCATAATAATGTGAGTGATTTATTTAATTAAAATAAGGAATTAATGAGAATATAATTGTTTTAATAAAATGAAAAGGTAACGTGCTACATATAAATATAACATGTTAATGTGGTATGATTATGAATCTCCTAGATTAAAATGTTTATCAAATAAATAGTTGATGGAAATTATTGTATAATAATTTAATTAAGCGTTTTAGTGCGTATTATATTACGCGAGTAGTATTCTAATTTAATTTAATAATTAAATTAGAGGATTAATGTTTTATTGAATAAAATAAGTTATTTAATAAAATTATAGTTTGGCTAAATTGAATTATAATTATATAATAGGTTTAATTTAATTTAAGTGTGACAATATACATATCTTATAATAAAAAAGATTATTAAAATAAGCTAAAAGGAAATTTTTGGGTTCTATCCAAACATGGCCTAGTGACCTTTCAATTTCATAACTGCTAAGACTCTTGGTATTTGTAACTGTCGAGACTCTTGGTATTTGTAACTGCTGAGACTCTTGGTATTTGTAACTGCTGAGACTCTTGGTTTGTATAACTGATGGCTAGGTAATACTATACGTATAAGTTTTTAGTTCTTCAGTGTTCTTCTTGTTGGGAGAAATTGAGAGAAAAAGGAGGGTTTGTGAGAGAGGAAATTCTATGTGTGTATTGAGAAGAACCCTGAAGAATCAAAGAAGGAAGAAGAAAGAGGAATCAAGGAAAAATAGCCCACTTCATCATCTATCTAGGTTAGGGAAGATCAAAGAGGATATATGAAGTGCAGATAAATATAAGCTGGTTATGGTAGTTGATAATCTTCGAACCAGGCAAGTCTTTCAGTTCCTATTTGTTATGTGAACTAAATGATTAACTGTTTAAAACTGTGATGTATACAGCATGATGTATTTTACATATGTTGCAAGTATGTAATGACAAAGTCAAAATATGACTACATTGGTTGAATAGAGAATGCTGATTGAGTTATGGAATTCAATCTCTATTTGTTACGTGTTGATCATTATGTATGACATGTTTAGCCAAACGTTTATGATTTAAATAATGAGCTTGTTATCTATGTGCTATGTGATGCATGCAAACTGTTAGATTTTGCTGAGCTGTCGAGCTCATTCTTGCAAATAACCACTTTTGTAGGTTAAAGATACAAGGTAACGTTATGTGCTGCTTGAATGGCATGAATCAAATGTAGTGCATGTAGATTAAATGTTGTAGCTTAAGCTAATGTTTTTGAACCACGATTAAGGTTCTGGATGATGTATTTGATGATGTACTAGATGTAACACATGATGAGATGTAAAATTTGTATTGACTTATAATTTAATTTTATCTGATGAATAAAGGGTACTGAATCTAGAAGTATGTTTTATTTTATTATAACTCTGATGAAGTGATTCATTAAGCAAACATGATTCTAGAATATGTAAATGATTAAAGGTTATGATTCAGGGAAAGCGAAGAAAGAAAACTGAAAAGTTTAAAATTATTCCGCATTTTAATAAGTATAACATTGAATAATGTTGTAAAGGCAGAATGAAGATGTATTGTTAACGACCGATGTTGAGAATTAAATTGTATAAATTTTGGGGTAGTTACAGTCACCACAAGGCTATATACATTTGAAATGGGGTCCTTAATCTCACTAGCAAAACTTTAATTAGATTTGCCGAACTATATTGATTGAGGGTAATATAGTTTGATGAAAATAGTGGGAGATACCAATTTAAATAAAGAACTAAATTATTTTGGTAATTTATTAAATGAATGTATGCTAAAATGTTGTCTATTTCACATGCAGAATTTAAAAATGTCAAACTCACTATCACTGCGTAGCATACTTGATGCTAACAAACTGACCGAACCGAATTACACAGACTGGTTAAGGAATCTGAGAATTGTTCTCACTGCTGAAAAGATTTCTTATGTCCCAAATTCGCCAGTCCCTGCAAGTGTTGCAGAAACAGCCTCTGAGGAAGAGATTGCTACTTTCAAAAAGTGGCAAGACGATGCAATCCTTGCTCAATGCATCATGCTCGCATCCATGAGTAACAAGGTTCAGCGTCAGCATGATGTTGCCTCTTTTAGTTTTTAACAAAAGAGCTCTAACTCATGCAAGCATACATGTGTCAACAAGTAATACAGAGGAAGTAGAGTATCGTCCCACAGAGAAAGTGCTAAACTAAATCACTATGCATCAGTTATATCACTATATTTATTTGCCTAAACCAATGACTTAATTTTGCTGACAAAATTATCTCTAAACCAATTAACAACTAAAGATGCGAATAATAATGAAATATATCAAAATTGATATTAATGGGATTCTAACTTCATTTAATAGTTCATCTAATTTCCACCATCATGCTAGAAAGTTCACATATCATACAAAAATAGCCAAGGGCACTAATATAGACACAACCATCTGTCAATGTATTATGACCTATTTACATAATATCCATAATCAATAGACACCATGTTATCACCACTATAACCAAAATCACTATATTTCTATGTGAAATTTCAATTATACTGATTTAAAGCACAAACCCTTATTTTGACTCTTACGGTGAAACAGTATATTTCTATCTGATTCACAAAATATTAAGCTATCCAATTAAGCCTCATATTCGCAAGCTATCATGACTACAATCCATACTCATATGTTATTTTTCAATTCCATACAAGCACTGAGAGCGAATGGTGATCAAGCATTCATTCATGCAAAACAATCATGGTAGAAGTTTCTTATGATATACAAAACAATCCAACACTCAAGTTTATAACTAGACTACATATTAAAATCCGTTAGAATCCCATAATGGAGATTAGTTCATGACTGAACCAAAAGCCATTATGGGATCAAAACTACACATAGGAAAGTAAACAATCAATTAAAGTAAGAAGAAGTAGATTGATCAAACTCAATTGTTGAATAGAATCCAAAGTAAGCTCAAACCCACATCAAAATCCAGCACTTGAATAATAAACCACAGTAAAATTCCAGAAACTATATCATTAGAAAAGTAGAATAATAATACTTAAAGTCTCTAAGTTCCTTCTCTAGGTTTCCTTCTTTTCCATCCAGCCGCACATCATCAACAAAATTCGTGCACTAGCGCCTTTGGCGCTATAGTAGTATAATTCCTAGCGCTTCTGGCGCTAGGTCATGCCCTCAGATTTACAAAAATGCCATCAAGTCTGATTTTAACCCTTTAAGCTCCAAAATGACTCTTTTGCCCCTCCAGCTCCAATCCTATAATAAACAAACACAAAACGAATAAAAGAATACTAAAAACACTTAAAGACCGCACTAATTAAGTCTAACAAGACCTAATTCGTAGGTATAAAACCCACTTATCAAATACCCCCAAACTTAACCAATTGCTAGTCCCCAAGCAATGCAATAATACCAACATGAAAAATACAAACTAACTATAATGCAAACAAATCAAATAATTAAAACAACATACAAATCATATCAGGCCTCAAATATCCATAAAACAATCCAGTTCAACCCACTATCTAATGTAAAGCTCCCACTCAAACTGATTAATTAAACCATGCTTGTCATCATTCATGATGTGTGTGTGTGTATCAACTATTATAACCAATCACAACCCAAATTACTCATATAATCAACATCTTAAAAAGAAACTCAAAATTTTTTCACACCTCTATCAGTAAAACAACTAATCCAACTCATGTAAACATGTAATTAGCACAAGGAAAGTTACGACATGTTTTCTTCATTTACGAGTGCGTTTTATGCTCCATCTCGTGTCTTTTTTTTTTCCTTTTTTTTACTTGGCATGTGCAATGTCTAACTTCCTTAGGCTTACCAAAACTACCCATGTAACGAGCTTTCAACCAGTGACTCCCAAACCAGACCCCAAACTAAACTGAACAATGTCCTCATTGAGAAATAATAAGAAATTAAGAACAGAGGACTCCCCTGATGAACTCGCTAGTCGTCATCACTGCCATCGGCAGCATCATCATCATCATCGTCGGCATCATGAGGCGAGTCAGGTGGTGGGTAAATAGAAAGAGGAGGAGCTGGTGGAAACTAAAATGGCCCTGCCAAAGGATTCAACTGCTCAAACATATCCGCCAATGTTGTAGAACAATTGACATTGTAAGCATAGATCTCTGCTTCGCATTGAGCAAGTCGACTCTGCTGACGAGTTATGCGATCAAAACCCCTCTGAATCGCTCCTGCCACTAAGTCTATTCGTCTAGTATGGTGCTGGAGGTCCTGACGGATAGTGTCAACTACATCGGGGGCTTGAACCGGATCCTCAACAGGTGGTGGCTGCTCCTGCGGCTGCTGCTGTGGTATAATGAAGCCTAAGCCCCTCGGGTGCGATTCACCTCCACCCCATACTCTGTACCGTACCATTGCAACATGATCAATTGGAGGCAATGGGGCCTACATTAGTGCATCCTTATCCCACTGGACCCCAACACGGCGGCATAAATCGGTGATCAATGAAGGATGAGGCAATCCACCTGTGGTGCTACCCTCAAGCCCGTGCACAATAGATTCATGAATTACCTCCCCAACATCCACTGTCTTTCCTGTGGCTATTAAAAACAATAGGGCCACCCGCTGATTAATAACATCGCTCATATGGCGGCACGGCATCAACTTAGCACAAATAAAAGCATGCCACGCTTTACCATATCTGCTCAACTTGGATGAAGGAAAATACACGGCTTCTTGTTGGTCAGTCAACTTCCATTCTGTTCCTGGCTCACAGAGGGCTGCTATGATCTCATAATAGTCCAAATCTTGTTGCATGTATTTCGTATATCCATCACTGTGAATCTTTTGCAACCCATAATACGCGTTGATTGCTTTGCGCCCCACGTTTACTTCCTTACCACGAACCATCAACAGATTCCCATTAGCTTCTTTAGCATTGGCATAAAATTCCTTTACAATTTCCACTGCAGCTGGCTCAGGTTGCGCTGTAAATGTCATCCAATTACGGCTGCATATCATGTGAACTAATTCCCCATCAATCCGCTCAATCGGTAATAACCCGCGCTCAGGAATTAGGGACTTCCCTGACGACCAGTTTTTATACCTGTCGTACGCTTGAGGGCTAACAAACTTTTTCTTATCGTACTTAACAGCAGATGAGCCTGAACGTTCCCCTCTATGTCTTTTGGGAGCCATGAATAATCACTTAAGCACAATCAAAACCCAAAACAACTCAAAACTTCGTTGGGGAAAACTGTCGAACACTTGGTAGGCACACTTTAAAAAAAAACCCTTTGACAATGTTTCTCCCAAACTTAGAGTAATCCAAACATGCAACAATGAAATCTCCCACACTTCTCAAACAATATAGATAGAAAATTGAAGCTTTAACCCAATCCCAATTGAGCCCACACAAACTCAATTGGGTTCACAATCAAAACCAAGAATTTACTCCAAATACTAGCAATTTAATCTCTAGCCAACAATTTCAAGTTCTAATTGCTCAATAATGTAAAACTTACTTGAATTTAAGAATACCCATATGTAGTAGTAGCTTCACTCCTGTGTGGCTATGGGAAGAGAGTTCCTTGATAGCAATATGTGTGCCGGCAATGGGTAGTGTGTGTGGGTGTCAGCTTGTCGGTGTTTGGTTGGTGTCAAATAGCTTTACTCGGCCACAATGGAGAAAGCGGCGACTGGAAAGCAACTAGGAGAAGAAAAGATTACTTTTTGGTGTAAAACCCTCCTTTAGCCTAATTTAGGGTTGAAACCCCTTTTTTTTAGAGTTCCAGCCGAGCGTCTCTGGCGCTGAGGTTTGCAAAGGCCCGAGCGCTGACAGCACTTACTTGCAGTAGCTTTAGCCGATTTGAGCGATGCTGGCGCTGTCGTTTGTGCTGGATCAAGCGCTTCAAGTGCTACCTTGCAGTGTGTCGGTCAATCTATAGCGCCTAGAGCGCTGGCTTTGCAAGTGATTGGGCGCCTAGAGCGCTTGGTTACAGTAGCTTGTGGTTGGGGTAGCGCTTTTGGCGCTTGATTTTGTGCTTGGTGAGCGTTTCCGGCGCTTTGATGCAGTAACTTGGCGATTGGTTAGCGCCTCCGGCGCTGAGTTTGCTTAATGTCGAGCGCTATAGGCTCCCAAATCCATACTTAATAAAAAAAAATTTTCCAGTTCAAGCTTCTACCAGCAAACAAATCACCCCAAAGTCCAAAGTTAGTTGCAAAACACACAATTTTTTTTAACAAAATAATTGAAGAAACAAAAGAAAAATAGAAAATTAAAAGGCTGGGTTGCGTCCCAGATAGCGCTAAGTTATAGTCAATTAGCTTGACTGTCTCTGAATTTTATGTCGCAGAAAGGATTAGGGTGACTTTCTGTCTGTCCACCTCATCCCCGAAATAATGCTTCAACCGCTGTCCATTCACTTTGAACAACTGGTCCGGGAATTTATCATACACTTGAATCGCACCATGCGGAAAGACTGTCTTCACTGTGAATGGTCCTGATCATCTTGATTTCAGCTTCCCGGGGAAAAGTTTAAGTCTGGAGTTGAAAAGTAAAACCCTTTGACCCGGTTCAAATGTTCTTTCTATGTGTAGACACCCAAATTTTGCGTTCCCTATACTAACCGTGACAGGAGGGCAAAATCGTCAATTAAACCGGCTTGCGGGAGCGAAGGAATGGGCACAAGTGCGAACGCTCAACACCACCGCGATGATTGGCGACTAAAACTGACGTGACAATAAGGCCGTCCGAAAGGAGCATTCCCGAATGAGGTGGCACGTCTCCCGGAAATTCCCGGACTGCAAAATACAAGCCTGTCAGCGAAAACCGACGTTACGGCACGAAAGTCGAGGCGTGGCACGAAAATCGAGAAAGTCAAACCGTCCAGCCGCGGATTGATCTGCGGCCAATAAGTGCGCCTTTTGAAAACACGGAACTCGAAACACGGAACTCGAAACCAGGTGAGTGGAAGGCAGGCGGTTGGCTTTGGCCAGCCTATTTCAGCTCATTTCCGCTTCAACATACAGGAGGTTAGCAGCATGCGAGAAGGAGAAAAAACCAGCAGCAGCAGCTCGGAAATTGAGAGAAGAATAGCAAAATTTTGCAACAAAATAGGAGAGAAAGGAAGAAAAAAAGAGAGGAATAATATTCTTTTGATTTAATTGTATCACATATACTTCTTCTTCTATTCAAAATACCCAAGTTTACATCCACTTTGATCTCATTTGCAAGGTGAAAATCTCCTTATTTTTGCAATTTCTATCATATCCTTTGGTTGAATTAAATGTAGTATTTTTCATGTAATTGATGATGGAACAATGAATTAGGGATTATTAGTGAGGGTTCCATCGGAACAAAATTCTTCCTAATAACCCAATGATATTTATTTATTGAATTTTTTGTTTGTTTTATGGTGCTATATTGGGCGTGGTTCCTTTAGATCGCTATTTTAGGATGTCTTGGTATTGTTAGATTATCCGTGTTGGTTATTTCTTGTAATATCCGGTTGTGGGTGTGTGGAAATTTGGTTGTGAGCCTAGGAAAGCGACCCCGTGGTCCGAATCCGATGATGGACCTCTTTTGATGTAGATAGTAGGAAGGATGTAGTTTTCATTGTACATATGTAATCGTCGGGCCTTAAAACGACGCCAAGGCGAGAATCGCGGTTAAGGCCCCGTCATAGTGAAAGAATGCGATTGTTGGCGTTCGGGGTTATTTTGATGGCTTACATGCCCATGAATAGCCCCAACGCATTTTAATGTTTGATTTGATTTATGACACGAAATGGATTTCAAAGCTAAACGATAAAGATTTTCATAAAATAAATCAAACTAGGTTATTAGCTTCACGAGGATAAAAAATTGGGAGTGCTAATGAATGTCGATTTCTATTTAACGAGAAGGCAAAAGAAAGAAATCGTTTTCAAACATCACAAAAAATGGTTTTATAAAAATAAATGACGCTTTATTAAATCTTTGTGCATAGGGTTAAAGAGATCCTAGAGGTTGCCCATCATTTGAATTATGAAAGCAACGTATAGATCTCAATTCCTATTTTGGCGAAGATTTAAAAATTCTTGTTTCGCCAAAACAACACCTAATGCAATCTCATCGTTTTGACAATCAAAATCAAACCTTTCAAAATAAAGAATAAAGCTTTCTCGTATAAATCGAAGGACACTCTAAAGCACTCTCAAAACACGACTTTCCATAAGAAAACCCCAAATGATTCTTTCATACAAACTCACCACAACATTCACATAGGCACACACACGCACACACACGCACACATACACGCTTCATGAATTAAAGGATAGGAAAGTATCAAGATTGCGGTAACCGTGTTTCACGGAAGTCGGTTGGTGCCTAACACCTTCCCCTCGCTTAAGCAAGCCCCCGAACTCTATGAATCTCGGTTCGCAGACCAATTAATTCGGAGTCACATATGAGCCAGCGATTTATAAAAAACGAAAACTCGGATGAGTTGGTACATCCATTTCAAATATACCAACTGGCGACTCTGGTTAATTGGCTCATCATAAAAAACGATCTTTCAAAACCCCGTCGACATTAAAACCGACCTTTTCCATAAAATCATTCAATCAAAAGGCTAAAATCAGAAGAGGCAAAAAACTGGCGTCGACACTATGATCTTACGATCATGCCATTTCTTCACCTTCTCCTTGTACAGCTTCGATTTTTCATATGCCCGTAGTCAAAATTCATCCAACTCATTGATTTGGAGTAAGCGCCTCTCCCCTGCAGCTGTCAAATCAAAGTTCAACTTCCGAATTGCCCAATATGCCTTATATTCTAGCTCCATAGGAAGATGACAAGCTTTTCCATAAACAAGCTGAAACGGTGACATGCCCAATGGAGTTTTGTAGGCAGTCCTATATGCCCACACACCATCATCCATCTTCAAAGACCAATCCTTCCTCGTCGGATTCACAATTTTTTCGAGGATTCTTTTAACTTCCCGATTGGATACTTCAGATTGGCTGTTCGTCTGTGGGTGGTAAGTTGTAGCAATACGATGATTCACCCCATACTTGGCCAACAAAGCTGTAAACTGCCTGTTGCAGAAGTGACTACCTTCATCACTAATAATGGCTCTCGGAGTCCCAAATCTTGTAAAAATACTTCGATGTAAAAACTTGAGAACTACCTTGGCATCATTTGTCGGGAGCGCTGCCACTTCTACCCATTTTGACACATTGTCAACTGCTAGCAAGATGTAGAGATTACCGCACGAAGACAAAAAAGGACCCATGAAATCAATCCCCCATACGTCGAAAATTTCTACTTCAAGGATTGTATTCAAAGGCATTTCATTCCTCTTTGAAATGTTTCCCACTCTCTGACATCTATCACACCTCTAGACAAAACTGTAAGCATCTTTAAAGATTGTCAGCCAGTAGAATCCCGCTTGTAGTACTCTAGCCGTTGTTCTCTCTCCTCCATAGTGACCTCCATATAGAGAAGAATGACAATCCTGCAAAATCCCCTCGGTCTCACTATATGGGATACACCTTCTTATCATTTGGTATGCACACTGTTTAAACAAATACGGCTCATCCCATATATACCATTTAACATCATGCAAGAACTTTTTCTTTTGGTGCCCCACCAAGTCAGAAGGTATCATCTTACTCACCAAATAGTTCGCGAAATACGCAAACCATGGCACTTCCCCTTGCACCACAAACAACTGCTCATCCGGAAAGGATTCATTAATTGCAACCTTGCCGTCTATCTCCCTTTTCGACTGCTCTAGCCGGGATAAGTGATTTGCCACTTGGTTTTCGGTACCCTTCCTGTCCTTGATCTCCAAGTCAAACTCCTGCAATAATAATATCCATCTGATTAATCTGGGCTTTGCATCCTTCTTTGCTACTAAATGTCGAATCGCCGAGTGATCCGTGTACACTATCACTTTTGTGCCTATCAGATATGACCGAAATTCATCGAAGGCATACACCACTGCCAATAACTCTTTTTCTGTGGTGGTGTAATTTAACTGTGCATCAGTAAGGGTCTTGTTGGCATAGTATATCATATGAAACATCTTCTCTTTCCTTTGCCCCAAAACAGCACCTACTGCATAATCACTGGCATCACACATCAGCTCAAACGGCACTGCCCAATCTGGTGCTGTGATAACTGGCACTGAAGTTAATTTACTCTTTAAGTGCTCAAATGCTCTCATGCAAGCCTCGTCGAAGTTAAACTGTGCATCCTTCTCCAATAAACTGTACAATGGTTTAGTTATCTTGGAGAAATCCTTGATGAATCTGCGGTAGAAGCCTGCATGTCCAAGAAAACTACGGACACCTTTTACTAAAGTAGGTGGAGGTAGGTTCTCAATAGTTTCCAGCTTTGCCCTGTCCACCTCAATTCCTTTCTTCGAAACTTTGTGTCCTAGTATGACTCCTTCTTGTACCATAAAATGGCACTTCTCCCAATTCAGTACTAGATTTATTTCAACACATCTCTTTAAGACCATCACCAAATTTTCAAGGCATAAATCGAAAGAATCACCAAATACCGAGAAATCGTCCATGAATACCTCAACATTCTGTTCGATCATGTCTGAAAAAATTACTGTTATACATCTCTGAAAAGTGGCTGGAGCATTGCACAACCCGAAAGACATCCTTCTGAAGGCAAAAGTTCCGTATGGACATGTAAAAGTAGTCTTTTCTTGGTCTTCTGGAGCTATCATAATCTGACTATAGCCTGAATATCCATCGAGAAGGCAATAATACTCATGACCCGCCAGTCTGTCCAACATCTGATCGATAAACGGAAGTGGAAAATAGTCCTTCCTTGTAGCTTTGTTAAGTTTTTGGTAGTCCATGCAGATTCTCCACCCTGTTACGGTTCACATTGGGATCAGCTCGTTATTCTCATTGGTGACAACGGTCATACCACCCTTCTTTGGTACGCACTGCACAGGGCTCACCCATGAACTGTCCGAAATTGGGTAGATTATTCCTGCATCCAGCCATTTCAGTATCTCTTTCTTGACCACTTCTTTCATTATAGGATTGAGCCTTCTTTGCTGCTCAACCATTGGCTTTCTACCATCTTCCAGCAGGATCTTATGCATGCAAAATGAAGGGCTATCCCCTTGATATCTGATATGGTCCATCCAATAGCTGATTTGAACTCTCTAAGCACTCGTAGCAATTTTTCCTCCTGAAAAGATGTTAGTGCAGAAGAAATAATCACAGGTAGTTTTGAATCTTTAATTAAAAATGCGTACCTGAGATGATCTGGAAGTGGTGTTAATTCAAGTTTGGGCGGTGTCTCAAGAGATGGTTTCAACTTTACCGACGTCTCTCCAGCTTTCGTAAGTGGCTCTACAGGTGATCTGAATTTTCTGAATTTGGGGGTAGTATCCAGATATTGCACAAGTTCTGCATATTCTTCATCCTCCAAATCTGAATCTTCAGCAATCACTCTCTGCAGTAGTTCATATCCCAACAAACTCTCAACTTCATCATTCACTAAACTATCCACCAAGACAACTCTGAAGCATTCCTCTTCATCGGTTGGGAGCTTTATTGCCTTGAAAACATTAAACTTCACCTCCTGATCATGTACACGCATTGTAAGCTCCCCTTTTTACACGTCTATCAGAGTCCTCCCCGTGGCTAGGAATGGTCTCCCTAGTATGATTTGTATACTCTTGTCCTCCTCATAGTCCAAGATGATGAAGTCCGCCGGAAAGATAAATTTGTCCACTTTTACCAGTACGTCCTCTACTATCCCCCGTGGATACGTGATGGATCTGTCAGCTAACTACAAGGAAATATTTGTTGGCCTTGCCTCCGGCAATCCCAACTAACTAAATACAGACAAAGGCATCAGGTTGATACTTGCCCCAAGATCACACAAACATTTATTGAAGTTCATTTTTTCGATCGTACATGGAATTGTGAATTTACCCGGATCTTTCAGTTTTGGAGGTAGTTTACGCTAAAGCACTGCACTGCATTCCTCCGTCAAGGCCACTGTCTCAAACTCGTCTAATCTTCTCTTCCTTGACAGTATACCCTTCATAAACTTTGCGTAACTCGGCATTTGTTCCAATGCCTCCGTGAAGGTTATGTTGATCTGCAGTTTCTTAAAAACCTCCAAAAACTTTCTGAACTGATTGTCTTCCCTCTGCTTATTCAATCTTTGCGGATATGGAACCTGAGGGTGAACTTGTGGTACTGTATTCACGGGCTTCTTATCTGAACTCACTTTCTCCTTCTCCACTTGCTGCGACTCGGACTCATCCTTCTTCTTTTTCTGATCAGCCTCAATTTCTTTCTCAATTTCAACCCCAGTGTCATCCCCTTGTAAACCAGGTGCTACAGTGCCTGGTACAGTTCCTGTATATTGCTTTCCCGATCTTAGTGTTATGGCCTAACACTGCTCTTTACCCTCTCTCCGTGGATTTGCCACTCTGTTACTTAGCAATGAACCCTGGGGCCTGTTGTTAAGCATAGTCGCCATTTGCCCCATTTGAGTTTCCAGATTTTTAATAGCCACTGCCTGGCTTTTGATCATCACCTCTGTATTTGCCATATACTTTAACATCATCTCCTCCATTTCTGATTTCTTTTCTTGCTGAGGTGCATATGGAGTCTGATGTTGTTGTTGTTAAGAAAATCCTGGTGGAAAAGGTGGTCGTGGAGCAAACTGTTGCTGCGCTGGCTGAGATGGAAACTGTTGATTATGTTGAAACTGTTGTTGCTGATTTCCTTGATTATTTGACCAACTAAAGTTTGGAAGATTGCGGTTGTTGGGGTTGTATGTGTTCTGAAACTGTCCTTGGTCTTTCCTATAACTGTTCACATACTGCACCGACTCCGAGCTGATAGCACATTGATATGTTGAGTGTGACCTCGCACAAATCTCACATATGAAGGCAACTGACTTGACTTTGCTTTCTGACAACGAATCTATTTTCTTCGCCATAGCCGTCATCTGTGCTGACAACTAAGTAATAGCGTTCACTTCCAACAAACCTGCAACTCTGGGCTGTGGCATTCTGGCTGTAGGATTCTGGAAATCATTCGCTGCCATTGTCTCGATAAGGTTATAAGCTTCGTCATAGCTCTTCGCCCCTAAACCTCCTCCTGCAGCTGCGTCTACCATCTGCCTCGACTGCCATCCCAATCCATTATAAAATGTGTTGATTACCATCCAATCTAGCATCCTATGGTGCGGACACTTCCTTAACATCTCCTTGTATCTATCCCAAGCCTCATATAAGGATTTACCCTGTTGTTGCTCAAACTGAGAAATTGGTGTCCTCATTTTTGTAGTTTTAGCCATTGGGAAAAACTTGGCTAAAAACTTCTATGCTAGGTCCTCCCATGTAGTAATTGATCCTGAAGGCAAAGAATGAAGCCAACTTCTCACTCTATCCCTCAATGAGAATGGAAACAGTCTTAGTCGGATAGCATCCTCCGTCACCCCATTGTACCTAAATGTATCGCATATTTCAATGAAGCTCAATAGGTGCTCATTAAGATTGTCTGTAGCAGCACCCCCAAACTGAACCGAGTTTTGTACCATTTGAATGGTGCCCAGTTTTATCTCAAAAGTATTTGCTGCTATCGCCGGTCTGACTATGCTAGACTGCAATCCATTAATATTCGGCATGGAATAATCCCTCAATGCTTTATGCTCCTCTCTTTGCTCTACTCTTTGTTCTTCCGCTATATTCGGTATAGTTCCTTCTAACTGTTCTTGTAAATTCCTACGCACTCTTGCTTTCCAACCTCTTCCGTCAATATTATCCTGTGCTGGTGTCAATTCTGAGTTGGATGATCGTGTGTGCATAAAAATTCTACAAGTACCTGAAACCAAAATAAAAATAAAAATAGAAATGAGAAAAGATTAGATTTGTCTAAGTCAAACAATATAGCTTAACACTGATGATAATAATAAAAATCTAAACGCCTTTCCCCGGCAACGGCGCCAAAAACTTGTTGCCTCTTTTAGTTTTTAACAAAAGAGCTCTAACTCATGCAAGCATACATGTGTCAACAAGTAATACAGAGGAAGTAGAGTATCGTCCCACGGAGAAAGTGCTAAACTAAATCACTATGCATCAGTTATATCACTATATTTATTTGCCTAAACTAATGACTTAATTTTGGTGACGAAATTATCTCTAAACCAATTAACAACTAAAGATGCGAATAATAATGAAATATATCAAAATTGGAATTAATGGGATTCTAACTTCATTTAATAGTTCATCTAATTTCCACCATCATGCTAGAAAGTTCACATATCACAGACAAATAGCCAAGGGCACTAATATAGACATAACCATCTGTCAATGTATTATGACCTACTTACATAATATCCATAATCAATAGACACCATGTAATCACCACTATAACCAAAATCACTATATTTCTATGTGAAATTGTAATTATACTGATTTAAAGCACAAACCCTTATTTTGACTCTTACGGTGAAACAGTATATTTCTATTTGATTCACAAAATATTAAGCTATCCAACTAAGCCTCACATTCGCAAGCTATCATGACTACAATCCATACTCATATGTTATTTTTCAATTCCATACAAGCACTGAGAGCGAATGGTGATCAAGCATTCATTCATGCAAAACAATCATGATAGAAGTTTCTTATGATATACAAAACAATCCAACTCTCAAGTTTATAACTAGACTACATATTAAAATCCGTTAGAATCCCATAATGGAGATTAGTTCATGACTGAACCAAAAGCCATTATGGGATCAAAACTACACATAGGAAAGTAATCAATCAATTGAAGTAAGAAGAAGTAGATTGATCAAACTCAATTGTTGAATAGAATCCAAAGTAAGCTCAAACCCGCATCAAAATTCAGCACTTGAATAATAAACCACAGTAAAACTCCAGAAACTATATCACTAGAAAAGTAGAATAATAATACTTAAAGTCTCCAAGTTCCTTCTCTAGGTTTCCTTCTTCTCCATCCAGCCGCACATCATCAACAAAATTCATCCACTAGCGCCTCTGGCGCTATAATAGTATAATTCCTAGCACTTCTAGTGCTAGGTCATACCCTCAGATTTACAAAAATGCCATCAAGTCTGATTTTAACCCTTTAAGCTCCAAAATAACTCTTTTGCCCCTCCAGCTCCAATCCTACAATAAACAAACACAAAAATGAATAAAACAATACCAAAAACACTTAAAGACTGCAATAATTAAGTCTAACAGACCTGATTCGTAGGTATAAAACCCACTCATCACATGAAACTATGGATGCTCCTACTATATTGCTGCACCTCAAAGAGTTGTATGGTGAGCAAAGTAGGACTGCTAGATATCAGATATCTAAGGAGCTCTTCCGATCTCGTATGACTGAGGGCACTATTGAGACTCATGTCCTTAAGATGATCAATCTGATTGAACAACTTGGACAGGTTGTGTTCGTGATGGATGGGGAGCTAAGTCAAGATTTGATCTTGTAGTCACTCCCGGACACCTTCTCACAATTTGTTGTGAATTTTCACATGAATAAGTTAGACGTCAGCTTGCCTGAGTTACTTAACATGCTGAAAACTGCTGAAGGTCACTTCTCATCCAACAAGAACCAAGTCTTACTAGTGGATGATTCTTCCAAGAAAAGGAAGAGGCCCAAGGTATCTTCTGAAAAGAAGAAAAACAAGAAGGCTAAGGGCAAGGCGAAAAGAAAGGATAAAAAGAAACCTGATCCAGATAGCAAAGGAATTTGCTACCATTGCAATAAGCCGGGACACTGGAAGAGGAACTGCAAAGAGTATCTTGCGGACCAAAAGAAGTTTGGAGAAGCTTTGACTTCCGATCTAGGTTTGTTCATGATTGAAATTAATTTTTCTAAAAGTCAAAATTCTACTTGGGTATTGGATACCGGCTGTAGTTCTCACATATGTAATAATATGCAGGGACTAAGCAGAAGTAGAAAGCTGAACAAGGATGAAGTCGTCCTACGAGTGGGAAATGGAGCAAAGGTTGCTGCATTAGCTGTAGGGACTTATTGTTTAGCACAGCCTTCGGGCAAGTTCATTAGTTTAAATAATTGTTATTATGTTCCGACACTCATTAGAAACATTATTTCAATTTCTGTATTAGTTATGGATGGTTTTGATATTATAATAAAGAACAACAGATGTTCTATTTATAATAAAAATGTTTTATATGGTGTTGGGAACCTACTGAATGGACTTTACATACTTGACTTGCATGAAAATATACTTCAAATTGAACAAACTAAGAAAAGAAACAGAGATGATGTTAATTATACCTTTATGTGGCACTGTAGACTCGGTCATATCAATGAAAGAAGATTATCCAAGTTGCATAAAGATGGGCTTTTAGAGCTATCTGATTACGAATCATATCCAACATGTGAATCTTGTCTCATGGGTAAAATGACTAAATCTCCTTTTAGTAGAAAAGGAGAAAGAGTTACAGTGTTGTTAGCGTTGGTACACACAGACGTATGTGGACCTATAACAACGAATGCACGAGGAGGGTATTCTTATATTATTACTTTCACTGATGATCACTCTACATTTGGATATGTGTATTTAATGAAATACAAATCTGAATCATTTGAAAAGTTCAAAGAATTCAGAAGTGAAGTAGAGAAGCAAACTGGTAAGAGTATTAAGATTCTTCGATCGGATCGAGGAGGTGAATACTTGACCAATAAGTTTCTAAGCTGTCTCAAAAAAAATGGTATAATCTCATAATGGACTCCACCAGGGACGCCACAGTTAAATGGTGTATCTGAAAGGAGAAATCGAACATTGTTGGATATGGTTCGATCCATGATGAATTTTACCGACCTTCCATTATCCTTCTAGGGTTATGCCCTAGAATTGGCTGCATACCTACTTAACAAGGTACCTACCAAATCCGTCCCAAAGACCCCATATGAGATATGGACAGGGAGGAAACCAAATCTTAAGCATGTTAAGACTTGGGGTTGTCCAGCTTATGTCAAAAGGTTTGGCATGATAAGCTGAAGACTAGATCCGACAAATGTAGATTCGTGGGATACCCTAAAGAAACATCAGGGTATTATTTCTATCATCCTACTGATCAAAAGGTGTTTGTTGCGAAACACGCTGCCTTATTTGAAAAGGAGTTTATCCTTAAAGGGGTCAGTGGGAGTAAGATATATCTTGAAGAAGTTCAAGAACCACAAAATACTACGGATCAAAGTCAGGTACCTGACCAAGTAGAAAAACCTACTGTACCACTACATATTCGTAAATCTGGAAGTGTACCGAAGATACCTGAAAGGTATAGATTCATCATAGAGGATGATGATGAGGTACACATCATAGATGATGATGATCCATTGACTTACGAAGAGGCTATGAGTAGTGAAACTCAGAGAAATGGCTAGAAGCCATGAAATCCGAGATGGACTCCATGTATGAAAACCAAGTATGGACTTTGGTTTCACCACCTAAGGACATTAAGCCTATTGGGTGTAAATGGGTCTTTAAGAGAAAGACTGGAGCAGATGGCAAGGTAGAGACCTATAAGGCCCGACTGGTTGCAAAAGGTTTCAAACAAAGTTAAGGAGTTGACTATGATGAAACCTTCTCACCAGTAGCTATGCTCAAGTCCATTCGGATTTTGATTGCAATTGCAGCTTATTATGACTACGAGATCTGGCAAATGGACGTGAAAACGGCCTTCCTCAATGGAGAGCTTGAGGAGAATGTATATATGATACAGCCAGAGGGTTTTGTTTCAACGGTTGGAACAAACCAAGTCTGTAAGCTACAACGATCCATTTATTGATTGAAGCAAGCTTCTCGAAGATGGAACATCCATTTTGATAAGATAATCAAAAGTTTGATTTTATCAAAAATGAGGATGAACCTTGTGTGTACAAGAAGGTTAGTGGGAGCGTTGTTTCATTCCTTGTATTATATGTTGATGATATATTACTGATAGGGAATAATGTTCCTATGCTACAGTCGATCAAAATTTGGTTATCTAAACACTTCTCCATGAAGGACTTGGGTGAAGCATCCTATATTTTGGGGATAAAGATCTATAGAGATAAATCTAAAAGGATGCTGGGCTTGACCCAAGGAAAGTACATTGACTCGATGCTAAAGAAGTTTAGCATGGAAGATTCCAAGAGAGGTCTCATGCCGATGAGCCATGGAATACATCTCTCTAAGAAACAGGCCCCAAAGACATCTGAGGAGAGAGACCGGATGAGTAAGATTCCTTATGGTTCTGCAATAGGATCTATCATGTACGGTATGATATGTACTAGACCAGATGTCGCTCATGCACTTAGTGTAATGAGCAGATATCAGTCGAATCCAGGAGAAGAGCACTGGAAGGCAGTGAAAAACATCCTAAAGTACTTGAGAAGAACTAAGGATATATTTCTTGCCTACGATGGGTTTGAATTGAAACTAGAGGGCTATACAGACTCAAGTTTTTAAACGGACCAAGATGAAAGTAAATCCGTTTTAGGGTATGTGTTTACCTTAAACGGTGGCGCGGTGAGTTGGAAGAGTTCCAAGCAACAAACAGTTGCTGATTCAGTGACAGAGGTAGAGTACATAGCTGCAAGTGAAGCTGCAAAGGAAGCTGTTTGGATGAAGAAGTTCATAACTGAACTTGGAGTGGTTCCTAGCATTAGAGGAGCTGTACCTTTATTCTGTGACAACAACGGAGCTGTTGCGCAGGCTAAGGAACCCAGGTCTCATCAGAAATCCAAACACGTGTTGCAGCGGTTTCATTTTATTAGAGATGTCGACGCCGGGAGGAATCGCTTCTTTGGTGATTGTTGCCCTTTCCAATTTTAGCCTTCTCATTAGATGATTTTTGGGAAAGGTCGGCATTAATGTCGACGGGGTTTTGAAAGATCGTTTTTTATGATGAGCCAATTGATCAGAGTCGCCAGTTGGTATATTTGAAATGGATGTACCAACTCATCCGAGTTTCGTTCTTTCGTAAATCGCTGGCTCATATGTGACTCTGGATTAATTGGTCTGCAAACCGAGATTCATAAAGTTCGGGGGCTTGCTTAAGCGAGGGGAAGGTGTTAGGCACCCCCGACTTCCGTGAAACACGGTTACCGCAATCTTGATACTTTCCTATCCTTTAATTCATAAAACGTGTATGTGTGCGCGCGTGTGTGTGCCTATGTGAACATTGTGGTGAGTTTGCATGAAGAAACCATTTGGGTTTTTTCGGAAAAGTCGTATTTTATTTTGGGAATGCTTTAGAATGTCCTTCGGTTTATACGAGAAAGCTTTATGAGGAAAGGTTTGATTTTAATTGTCAAAATTGTGAGATTTCATTAGGTGTCATTTTGGCAAAACAAGAGTTTTTTAAACCTTCGTCAAAATAGGAATCGAGATCTATACATTGCCTTCGTAAATAAAGTGGCGGGCAATTTCTAGAACCCCTTTAACCCTATGCACAACGGTTTTATAAAACGTCATTCATTTTGTATAAAACCATTCTTGTGATGTCTTTGAAAAAACGACTTTCTTTAGCTTTTCGTTAAAGAGGAATCGACATTCATTAGCACTCCCAATTTTTAGCCTCGTGATTCTAATAACCTAATTTGATTGATTTTATGGAAATCTTATCGTTTAGCTTTGAAATCAATTTCGTGCCATAAATCAAATCAAGCATTAAAATGCGTTGGGGCTATTCATGGGCATGTAAGCCATCAAAATAACCCCGAACGCCCACAATCGCATACTTTCACTATGACGGGGCCTTAAACACGATTCTCGCCTTGGCGTCGTTTTAAGGCCCGACGATTACATGTTCACAATGAAGATTACATCGTTCCTACTATCCACATCAAAAGATGTCCATCATCGGATTTGGACCACGGGGTCGCGTTCCTAGGCTCACCCCGAAATTTCCACACACCCACAAAACGGATATTACAAGAAATAACCAATACGGATAATCTAATAATGCCAAGACATCCTAAAATAACAACCCAAAGGAACCACGCCCAATATATCACCGTAAAACAAACAAAAATCAATAAATGAATATCATCAGGTTATTAGGAAGAATTTTGTTCCGATGGAACCCTCACTAATAATCCCTAATTCATTATTCCACCATAAATTACATGAAAACTACATTTAATTTAACCAAATGATATGATAGAAATTGCAATAATAAGGAGATTTTCACCTTGCAAATGATATCAAAGTGGATGTAAACTTGTGTATTTGAATAGAATGGGAAGTGGGTATGATACAATCAAATCAAAAGAGTATAAATCCTCTCCCTTTTTGTTTCTCTCTCCTATTTTGTTGCCAAATTATGCCATTTCTCTCTATTTCCGAGTTGCTGCTGCTTATTCTTTCTTCCTCTTTCCGCCTGCTCACCTCTCTTGGATGCTGAATGAAGGAATGAGCTGAAATAGGCTGGCCGCAGATTGATCTACGGCTGGCTGGCCGCCCCCCATCCACTCAGCTAGTTTTCGGTTTTCGTGTTTCGAGTTCTGTGTTTTGAAAAGGCGCAAAAGGCGCACTTATTGGCCGCAGATCAATCTGCGGCTGGCTGGTTTGATTTTCTCAATTTTTGTACTACGCCTTGATTCTCGTGTAGTGATGTCAATTTTCGCCGACAGGTTTGTATTTTGCAGTCCGGGAATTACTAGGAGACGTGCCACATCATTCGGGAATGCTCATTTCGGACGGCCTTGTTGTCACGTCGGTTTTAGTTGTAAATCGTCGCGGTGGCGTCGAGTGTTCGTACTTGCGCCCATCCTTCGCTCTCGTAGGCCGGCTCAATGGACGAATTTGCCCTCCTGTCAGGGTTAGTATACGAAGTGCAAAATTTGGGTGTCTACAGCTGCCCCTCTTTATCATGTTTATGAAATGTCAAATGAAATGAAAATGATAAAGAACTAGACACTAGATGCATGAATGACAGTGTATAAGAATGACAGTACATACATGATGCAACACATGTAGCTTATGATGCAACACAAGATGTAATGCACGCAAAACATTTGTAAAGGTGTCAATGAATCAATCACTGACCGCATTGTTAGTCGTCAGGTTTCATCTTCTAATTGATCGTCTTGTCTGCGCCGGGTCTCGTATTCGGTCGCTAGTCTCGTGATCACCGGGTCTCGTATCCGGTTGATCGTCTCGTCTGCGCCGGGTCTCGTATCCGGTTGCTCGCCTCGTGATTGCTGGGTCTTGTATCCGGTTGATCGTCTTGTCAGGGCCGGGTCTCGTATCCGGTCACCCATCTCGTAATCACCGGGTCTCGTATCCGGATGATTGCCTTGTCGGGGCCGGGTCTCGTATCCGGTCACCCATCTCGTAATCGCCGGGTCTCGTATCCGGTTGATTGTCTTGTCAGATCCGGGTCTCGTATCCGGTCACCCATCTCGTAATCACCGGGTCTCGTATCCGGTCGATTATCTTGTCGGGGCCGGGTCTCGTATCCGGTCACCTATCTCGTAATCACCGGGTCTCGTATCCGGTTGATTGTCTTGTCGGGGCCGGGTCTCGTATCAGGTCACCCATCTCGTAATCGTCGGGTCTCGTATCCGGTCAATTGTCTTGTCCGGGCCGGGTCTCGTATCCGGTCACCCATCTCGCAATCGCCGGATCTCGTATCCGGTCGATTATCTTGTCGGGGCCGGGTCTCGTATCCGGTCACCCATCTCGTAATCACCGGGTCTCGTATCCGGTTGATTGTCTTGTCGGGGCCAGTTCTCGTATCCGGTCACCCATCTCGTAATCGCCGGGTCTCGTATCTGGTCGATTGTCTTGTCGAGACCAGGTCTCGTATCCGGTCACCCAGCTCGTAATCGCCGGGTCTCGTATCCGGTCGATTGTCTTGTCGGGGTCGGATCTCGTATCCGGTCACCCATCTCGTAATCACCAGGTCTCGTATCCGGTTGATTGTCGACGCCGGGAGGAATCGCTTCTTTCGCGGTTATTACCCTTTCCAATTTTTTGCCTTTTTATTAGATGATTTTTTGGAAAAAAGGTCGACATTAATGTCGACGGGGTTTGAAAGATCATTTTTTTTATGATAAGCCAATTGACCAGAGTCGCCAGTTGGTATATTTGAAATGGATGTACCAACTCATCCGAGTTTTGTTTTCGTAAATCGCTGACTCATGTGTGACTCCGAGTTAATTGGTCTGCAAACCAAGATTCATAGAGTTCGGGAGCCTGCTTAAGCGAGGGGAAGGTGTTAGGCACCCCCGACTTCCGTGAAACACGGTTACCGCAATCTTGATACTTTCCTATCCTTTAATTCATAAAACGTGTATGTGTGCGTGTGTGTGTGAATGTTGTAGTGAGTTTGCATGAAGAAACCATTTGGAAAAGTCGTGTTTTCTTTTGGGAATGCTTTAGAATGTCCTTCGGCTTTATACGAGAAAGCTTTATGAGAAAAGGTTTGATTTTAATTGTCAAAACTGTGAGATTTCATTAGGTGTCGTTTTTGGCAAAACAAGAGTTTTTAAACCTTCGTTAAAATAGGAATCGAGACCTATACATTGCCTTCGTAAATAAAGTGGCGGGAAATTTCTAGGATCCCTTTAATCCTATGCACAACGGTTTAATAAAACGTCATTTATTTTGTATAAAACCATTCTTATGATGTCTTTGGAAAAAAACGACTTTCTTTAGCTTTTTCGTTAAAAAGGAATCGACATTCATTAGCACTCCCAATTTTTAGCCTCGTGATTCTAATAACCTAGTTTGATTGATTTTATGAAAATCTTAATCGTTTAGCTTTGAAATCCTTTTTGATGTGGAAATTCAAATCAAACATTATAATGCGTAGGGGATTATTCGCGGGCATGGAAGCCATCAAAATAACCCCGAACGCCCACAATCACATATTTTTACTATGACGGGGCCTTAAACACGATTCTCGCCTTGACGTCGTTTTAAGGCCCGACGATTACATATTCATAATGAAGACTACATTGCTCCTACTACCCACATCAAAAGATGTCCATCATCGGATTTGGACCACGGGGTCGCGTTCCTAGGCTCACATCCAAAATGGCCAAACAAACACAATATCCTAAAATGGCAATCTAAACAAACTAGGCCCAATAAATCATCATAACAAGCTAAATTAATTCGCTAAATGGACATCCCCGGGTCATTAGGAAGCATTTTGTTCCATGGGAACCTTCACTAATGGTCCCTAAGCCATGTATCCACAACAATATACAAGAAAAATTACATTTCCTATATCCCAATTGGCAAGAAGATTAACAAAATGATACACAAAAATTGCCATAGAAATGGTCTTTTCACCTTGCAAATAATCCTCACAATGTGTATGAACTTGTATATTGAGTAGAGTAGAAAATATATGATATATAATCTTACACAAAAGATATAATTCCTCGCTTTTTTCTCTCTTTTCTCTCTATTTTTCTTGCAAATTTCTGTTGTTTTTCCCTCTTTTCCGAGCTGCTGCTGGTTTTCTTTGTTCCTCTCTCGAACCTCTGTATGCTGAATGAGGGATGAGCTGAAATAGGCTGGCCAGAGATTGATCTAAGGCTGGCCGCCACCCCTCCACTCAGCTGATTTTCGGTTTCCGTGTTTTGAGTTCCGTGTTTTCAAAAGGCGCACTTATTGGCCGCAGATCAATCCGCTGCTAGCTGGTTTGACTTTCTCGATTTTTGTACTACGCCTCGATTCTCGTGTCGTGACGTCGGTTTTCACCGACAGGCTCGTATTTTGCAGTCCGGGAATTACTGGGAGACGTGCCACATCATTCAGGAATGCTCATTTTGGACGGCCTTGTTGTCACGTCGGTTTCGGTTGTAAATCGTCGCAATGGCATCGAGTGTTCGTACTTGTGTCCATCCTTTGCTCTCGTAGGCCGGTTCACTTGACGATTTTGCCCTCCTGTCAAGGTTAGTATACGAAGTGCAAAATTTGGGTGTCTACAGCTGCCCCTCTTTATCATGTTTATGAAATGTTAAATGAAATGAACAGGATAAAGAAATAGACACCCGATGCATGAATGACAGTGCGCAAGAATGACAATACATACATGGTGCAACACATATAACTTATGATGCAACGCAAAATGTAAGACATGCAAAACATTTGTAAAGGTGTCAATGCATCAATCACTGACCGCATTGTTAGTCGTCGGGTTTTGTCATCTAATTGATCGTCTCGTCTGCGCCAGGTCTCGTATCCGGTTGCCAGTCTGGTGATCACCGGGTCTCCTATCCGGATGATCATCTAGTCGGACCCGGGTCTCGTATCCGGTCACCCATCTCGTGATCACCGGGTCTCGTTTCCGAATGATCGTCTCGTCGGGGCCGGGTCTCGTATCCGGTCACCCATCTCGTAATCGCCGGGTCTCGTATCTGGTCGATCGTCTTGTCGGGACCGGATCTCGTATCCGGTCACCCATCTCGTAATCGCCGGGTCTCGTATCCGGTCGTTCGTCTCGTCGGGGCCGGGTCTCGTATCCGGTCACCCATCTCGTAATCGCCGGGTCTCGTATCCGGTCGATCGTCTCGTTGGGGCCGAGTCTCGTATCCGGTCACCCATCTCGTAATTGCCAGGTCTCGTATCCGGTCGATCGTCTTGTCGGGGCCGGGTCTCGTATCCGGTCACCCATTTCGTAATCGCCGGGTCTCGTATCCGGTCGATCGTCTTGTCGGGGCCAGGTCTCGTATCCGGTCACCCATCTCGTAATCACCGGGTCTCGTATCCGGTTGATTGTCTTGTCGGGGCCGGGTCTCGTATCCGGTCACCCATCTCGTAATCGCCAGGTCTCGTATCCGGTCGATTGTCTTGCCGGGGCCAGGTCTCGTATCTGGTCACTCGTCTCGTAACCGCCGGGTCTCGTATCCAGTCGATTGTCTTGTACGTGCCGGGTCTCGTATCCGGTCGCTCGTCTCGTAACCGCCGGGTCTCGTATCCGATCGCTCATCTCGTAATCACCGGGTCTCGTATCCGGATGATTGTCCTGTGAGTGCCAGGTCTCGTATCCGGTCGCTCGTCTCGTAACCGCCGGGTCTCGTATCCGGTCGATTGTCCTGTGAGTGCCGGGTCTCGTATCCTGTCACTCATCTCGTAATCGCCGGGTCTCGTATCCGGTTGATCGTCTTGTGAGTGCCGGGTCTCGTATCCGGTCGCTCGTCTCGTGATCACCGGGTCTCGTATCCGGATGATCGTCTTGTTGGTGCCGAGTCTCGTATCCGGTCACCCATTTCTTAATCACCGGGTCTCGTCTCCGGTTGATTGTCTTGTTGGTGCCGGGTCTCGTATCCGGTCACCCATTTCGTAATCATCGGGTCTCGTCTCTGGTTGATTGTCTTGTTTGGTGCCGGGTCTCATGTCCGGTCACCCATTTCGTAATCACTGGGTCTCGTCTCCGGTTGATCGTCCTCGTATATCGTTCTTGTCAGCCATCGCTTTTGACTCTAATAGGCTAGGACCTTGACACCTAACCTGCTCGATGGATCACGTACAGAATTATCATCTATTTATGCATGGACACAACATTTAAAATGTAAATTGATGAAAATATGACCCTGTACAGTCTTTTGATACTGTTCTACAGTTGTCATCATTTGTCGTGGTTTGCTTGGATCTCAGCCCTTCCCAGGGATCGCTCACTTTTTGGGATATCGGCCCTTCCCAGGGGTTGTTCACCACCTTGTTGTTCGTTTGGATGCCTTCCCAGGTTCTCACACCACCTTATTGTGATTTGCTTGGATGCCTTCCCAGGTTCACTCACCACCTTGTTGTGGTTTGCTTGGATGCCTTCCCAGGGTGCTCACCACCTTGTTGTGATTTGCTTGGATGCCTTCCCAGGGTGCTCACCGCCTTGTTGTGGTTTGCTTGGATGCCTTCCCAGGGTGCTCACCACCTTGTTGTGGTTTGCTTGGATGCCTTCCCAGGTTCACTTCTTGTTTGGATACCAGCCCTTCCCAGGGTCATTGATTGTTTGGATACCAGCCCTTCCCAGGGGTCATTGATTGCTTGGATACCAGCCCTTCCCAGGGGTCGCTCGATTTGATTTGAGTGATCTCTTGAAGTGGGATGTGTGATCGGCTTCTGTCCTGGATCTCCACCCGTCGCCTCACTTTGCAGAGTGTTGGAGGATGGGTGATGTACCTGGGAGAGCGCGCATTCAAATGCGTTACTAGAGAGATCTACATCCCGCATTCCCTTCCTTTCACTACCTCCTGGCCGCTGGATTCTCAGCCTTCGGAGATCATGCTCGCAGGGGAGGATGGCCGGATGCTTTCTACGGGTCCCAGTACGAGTGAGGCTTTCCGTACCTGGTGGGTGCCCCGTACTATCGGTCCTCAGACCCGGGCCACATTTTTCCTCGGGGATATGGTCCCCGGCTCGATGATGATGACTGATTGGGCAGCCTGCGTTCAGAGTCCCACCCATGCTGAGCAGATTGCCACTCTGACCCGTCAGGTAGAGCAGCTATCCTTATATCTTCGGGTGTTACGCCGGACCCCAGAGGATGCTTACGCCTACGATCCTGATAGTGCGGGTTATGATGCAGGCCCGAGCTAATCTGATGCCACATCGCAGCCATACATTCCTGACATGAATTTTGGTCCTCCGACTTCGACGACCCCAGGGGATCAGTTCGAGGATCCCGCTTTCATAGATGACATTGACTTTGTTTAGATCATGATAGGATAGGGCTTTTGTACCTACACCTGTTTAGATTTATTTTTTCCTTTTTATCATTATTACATGCACTATGTACTGAACTCATTTGTTTTATTTATGCACAGTTTTTATCTTTTATATCATGAAATTCATTTTCTTCATTATTAACTGTATGATGCATGCTTTTTTTTTTATGGACAGAGAAATGACCCCTGTACAGTCTTTTTGATACTATTTTGTTACAGATGTCGCCCTCAGATGTCGTGGTACGTTTGGATCCCATTCCTCCCACAGGGTTGGTTGGCAGTCTCCTCCGTTGGTTGGACAGTTTATCGTCGGCCGACAGGGTTATCGCAGATGGCCTTTTGGGACATTCTTGGTCCTTATTAACCTTTTAGGTGCCAGCGGGCTTTGTGGACGGTATTCTGAGCTATTGGGCCCCCGCCCGTCAGGTGTTCAGGTTAGGGACAGTAGAGCTGACCCCCACCCTCGAGGAGTATGCTCGCTTCACCGGCCTGCCTTTGGATAGGCCTTGTGCTAGGGTCACAGCTGGTTCCATGCGCCGTTAGTTCTTGACTTTCACCGGTTTGCGGAGGACAGTCTTGTTATCGGTGATCACCTCAGACCATCTAGTTCCCCTACATTTCCTGATTGACCGATTCGGCTCACCCAGCAGCTTTCACCTATTTTTTGGCGATTTTTCCGTATCCGAGGAGCGCTGGGGTGCTTTGAGATTGGACGTTTTGATGGCCTGTGTTATCTCAGCTTTGTATTTGCCTGCAGGACCCGATCAGTTGGACATGCGGGTTGTCGTGGCCGTTAGAGCCCTTCAGGAGGATCACACCATTCTTCCCATGATATTGGCGGATACCTACATGTCAGCCTCATATTGCCAGTCTTTCCGAGGCAGAGTATTCAGAGGGAGCTCGACTTTGTTATACGTGTGGTTCATGAGTCATCTCAGTCCCATCGGCCATTTTCGTCACCAAGGGTTTTGCTTCAGCCATGACATAGCCACGCAGTTTTCGTTTCGTCCCGTGAGTTGTACTGATGTGGCCTCCTAGACATCATTTTTGTCGGTCATTGAGGATCCCTTTCATCTCCTGGTCTATTCGGGTTATTGCTCCTTTGTGAGCTTCTTGACTCACGTGCCCAACCTGGATTTCATCCCTATTGCTGGCTTGAGGGGCGTGACGACTTATCATCCCTTGGCGGTTACAGGGCAGTTTGATCAGACATAGGATTTTCACCCTTTCACGGGTGCAGCCGCCTACCGATTCCTTATATCATCCCAGACCGAGAGGGATCTACTGCAGGTTTACGATCTTTGGTCTCGCAGGATCTTTGCCGAATATAGTGAGAGCTGCCACATCCAGACATTCGCTTATGTGCAGTGGTTGCGCGGAGACTCAGATCCGGTTGGTTTGAGTCAGACTGGTGCCTTTGATGACTATGGAGTAATTTTCCCAGATGATACCACAGATCATTCCATCTCAGCGGATTCTGCCCCTAGTCGGGTTACTGAAGACAGCTGGATCCGACTTGCCTTGATTGTTATTGAATCTGAGAGGGATGCTGCCATTGCTGAGAGAGATGCCGCTATTCTGGCCAGAGACGTTGCCATTGCTGACAGAGACGCCATTGTATTTCAGACCAGGGCAGTTATAGATGCTCATTCTGGGACTGTCAGCCGAGCCACTGCTTTACTGGATCGCATTGATATGATGGGGCAGCAGATTGCAGGGGATGTTGATGCTTCAGATCTATCCACCACTTTATCCATCCTGCTTCAGCTAGTTTCAGATTTGTAGATTGTTTTATTTCCTACATAGACTATGTCAGTTTCATCGGTTATCGAAAGAGAAATCTTGTAACAAAATGACTTATATATGTAGACATGCATTTAAATTTAGTCATTTTCCCTTTTTGTCGTATCGTCGCCTTTCATTGGATCCTCATTTTATCCAGTTGACCACGATTTTGACATTTCACTTTCTTTCTCTTCTCAAGTCTTGATGGAGATCTGACAGATATGGTCGTACCCCTGTCGATTTCATCGAATTGGGTCTTAGATTTTGGGATAACTGTCTGGTTGGATCAGGGTTATGTCATTTGGGATGAAACTGGTTAGGCGGCTGGCTTCGGGACGGTTTTGAGGGTGTAGGAAGGTTTATCTGGCTGTTGGGAATTGGTTTTGTTTAGGGAAAGGATTATCTTTTTAAAGGATCGGACCGCGCCATGATGGCTGCCTACGTACCCCCACAAGTTGGGAGATCAGTTCGAGAACTGATGATTCAAGCGTAGAACCGCTTCACCGAATCGAAATTGAGGAGTTGTGGAAATACCTCACCATCCATTTCTTGCAATATGAGGGCTCCTTCGAATAGCACTTTCTTAATCACAAATGGTCCTTCCTAGTTCGGGGCGAACTTCCCCTTGGCTTCGTCTTGACAAGGCATGACTCTTTTTAGCACCAAATCATTTTCCTTGAACTTCCGAGGTCTTATCCTTTTGTCATATGATCGAGAGATCCTTTGTTGATATAACTGACCGTGCCAAACAGCAGCCACCCTCCTTTCATCAATTAGGGCCAATTGGTCGTATCGACTTTGCATCCAATCCTCCTTGCTTATCTGAGCATCGATCATTATCCTGAGGGACGCCATCTCAACCTCAATTGGCAGAACGACCTCCATTCCATACACCAAAGCGTAAGGGGTTGCCCCTGTAGAAGTACGCGTTGACGTTCGGTATACCAACAGGGTGAGGGGTAGCAGATCCGGCCATCCCCGATGATTAGCAGACATTTTCGCCATGATCTTCTTGATGTTCTTATTTGCAGCCTCCACTGCCCCATTCATCTTAGGACGGTAAATGACAGAATTGAGGTGTTTGATCTTCAACTGGTCGCATAATCCCTTTATGAGGGCGTTGTTCAAATTTTTGGCATTGTCGGAGACCAAAACCTCAGGTTGCCCGTATCGACAAATGACATTATTCCTGATGAAACCTACGATGACCTCCTGAGTTACTTTGGGGAAAGAAGCTGCTTCCACCCATTTGGTGAAGTAATCAATCATGACGAAAATGAATCGGTGTCCGTTGCTTGCCTTGGGTTCTATGGGTCCGATTACATCCATTCCCCACATTGAAAATGGCCACGGGAAAGTCATACAGTGCAGTTCATTGGGAGGCGTATGGATCACATTACCGTGCGCCTGGCATTGGTAACACCGTTTGACATGATCATCACAGTCGGCCTTCAGTGTTAACCAATAATGCCCCGTTCTCAAGATCTTTTTGGCCAGCATCGGTCCACTCATGTGTGGCCCACACACTCCACATGTATTTCGTTCATAATCCTTTGGGCCTGCGTTTCATCTATGCATTGTAACAGTCCCAACCCAGCATCCCTCTTGTAGAGTGAATCCCCACTCAGGTAAAATTTCATTGCCATCTTTTGAATCCTCATCCTCTCAACTCGGCTCGCCGGGTCGGGAATGGATCTATCCCTCAGGTACTCCCTTATGTCGTGATACCAAGGCTGCTTCGGCAGAACCACCTCGTCTGATAATACTGCAACATGTTCCTCGTATGTCGGGGCATTCTGTACTGCTATCTCAATCTGTGGAACGTCCCTGCTCTCGATTACGTGGATTAAGGAAGCCAGAGTTGCCAATGCATCGGCAAAATCATTCCGTCCACGGAGCGCGATATCTTCGAACTCTTGCATCAATTGGATAACACAACGATGGTATGGGAGTAATCGGAGCTCTTTCGTGTTGTACACCCCGATCACCTGTCTAATTACCAGTTCTGAATCCCCGAACACCGCTAGTCTCTTCACTCCCATGTCGCGGGCAAAGCGGAGTCTCAATATACATCCCTCGTATTCAGCTGTGTTGTTTGAATTGCTGAACTGTAATTTAGTGGCCACAGGGTATTGCTCTCCGGTGATAGAGACCAGGACCGCTTCGGCTCCTGCCCCCTCAGCATTCATGGCACCATCAAAATACAGCTTCCAGAACTGCCCCTCGTCATCACATTTCGTGTGTGATACCCAAAATATATCTTCGCCCAGCAGAGGAGTTTCTAACGGCTCCATCCCCCCTGACGGCGTTTCCGCCATCTGATCTGCAATTCCTTGCCCTTTCATGGCTTTTTGAGTTACGTATACCATGTCGAACTGTTGTAAGATTAACTGCCATCTTGAAAGTCGACAGTTCAGCATGGGCCTTTCAAAGATATATTTCAGGGGATCCATTCTCGATACCAGGTACGTAGTATGCCCATGGAGGTAGTGCTGTAATCTCCCTACAGCCCAGGCCAGAGCACAACAGGTCTTCTCGATGGGAGTGTAATTCTGTTCACATTGGCTAAATCTCTTGCTGAGGTAATAGATGGCCTGCTCTTTACCTGCCTCATTCCTCTGCCCCAGCATACATCCCATCGCGATGGCATTGACCGATATATACATAACTAGAGAGATCCCATCCCTCGGGGGTACCAGTACTGGTGCCTCTGTCAGCTGCTTTTTAATGGTCTGAAAAGCCTTCTGACATTGCTCATTCCATTCTTGGGAAGCACCTTTCCTTAACAGTTTGAAAATTGGCTCGCATGTAGTCGTCAAGTGGGATATAAAACGGCTGATGAAGTTTATTCTTCCAAGGAATCCTCTTACCTCCTTCTCCGTGTGAGGTGCCGGCATATCCACAATGTCCTTAATCTTTGCTGGATCCAACTCAATGCCTCGATCACTAACCAGGAATCCCAAGAGCTTACCCGACTGCACTTCGAAAACACACTTTGCTGGATTGAGCTTCGAATTATACTTTCTGAGCCGATCGAATAGCTTTTTAAGATGGGTTATATGGTCAGATTCTACCCTTGACTTCACGATAATGTCATCCACGTAGACCTCTATCTCCTTATGCATCATGTCGTGGAATAGGGCCATCATGGCTCTCTGATAAGTAGCCCCCACGTTTGTGAGACCAAAAGCCAATCGTCTATAGCAGAAGGTGCCCCAAGGGGTGATGAACGCGGTCTTTTCCCGATCTTCCTCCGCCACCATTATCTGATGATACCCCGCAAAGCAATCAATAAAAGAGTACATCTCGAACTGGGCTGTGTTATCCACCAGGATGTGTATGAAGGGCACCGGGAAGTTATCCTTGAGACTGGCCTTGTTTAGATCTCTATAGTCTACACATACCCTCACCTTCCCTCTAGGCTTAGCCACTAGGACTACATTGGACAGCCATTCTGGGTAAGTGGACACCATAATGATTCCCGCCCTGAACTGCTTGATGATCTCTTCCTTCACTTTTAAGCTCCACTCCGGTTTCAACTTCCTTAGTTTCTGCTTGACAGGCCTGAAACCCTCCTTGATGGGCAACCGGTGTACCACAATGTCGGTGGACAATCCGATCATATCCTCATGAGACTAGGCAAAGACATCCTCATATTGGCTTAGCAACTCAGTTATTTCTGCTTTCTGGCTAGGGGTAAGGTCCGTCCCTATCTTGAGTTCTTTTGGCTTGTCAAGGGTTCCAATATCTATGGTGATGGTTTGGCCGAAGTTGGGTTTGGGTTTATCCTCGACCCATCCTTTGATCTCATCAGGCGCATCGTCGTAATCTGTCTCGTCTTGCTCAATGCCCATTAAATCAAAATCCAGCTCAATGTCAAAATTATAATCATCATTCAAATTTGAAAGACCGTTTGTTAGGCAAGGATTACTCAAATTGGTACACCTGACATGAATCAAAATACTTGTCATATATAAGTTACTTTCCACGACGATCACATTTTCAAATAACATAAAGAAACGACATAATTATGCAAAAACAAAACAACAACAAAAAATAAACTTCTTCATCCTCCCATCCTCTAGGGTCTACCACCCTGATGTCGGGTTTTACCCTTGTTTGGATGTCACTGGTTTCATGGTCCAGTTGTCGACGGTCAGGTCAGATGAAATGCGCTGGATAAAAGGGGGCTTCACATCGGACACTTCCCCGATGACTACAGCCACATCGCCTGAGTCCCTCTTCCTACCTTCTTCAGGAATAATTAACCCTGCCCAATCGATGATAGGCACACCTTGTTGGGCTTCAGGTGGCGTGACAACATACGTCCCCTCTCCATTGCTTGTTAATTGTCCGGGGATATAGCACCTGGTTTCAAACTTTTACGCGACCTCCTGTAAGAAATTTTCCCTCTTGGTTGACTCATCATTTGTGGGGGTCAATTCTTCATCCCCTATCCCAATCACAGGCTCGCTAGACCCTTGTTCATTGTTGACCTTGGTCACCGGTTTGCCAGCCAGTCGAATCGGGGCCACGCCCTGACGGTGTCTCCGTGCTATGCCTTCACGATATCCCAACCCTGCTTTACCTATCTGATGGGGTAGTTGAACGGGCTCAGTGAGTCCTTGGCTGCTCTTTCCTAACCCCTGTCCAGGCTGGAATTTCATTTTCATCATTTCTTTTGCAACGAAGGTAAGTTCTGGAGAGACTTTAGGTTTCACGGTTGGGGCTCCCAGGCATCTGTAGTGGGGAGTGCTAATTTCCAGCGCCTGAAAATTGGCAGGTGTGGCCGACTCGTCCACATTAATCACTGGTAGGCCATTCCTGGAAGGAGAAGGGTCATCACATTCTGCCGAGATCGTTACCAGGTTCCCGTCGATGACTAGTTTGATTTGTTGGTGTAGCGAAGGAACTGCCCCGACCATGTGTATCCACGGCCTCCCCAATAATAGGTTATAACTGGCCGCAATGTCTAGGACTTGGAAAGAGATATCAAAAGTACAAGGTCCGATTTCCACCGACAATTGTATCTCTCCAATTGTATCCCTCCGGGAACCATCGAAAGCTCGCACCACTACATGACTGGCTCACAGGCGCTTAGGATTGATGTTCATCTTCTGCAATATACTGAGGGGGCAGATATTCAACGCCGATCCCCCATCAATCAGCACCCCATTCATGATATAACCTGAGGAGATTACTGCAATATGTAGTGGTTTTCGATGCCCCCTTCCCTCTTTGGGGATATCGTCATCAGTAAATGATATTACATCACTCTCCAACAGGTGGTCCACCAGATGGCCGAAACCTTCCTTGCTAATTTCTTTGGGAACGTATGCCTCCTCCAGGACTTTCGCCAGGGTTTTGCAGTGATCATTAGATGATAACACCAAGTCCATGATTGATGTCAGGGTTGATTCCATCCTCTTCAAGAGTTCTAAAGCTTTCTCCTCGGAAATCTCTTCATTTTTCTTCGTTTTGCTCTCAAGGACTCGTCCAGGAAGATACAAAGGATTCCCCCTTGTTGTCACAGAAGCACAACTGGCCGCTTCCTCTGACAACCTCCCATAATTCCATGGTACCGTCTTTAGACTGCTGATAGGATTTGCGGGCTCGCTGTAAGGATGAGGGGTTTCGGAGCCGCCAACTTGACAGACCCCTCCATGATATTTCTACTTACACCCATCAACCTAATGGGCGCTCCCCGTGCACTCCCGTGATTACTTATCATGTTGATCATTTCATCAATTTTCTTCACATAATTCAGCCTTGACGGCCCCTCGGCTTCACTGGCCTCCGCCACATTGACCCCTCCTCCATCATGTCTAGGTAGGGGATTGACCTTAACATTTGGGGAGTCTGGCTGTTCCACCACAATTTCCCCACTATCAATCAAGTTCTAGATTCTGTGCTTTAACGTCCAACAGTCCTGCGTATCATGACCAGGGGAACCTGAGTGGTATGCGCATCGCTTGCTTGGGTCAAACCTTCTTCCCTTCGGGTCACTTGGGGGTGCCAAATCGACTATCTTCTTTTGAGCTATCAATACCGCTAGAATCCGCTCAAGAGGATCCCCGAGTGGGGTGAATACTTGATTTTGTGAGGCCTCGAATCTCCTTCGCCCTTCTGCCCTCTGATCAGTGAAGTTAGGCTATTGGGATGGCCCCACCCTCTGCACCTGTACTGGAGGATTGTTTTCTGCCTTTCTAGATGACCCCTGAAGGATGAGGGAAACATCCTCCTCCTTTTTCTTTTGCACCCTACGGGAAGTGCTGCCATAATTTCCATTATGTATTTGTTCTGCAGCCGTTTCCAAAGCCGTGAAATCCCGAATCTTACCAGACTTCAAACCCATATCCACCATTTCTCCGTGTTTAATCATCTCGGCAAAAGGCCTACCAATCCCTGATATAACCCGTTCATAATAAGGGGCCTCTTGAATATCCACGAAGGTCATCACCATTTTCGATTCACTCACTGGGGGGTTCACCTGTGCGGCCATACCCCTCCATCGTTGTGCATAATCCCTGAAGGATTCCCTGGGTTGCTTCTTAACTTTTGTCATTTGGTATCTATCAGGGGCTATTTGTGCTTGGAAGTTATACTGTGTTAAGAAGGTGTGGGCCAATTTCTCCCAATTGTGAATCCGGGCATTGTCAAGACGGGCATACCAGATTCTCGCTTCTCCCGTCAAACTCTTTTGGAAAAGTTGCATCCTTAGACCCTCGTCTTCTGCATAAGATCCCAGCTCCCCAATGTAGATTTTCAGATGGGTATAAGGATCCCCCTTACCATTGTATTCTCAAATTCGGGAATTTTAAATTTCTCCGGGTATCTGGTTCCGGGGAAGACACATAGATCCGAATAATTAACCCTACCTAGGGACCCTATGCCTTTCATAGATTGGATAGTTTCCTCCATTTGTTTCATTTTCTTTCGCAGGGCATCCGTATCTCCCTCTTCCGGGATAGTAATCACTGTTTTGTTAGGTATGGGAATGACCTTTGGGATGACGGGTTCACCCTTAGGTTGGGGTGGATCCTCCTTAGGTGGATCATGTCTAGGTATCAATTTCTCCTTCAGCATTATGGCCATCTCCAACATTTGTTTCTTAAAGTCATCAAATTCCTCACGAGATATAGCACCAGGATTAGTAGGTGGGAGATCAGCCATTTCAGATGTAGAGTTTTGAGCCCTTTTAGATTGCGAACGTGTTTGAGGAGCAATCCTACAGAAACAGTGGTTCGAAGTTTAGTCCTGGGGAATGAAAAAATGCGGATGCATGCTAAAGCGGTAATCTTTTGTGTTTTTGGGTTTTTTTTTTAATCTTTCCCTGTAAAACAGAAAATTAGTAGTCCTTTAATGTAATAACAAATGCTAAACGTGACTTTATTATGCTTCCCCAGCTATTCCCTGCAAAACATAGAGGTTAGTAATTTCTTTCGACAGAAAGGGAAGCATATATGAATGGGATCATGACATTTATACGCGTGAACGTAAAAGGGCATGAAGAGACCTTTCCTGCGTTGGGTTAATCTGAGGCTGACCTATCCTAGGGTTACTCTCACGGGCTTTTCGGTATGAAGGTCCCCAAATCTTCGCAATCTACTCGTCTGAGTCCTTTCGATTAGAGCGGATTTGGGTGGTGCGTTTCCTAGGCCATCTTCGGGGAGCAGCCCCTTCGAGTCCAGTAATAAGCAACCGACAGGTTCGCCTCAAGAAGAGGTACTCTCGCAACATACATTCACATTCATCGTCCTCACCGTATGCAAATGATTGCTTTAAAGTAAAATAATCCCATCCAAATCATTCATTTATTGGACAAAACACACATTCACAAAACAATAGATAAAAAATCGCACGTTCATGCACATTTATGAATTTTAAAGGATAGGATAGCATCAAGATTCAAAAGCGGCTTAACCCCTCTAATAGTCCCCAGCGGAGTCGCCAGCTGTCGACGCCGGTTTTTCGCCTCTTCCGATTTTAGCCTTTTGATTGAATGATTTTATGGAAAAGGTCGGTTTTAATGTCGACGGGGTTTTGAAAGATCGTTTTTTATGATGAGCCAATTAACCAGAGTCGCTAGTTGGTATATTTGAAATGGATGTACCAACTCATCCGAGTTTTCGTTTTTTATAAATCGCTGGCTCATATGTGACTCCGAATTAATTGGTCTGCGAACCGAGATTCATAGAGTTCGGGGGCTTGCTTAAGCGAGGGGAAGGTGTTAGGCACCCCCCCACTTCCGTGAAACACGGTTACCGCAATCTTGATACTTTCCTATCCTTTAATTCATGAAGCGTGTATGTGTGCGTGTGTGTGCGTGTGTGTGCCTATGTGAATGTTGTGGTGAGTTTGTATGAAAGAATCATTTGGGGTTTTCTTATGGAAAGTCGTGTTTTGAGAGTGCTTTAGAGTGTCCTTCGATTTATACGAGAAAGCTTTATTCTTTATTTAGAAAGGTTTGATTTTGATTGTCAAAACGGTGAGATTGCATTAGGTGTTGTTTTGGCGAAACAAGAATTTTTAAATCTTCGCCAAAATAGGAATTGAGATCTATACGTTGCTTTCATAATTCAAATGATGGGCAACCTCTAGGATCTCTTTAACCCTATGCACAAAGATTTAATAAAACGTCATTTATTTTTATAAAACCATTTTTTGTGATGTTTGAAAACGATTTCTTTCTTTTGCCTTCTCGTTAAATAGAAATCGACATTCATTAGCACTCCCAATTTTTTATCCTCGTGAAGCTAATAACCTAGTTTGATTTATTTTATGAAAATCTTTATCGTTTAGCTTTGAAATCCATTTCGTGTCATAAATCAAATCAAACATTAAAATGCGTTGGGGCTATTCATGGGCATGTAAGCCATCAAAATAACCTCGAATGCCAACAATCGCATTCTTTCACTATGACGGGGCCTTAACCGCGATTCTCGCCTTGGCGTCGTTTTAAGGCCCGACGATTACATATGTACAATGAAAACTACATCCTTCTTACTATCTACATCAAAAGAGGTCCATCATCGGATTTGGACCACGGGGTCGCTTTCCTAGGCTCACAACCAAATTTCCACACACCCACAACCGGATATTACAAGAAATAACCAACACGGATAATCTAACAATACCAAGACATCCTAAAATAGCGATCTAAAGGAACCACGCCCAATATAGCACCATAAAACAAACAAAAAATTCAATAAATAAATATCATCGGGTTATTAGGAAGAATTTTGTTCCGATGGAACCCTCACTAATAATCCCTAATTCATTTTTCCATCATCAATTACATGAAAAAAAACTACATTTAATTCAACCAAAGGATATGATAGAAATTGCAAAAATAAGGAGATTTTCACATTGCAAATGAGATCAAAGTGGATGTAAACTTGGGTATTTTGAATAGAAGAAGAAGTATATGTGATACAATTAAATCAAAAGAATATTATTCCTCTCTTTTTTTCTTCCTTTCTCTCCTATTTTGTTGCAAAATTTTGCTATTCTTCTCTCAATTTCTAAGCTACTGCTGCTAGTTTTTTCTCCTTCTCGCCTGCTGCTAACCTCTTGTATGCTGAAGCGAAAATGAGCTGAAATAAGTTGGCTGGCCGCCTACCTTCCACTCACCTGGTTTCGAGTTCCGTGTTTTCAAAATGCGCACTTATTGGCTGTAGATCAATCCGCGGCTAGACGGTTTGACTTTCTCGATTTTCGTGTCACGCCTCGACTTTTGTGCCGTAACGTCGGTTTTTGCTGACAGGCTTGTATTTTGCAGTCCGGGAATTTCTGGGAGACGTGCCACCTCACTCGGGAATGCTCGTTTCGGACGGCCTTATTGTCACGTCAGCTTTGGTCGCCAATCATCGCGGTGGTGTTGAGCGTTCGCACTTGTGCCCATTCCTTCGCTCCCGCAAGCCGGTTCAATTGATGATTTTGCCCTCCTGTCACGGTTAGTATAGGGAACGCAAAATTTGGGTGTCTACAATAATAAGACTCCTCTTATTAATTTATATTTAATATTTCCAAAATATTAAATAATAAATATTAAGCTATTTAATTTATTCTATCTCCATAGATTAAATTAAATACACTTAACTTATTATTACAATTATGCTATTTACTTCTTAAATAAATATTTTCCTTTTGCGGTGTGACTCTTTGGGTTCTCCATATTAAACCAGTTGTGAATAAATTAATTAGAACAATTCTAATTTTATTTAAATAAATAAATTAAACTATTTAATTCATTTAAATAAATAATATTTATTCTATAATAAGGGTAAGCCTCCTTAGCGATCAACGACTTTCCAAATAATATAGATTTTAACATTAATCAAAAAAGAACCTTTCAGTGAATAGTTACCGTACAATTCAATCCTTCTAGCATACAATGTCCCAATTAAATATAAGACATGGATTTACTGTCAAGTCTTATTTTATTTAATTATATGTATTTCGATTCCCAAATGCACAACTCTAAATAATACAAATTAGAAACTCTTTTTTAATTTCATTCTGCCTTGGCCAAGGACTACTGAGTTGTCATTTATCGAATCACATAGGACATTCACATCTTTTACTAGACTTGGTAGATTCTTTGTCGATCATTCACCTATCTCCATGTACAACTTATTATACCCAATCATACCCTTTGATATACCCTAAAGGTCTTAAGGGACATGTCAAATTATAACTCATCATACACAAGATACTATGATGATCTCAAGTCCAAGGATCACTTGTACTACTATCACTATAGGAATTCCTATTGACAGGCGAGTAAAACTCTATTAGGTATTCCTTAGCGAGCCACGTTCAGTGAAGTTATTTTCCAATAAGCACCTACATACTTGTTTTAGTGTCTCCACACAAATGATTATGAGATCAATAATCCTCTTCTTAAGAGCAAGCAACGTATGTACTAATCTATCCGGATTCACTAATCCCCTATTTAGTAATCCAACGATTAGGAACGATTTTAGTTTGTGAGCTATCTTGAATTTAGATCTCATTAGCATGATCACCATCATGATTCTAAAAGCATTGCTCAAAACTATGGGTTTATCACATTTAATATAACAACACCATGTAGATAATATAAAATGCCTTTTAAGAATATCAATTCTTTTATTAATAAATGATTAAGATTACAAAGTATATGCTACATCATATCAAATATGATTGGCTTGTGTGCATACTACTTTCAATCTCCCACTTGCACTAAAGCCATTCGCCTTGGTATCTAATACCCATCTTCTCTAAGCGACGATCAAACTGTTGTTGAGTTAAAGCTTTAGTAAATGGATCTGCAATGTTGTCTTGAGAGTCCACACACTCCAGGGTGACATCTCCTCTTTCAATGATCTCTTTAATCAAATGAAACCGCCGCAACACGTGTTTAAATTTCTGATGAGACCTGGGTTCCTTAGCCTGCGCAACAGCTCCGTTGTTGTCACAGAATAAAGGTACAGCTCCTCTAATGCTAGGAACCACTCCAAGTTCAGTTATGAACTTCTTCAACCAAACAGCTTCCTTTGCAGCTTCACTTGCATCTGTGTACTCTGCCTCTGTCACTGAATCAGCAACTGTTTACTGCTTGGAACTCTTCCAACTCACCGCGCAACCGTTTAAGGTAAACACATACCCTGAAACGGATTTACTGTCATCTTGGTCCATTTGAAAACTTGAGTCTGTATAGCCCTCTAGTTTCAATTCAGACCCATCGTAGACAAGAAATACATCCTTAGTTCTTCTCAAGTACTTTAGGATGTTTTTCACTGCCTTCCAGTGCTCTTCTCCTAGATCCGACTAATATCTGCTCATTACACTAAGTGCATGAGCGACATCTGGTATAATACATATCATACCGTACATGATAGATCCTATTGCGGAAGCATAATGAATCTTACTCATCCGGTCTCTTTCCTCAGGTGTCTTTGATGCCTGTTTCTTGGAGAGATGTATTCCATGGCTCATCGGCATGATGTGACGCCCCCAAATTCGGGTTTCCAAATACCCGGATCCGGTCATCACGATCCAACATAAACATCCACCTGTAACAACATATGGTATCTAAAATGCGGAATAAAATAAACATACGTTGTTCATTACAAGGTGTTACTAGTCCCAGAATACGATTAACCTTAAACATTTACACAATCCATACCCTAAATAGCTAGCAGGGTTTAAATTACATTAATAGAAATTAACTAACACATGAATCTAAAGTCTGCTACGAGAAGTCTATCATTTCATCTTTTCTTTCCCTTTGTTCTTCCCTGACGTCTCGGGTTTAGCTGCAATGAAGTCATGATATAGCAAGAATGAGCAACGAGTTTGCCCAGCAAGTTTAAGGTGCAACAATAAAAAATATATCATGATGAAGGGATATTAAAGGGATTTCAACAATAGAATAACCAGAAGCAAGAACATTAAATGCTTTTAGAACAATTGATAGTCAAATAGACTTTGAACGATAACTTCCAGAGGAGTCAATAGCTAGTTGACCCTCTGGTTACTGGCTACAGAATAACGTACTTGAGGGGATCAGCCTCGCGTACCCTATGTATATGCATAACATTTAACTCTGCTGTTTGTACCTTATATACGGTACGTGGGGTACTCCCCGATAAATAAAGGGGTGTTCATACAGTCTAAGAATCCTTACCAGTGATTGGTTCAGATAGCTTTTATAAATTCATAATTGCCTGACCGAACAAGGGTTCAGACTTAACCATGAGTAGTTCAAAATTTCTGAATTTAAATAATTATATGAAATCAAATGCGCGAGTACGAATGTCAATAAATATATAGATGTGGAATAATTTTAAAAGTAATTAGACCACTTAAAGCGTACTCGGGAATAAGATTCAAGCTTAAAGAATAACTCACAACAATATATACCTTTTTGCATGAATTAAAACAATGCATAAGGTTTAAAAGCATGCTCAATGCAAAAATTGAGTGAGAAGAACTTGCAAAATAAAAGAAGTTTAGGGTTAGGAACTTGCAGAAATCTAAGTTCGGGATAGAGAACTTGCCTGTTTGCTCAGCTACAGATAAATTCTAGCTTTAATTAATTGATCTCGAGTGACCTATCATTGGACAAAGTCGGCTTATCAATTATTATAACATGATTGTATCTTGGCACGCTTCACTATACCATTTACTTAGCAAATAAAGAATTCATCATCTATAATTAATTACCATTTAATATTAGTTAAACGGGAATTTATTAATGACCCTTAGCTATTATTTAAACAGATAATAATTAATCATGGTCACTATCATTTGAATACTCAATTTATTACCTTTGATTGTATCTAGGTATGGTTTAACAATCCTTATAAAATAAATTTATTTTGGTTTAAAGATAACGGAAAACCATTGATCAATTATTTAATTGATTTACTCTTAATTACCATTACCTTAGGGATAATTTAGTAATTATTGTACTTGTTCTTTATTCAACATTAATTAAGGTATAACTTTACACACACTTAATTATTATTAAATATTAATATTCGCCAAGTGTTTATTATCTTTATTTATTAAGGCCCAAAAATAATTAACTTATTAATCTCCCTCATACTTAATCATCATTTCATTGATGATTAAGTACTTACCATCCTTATTATTTCGTAACTTCATTTATACTTAATTATTATTATAATAGTTAAATACTTAGTACCTTTATTAATTATTTATTAATAAATAATAAATAATTATTTTATTAACTTTATTCTTATTTAATTATTATTAAATAAATAGCAATTAAATATTTGTTATCTTTATTTATCACTTACTGACAAATAATTAAATTATTAACTCTATTCATACTTAATTATTATTTAATATTAATTAAATAATAATTAAATATTTATCATCTTTATTCATATTTAATTATTATCCCATAATAATTAAATATTTATTACCTTTATTTATTATTCCTTGATAATAATTATTAATTTATTTTATTCCTACTTAATTATTAATAGTAACTTAATAACAATTAAGTAAGTATTACCTTTATTTATTATTTAATGTTAAATAGTAAATAATCAAATTATAAATTTTACTCATACTTGGTTATTATTTAATACTAATTAACTAATAATTAAATAATTAACTTTGTTCACACTTATTTATTATAATAATTAAATATTTATTATAATAAATAATTGATAACATTTATCAGTGTATTATTAACTCCAACAATAACTAATAGTTATTCTAATAGTATTACACTTAAGTATTATTGGATAATAGTTAAACAATTAGACTTCATTTGTTGATTATCTTTGCTTAATAACAATGAATTAGACAACCAACTTTGGAAAAATCATGTTTTGTTCCTTTATAAGCATGCCGAAATCAGCAGCCACAAAATCACACAAATTAACAAGCTCCTGAAATCTTATTTCAAGCCAACTAAAACATTGTTCAACACTATAGGAAATCCCAAACAGATTTATGGCAACACTGGTTTCCAGTTCTATGAACAATTCAAAAGTTGAGTTTCATATGAGCAAAGCTGTCGACAGAACATTTAACACAAAAATGAATCACAGCCTTGTTTAGGCATTATAACAAACACCTAATGGGTATTAGAACTTGACACTGACCCATGCCCTCTACAACAATCAGGTTGTCCGAACCTTAAGGTTCTGTGGCACCAGATTTCCAATAACAGAATACACCCCAAGCAATACAACACTAAAAATTCCAAAGAACCATCTTAATCTAATACAGAAAATATAATACCCCAATACAGAGGAAAATTCAGTTCAATACAATACCCAGAAACAACATGCCCAAGCATAGAAAGGAAGAAAAGAAAAGAAAAATAAAATAATCAAACCCAACCAACTATCGCAGTGACTTGGTGAATTCATGGAACCGTTGCTATACCTTGATTTTGTGCGGTTGGCTGCCTTCCTCCTCCTTCCGAAGTATGAAACCCAGCTGGACATTCGCTGGTTGACTCCCCTGTTTCCCCCCCTAATTTCGAACCCTAACTCTGTATAATATTTTGCTCTAAATATGGGACTTACAAACAAGGGAAATCGGCAGCTTGGCTAATTGGAACTCATCAGCTCTGCAGCTCGATTTAGGGTTTGGGGAGGTTCACTTTATAGTGAAATTTTTATCCAAATTAATTGGGTATTACCCCAATTAATTCTTCAAGAACCGTCGGTAGGAGAGAGTGGCTATCAATAGGCTGTCTGCATCAAGCCCATCCAGTTCCAGCGTGACTTGCCGACGGAGCCTCGAGCCGCGTACTCCCGTCGACTTGGTCGTTCGACGCCTAAATCCCCTGGTCCCTTCGGTCGACGCTTGGTCCTTGCCCGCTCCCAGTCGTGCCGTCCCTTCACGCCTTCTCGTCGACCGACGCTCGTCTGGCGTGGTCCGTCTCCTCTGCCCCCGTCTCGTCTGATTGAGAGATTGAAGGGTTGGGTCTGTGCTGAGTCTAGGGCTAAGATCTTCCCCCAATTCGATTTGAGAGGCTCGCTTGGTTTATCTGGTGTGAGGGTTGTGAGTGATTGGCTTCGGCTGAACCCCTCAAATTGGGTGTGCCAATTGGGTTTTCCCCAACCCGTAGCAACTGACCCAACCCGACCGGATCAGGGATGGTTTTAAGGGAATGGGCCTGACTTGGGCCGGTTGAAACAAATGGAGAATCAGCCCAATTAGGAAAATAAAAGGGTATTGGGCTCAGCTTAACAAGGTGGAAATTGGGCCAGTCCAATTTAATTTATCCACATTGCATTTCTAATATTTTAAAATTTAACAGCTAAACCCATTAATTATTTATTTAATATAACCATAATTCTTCATTTGAATTATTTAAATCCAATAATGATAAATTTATTTATTAATCTTCCAAATTTTTCTTGCCAATAAATTCGTAGGGTTGACTCAATGATTTATTCTGGACTATCAGTGAGCCCCTTTAATGCAAGGAAAAATTATTGTACCATATAATTATATAATTAAGTAATAATGTTTACATGGATCCAACTAAACCCGAAAAATTATATAAAATAAATTTTATTTATTACAATAGAATTCAATACAATGTTAAAAATCCTGGACATTACACATGAGACCTCTCTTGGAATCTTCCATGCTAAACTTCTTTAGCATCGAGTCAATGTACTTTCCTTCGGTCAAGCCCAGCATCCTTTTAGATCTATCTCTATAGATCTTTATCCCCAAAATATAGGATGTCTCACCCAAGTCCTTCATGCAGAAGTGTTTAGATAACCAAATTTTGATCGACTGTAGTATAGGAACATCATTCCATATCAGTCATATATCATCAACATATAATACAAGGAATGGAACAGCGCTCCCACTAACCTTCTTGTACACACAAGGTTCATCCTCATATTTGATAAAATCAAACCTTTTGATTATCTCATCAAAACGGATGTTCCATCTTCGAGAAGCTTGCTTCAATCCATAAATGGATCGCTGTAGCTTACAGACTTGGTTTGTTCCAACCGTTGAAACAAAACCCTCTGGCTGTATCATATATACATTCTCCTCAAGCTCTCCATTGAGGAAGGCCATTTTCACATCCATTTGCCAGATCTCGTAGTCATAATAAGCTGCAATTGTAAGCAAAATCCGAATGAACTTAAGCATAGCTACTGGTGAGAAGGTTTCATCATAGTCAACTCCTTGTCTTTGTTTGAAACTTTTTGCAACCAGTCGGGCCTTATAGGTCTCTACCTTGCCATCTGCTCCAGTCTTTCTCTTAAAGACCCATTTACACCTAATAGGCTTAATGCCCTCAGGTGGTGAAACCAAAGTCCATCTCGAATTTCATGGCTTCTAGCCATTTCTTTGAGTCTTCACTACTCATAGCCTCTTCGTAAGTCAATGGATCATCATCATCTATGATGCGTACCTCATCATCATCCTCTATGATGAATCCATACCTATCAGATATCTTCGGTACTCTTCCAGATTTACGAATAGGTAGTGGTACAGTAGGTTTTTCTACTTGGTTAGGTACCTAACTTTGATCCGTAGTATTTTGTGGTTCTTGAACTTCTTCAAGATATATCTTACTCCCACTGACCCCTTCAAGGATAAACTCCTTTTCCAATAAGGCGGTGTGTTTCGCAACAAACACCTTTTGATCAGTAGGATGATAGAAATAATACCCTGATGTTTCTTTAGGGTATCCCACGAATATACATTTATCGGATCTAGTCTTCAGCTTATCATGTTCAAACCTTTTGACATAAGCTGGACAACCCCAAGTCTTAACATGCTTAAGATTTGGTTTCCTCCCTGTCCATATCTTATATGGGGTCTTTGGGACGAATTTGGTAGGTACCTTGTTAAGTAGGTATGCAGCCGATTCTAGGGCATAACCCCAGAAGGATACTGGAAGATCGGTAAAACTCATCATGGAACGAACCATGTCTAACAATGTTCGATTTCTCCTTTCAAATACACCATTCAACTGTGGCGTCCCTGGTGGAGTCCATTGTGAGATTATACCATTTTCTTTGAGACAATTGAGCAACTCATTGGTTAAGTATTTCCCTCCTCGATCCGATCGAAGAATCTTAATACTCTTACCAGTTTGCTTCTCTACTTCACTTCTGAATTCTTTGAACTTTTCAAACGATTCAGATTTATATGTCATTAAATACACATATCCAAATCTAGAATGATCATCAGTGAAAGTAATAAAATAAGAATACCCTCCTCGTGCTTTCGTTGTTATAGGTCCACATACGTCTGTGTGTACCAACGCTAACAACTCTGTAACTCTTTCTCCTTTTCTACTAAAAGGAAATTTAGTCATTTTACCCATGAGACAAGATTCACAAGTTGGATATGATTCGTAATCAGATAGCTCTAAAAGCCTATCTTTATGTAACTTGAATAATCTTGTTTCATTGATATGACCGAGTCTACAGTGTCTTGTTTCATTGATATGACCGAGTCTATAGTGCCACATAAAGGTATAATTAACATCATCTCTTTTTCTTTTCTTAGTTTGTTCAATTTGAAGTATATTTTCATGCAAGTCAAGTATGTAAAGTCCATTCAGTAGGTTCCCAACACCATATAAAACATATTTATTATAAATAGAACAACTATTGTTCTTTATTATAATATCAAAACCATCCATATCCAATACAGAAATTGAAATAATATTTCTAATGAGTGTCGGAACATAATAACAATTATTTAAACTAATGAACTTGCCCGAAGGCAGTGCTAAACAATAAGTCCCTACAGCTAATGCAACAACCTTTGCTCCATTTCCCACTCGTAGGACGACTTCATCCTTGTTCAGCTTTCTAGTTCTGCTTAGTCCCTGCATATTATTACATATGTGAGAACTACAGCCGATATCCAATACCCAAGTAGAATTTTGACTTTCAGAAAAATTAATTTCAATCATGAAGAAACCTAGATCGGAAGTCGAAGCTTCTCCAAGCTTCTTTTGGTCCGCAAGATACTCCTTGCAGTTCCTCTTCCAGTGTCCTGGCTTATTGCAATGGTAGCAAATTCTTTTGCTATCTGGATCAAGTTTCTTTTTATCCTTTTTCTTCGCCTTTCCCTTAGCCTTCTTGTTTTTCTTCTTTTCAGAAGATACCTTGGGGCTCTTCCTTTTCTTGGAATAATCATCCACTAGTAAGAGTTGGTTCTTGTTGGATGAATAGTGACCTTCAGTAGTTTTCAGCATGTTAAGTAGCTCAGGCAAGCTGGCATCCAACTTATTCATGTGAGAAGGTGTTTGGGAGTGACTGCAAGATCAAATCTTGACTGAACTCCCCATCCATCACGAACCCAAGCTGTCCAAGTTGTTCAATCAGATTGATCATCTTAAGACATGAGTCTCAACAGCAGTGCCCTCGGTCATACGAGATCGGAAGAGCTCCTTAGATATCTGATATCTAGCAGTCCTACTTTGCTCACCATACAACTCCTTGAGGTGCAGCAATATAGTAGGAGCATCCATAGTTTCGTGTTGACGCTGAAGCTCGTTACTCATGGATGCGAGCATGATGCATTGAGCCAAGATTGCATCATCTTGCTACTTTCTGAAAGTAGTAATCTCTTCCTTAGATGCTGTTTCTGCAACATTTACAGGGACTGGCGAATTTAGGACATAAGAAATCTTTTCAGCAGTGAGAACAATTCTTAGATTCCTTAACCAGTCCGTGTAATTCGGTCTCATTGAGGGGTTTATTATTATTAGTCTCATCTTGTTTAGCACGCATGCACATATATTTATAAAATACACGTCATATTATTTAACATGCGAAGCATGTTGTATAATATATAATATATATATATAGTAAGCATGCACATATAGAATACTATATTCTACCCAGACTGATTATGGACTTTTATTCTAGTTTGGTTCATTAGAGCCACCAAGTGAACCAAAAGGTCAAACCTACGGTACAAGAATAAAATTTAAATATAACTATTACATTTAAACCCGGTCTCCAATACAAATGGATCTTCAAGCGCTCCTTTCTCCTTTGTCTCTAATTCTTCAAAATTAATTCTAACAAGTCCTATTACATAAACTATTTACAATAAATAGAAACCTTGATCAGCAGTCAAGGGGAAGTACATAGGAGGGAGATAGAATTTATATTAAGAAAAAATTAGAGAAGACGAGGTACGCAGACCCCATTTATAAAAACCCATACATTCAAGCATCCACTAAAATAAATCCAATCATACATTGGTCAATAGTCCATAATGAATCCCTATTTATTATCATACATATCTCTATATGTATCAACAAATAACATTTATCCCATGAATTATAAAACCATTCCATATATGCATTGATATCAATTAATGGACAAAAGTTTTGCTAATATTTAGTTTTGAAACAAAATAAACTCTTTTATTTTAATCAAAAACAAAATCCAAATTAAACTCCTTTAATTTTAGCAATCTGAAATCCTATTCCAGATAAAATATTTCTCATAAAATAAACATCTTTATTTTAAACTTATATCAATTAAATAAACAATTTATTTTAATTGAAGGAAAAATATTTTTCTCGGATTCTGCTGTCCGGCGCAGCTGCGCCCAGAATGAACTGGGAATCGGCGCAGCTACTCTGAACCCTAGAAACGATTTTTCTGAGTTTGGGCGCAGCTGCGCTCCAGAATGAACTGGAGCCGGCGCAGCTACGCCGCGTAGCAGATTCGGAAAAAACGAATTCTGCCCAAAAATTTCGATCCAATCGCATACCATACACACATGGAACCATCAAAATCGATAATTAGCACAAGATTAGGCTCTGATACCACTGTTAGGTTTATATATGGCGCGAACATGCAATCAAATTACATAAATAGTGCGGAAGCGCGATAAAACGGATTTTAAATTTTTTATACAAACCATCACCAAGATCAATCTATGTGCTTAATTAACGATATAAACAAAAGAGATAGAGATAAAAATTATACCCTCGTAGATCTGTGCTTCCTCGGGTACAAGTTCACCTCCTATTCTTTCGCGTTCTCCTTGAATTCCACCAACTAAATTCCTTTGCTTGATCAACGTTAGCCACCCAAGTGTTTGGCCTCTAGAGGTGATCCACCAAGGAAGAATAGGTATTCAAGAAGTTGGGTATTGGCAAAACCCTAGTTTCTATCTCTATAGAAATTACAAGTACTCTCCACAGTCTAATGCAAGAGTATGTAACCCTAATCTATGATAAGACTCCTCTTATTTATAGATGTAGGAATAACCCTTCCCTAAACTATTTAGGATTAGGGTTTCTATTATAATTAAACTCCTTTAATTAATTATGCTCCTAATCCAATTAGAAATTAATGGGAGAGTACTTCTATTAATCAATTCCCAATCCCTATTAGGAATTAAATAATAGTAATAGTAATAATAATAATAAGACTCCTCTTATTAATTTATATTTAATATTTCCAAAATATTAAATAATAAATATTAAGCTATTTAATTTATTCTATCTCCATAGATTAAATTAAATACACTTAACTTATTATTACAATTATGCCATTTACTATTACAATTATTCCATGTCTTATATTTAATTGGGACATTATATGGTAGAAGGATTGAATTGTACAGTAACTATTCACTGAAAGGTTCTTTTGTGATTAATGTTGAAATCTATATTATCTGGAAAGTCGTTGATCGCTAAGGGGGCTTACCCTTATTGTAGAATAAATATTATTTATTTAAATGAATTTAATAGTTTAATTTATTTATTTAAATAAAATTAGAATTGTTCTAATTGATTTATTCACAACTAGTTTAATATGGAGAACCTAAAGGGTATTATTTCTATCATCTTACTGATCAAAAGGTGTTTGTTGCGAAACACGCTGCCTTCTTGGAAAAGGAGTTTATCCTGGAAGGGGTCAGTGGGAGTAAGATATATCTTGAAGAAGTTCAAGAACCACAAAATACTACGGATCAAAGTCAGGTACCTAACCAAGTAGAAAAACCTACTGTACCACTATCTATTCGTAAATCTGGAAGAGTGCCGAAGATACCTGATAGGTATGGATTCATCATAGAGGATGATGATGAGGTACGTATTATAGATGATGATGATCCATTGACTTACGAAGAGGCTATTTGTAGTGAAGACTTAGAGAAATGGCTAGAAGCCATGAAATCCGAGATGGATTCCATGTAAGAAAACCAAGTATGGACTTTGGTTTCACCACCTGAGGGCATTAAGCCTATTGGGTGTAAATAGGTCTTTAAGAGAAAGACTGGAGCAGATGGTAAGGTAGAGACCTATAAGGCCCGACTGGTTGCAAAAGGTTTCAAACAAAGACAAGGAGTTGACTATGATGAAACCTTCTCACCAGTAGCTATGCTCAAGTCCATTCGGATTTTCCTTGCAATTGCAGCTTATTATGACTACGAGATCTGGCAAATGGACTTGAAAACGACCTTCCTCAATGGAGAGCTTGAGGAGTGTGACACCCCCAAATCCAGGTACTTAATTCCCACTGATTTGGTGTTCACTATAACATTCATTCATAACTAACTACCCATAAACAAATGACCATTAAATTAAACCGAATGAAATATCTTCCCACATTAGGGATTACAATTTTAAATCCCTTAAATAAACAATTCCCAGGTTGTCTAACCTCTATTACATCAGTGCAGAAACAAATCTTATTAAAACAAGTCTTAATACAAATAAACATCAAATGAGTAATAAGTCACTTGCTATTTTGGCATCTTGCCCTTGCCTTTGCTCGTGGACGGCTCGTCTGATTTCTCTACCTTAGCTGCAATGTTTTAGTGCAAGAGTGAGCAAACAATTGCCCACGATCATAATAACGATAACAATCGGATAATTAATGAAATAGATTTATAGCTTTCTGAATTCAATCAATAACCAATCGAGATATGAAAGATTAATAGGATACTTGGCTCACGAACTGATTATAGAATTCAAGGTTTAAAAATTGTATCTGAGGGTCAAAGGACCTCGAACTATATCCTAGGTTAACAAGTATTTCTACCGTAACCTTTAACAGTCTTATAAACTATGGACCATCCATCTCGTACTCAGGGGGATCAGCCCTTTGTACAATGTATTGTGCACAAATATTTTAACGCTGTCGCGTAATTAATCCCCTATATAAGGGTTATTCATCTCAGTTTAGTATCAAAATTCGTACCAAAAAGAACTTGGTTTGGAAAGATTTTAAAATATTCTAAGTCTTTAGAACGCTCATCAACTAAGGACTAGCTGAATCAATAAGGGTTTTGCTAGTCACTAAAGCATTTGTTTCATCAATAAATTTGTACAATATAAACTGTGTTCGAAATTTGAATAACAATCAATGATTGAGTAACAATTGACTGGAATAAAGCTTAAACACTTATCATGGTAAGAACCTTGCTTGAATAATAATAAGCTAATGTTAGTAAATTGCTCAATGTTAGTAAACTTGCTTTAAATGAGATACCAAGTTAAGGGAAGGAAAAACTTGCTCAATATAATAATGGAGTTCAGAAACTTGCCTCGTACGTAGCTTTCCTAATTACAAACCACGTACAATAAACAACCTACAAATTCCGTTTGTATTGCAACAAAAACGATTAGTTACAATACTCACGTACATTAATACTCCAATCCTCACCTAAATTTCCAATTAACTACTGATTATCAACTCTATTACAGAAGCTACAAGCTTTATTGCAACAATGTTACACTCTAAGAATTTCCAAAACTTATCTTTAAGCTAAGGTATATTACCTTACATTTAATCATCATCAAACATCATTTAGAATCCATATTAACATCTTAATATTCACTTATTACATTAATTTAAGTTTAATCCTGCATAAAATGATATATAATAACTACCAAGAAAAGAAAACAAAATAATAAAAAATGTTTTTTTTTCCAGTAGTGATTCTCGCCGGGGCAAGGATTTACTGAACAAATATCTCGCCGGGGCGAGCTTTTCCTTAACAAAATTCTCGTTGGGGCGAATATTTATAGCTCATTTTTCTCGCCGGGGCGAGAGACTCGGTAGTCATCTCCTACAGTTCGCAACCAGTGAAAACTTAGGCCAAATTTGGCCAAATTTTCCAAATTCTACCATCCAACACATAATTTAAACACACCCATACATCAAATATAACACAAAACTATTTCCCAATATGTTTCTAAACATTCTCAACATCATATTACACATAATCAACCAACTTGAGTCAAAAAAATTCTCCGTTAAAACAAGATATTCATGTTTTAACCATTTTAATGAAATCAACTATTGTGGAACCATTCTAACCCATTCTAATTGCATTCTTTTCGTTTTTCACTATATAATCATAATCAAAAATCAATTTTACCAATTAACAACCAATTTGAATACCAATTTCATACATATATACCATACATGAAATAAACTCTATAAAACTAAAACTCAATTCTAAAGCATGCTTTCATGAATTAATTCATACAAATTAATTTATAATTTCATGCTTTGAACAACTAACTTCATAGACAGTAAAATAAAAATCATATATAGAGAAATAGAATAATAAAAATACAGTGTAGAACAAAACTAGCAAGAATTATACCTTCTAATTCTTAGAAAGCTCCTTTGATTTAAGAATTTCTTTCTCAAATCTTCAAGCTCCTCTCTCAACTTTCTCTCTATTCTCTGTTAAACTTTTCTTCTCTTCTTCTCTGTATATATTTTCTCTCTTTTTCTTAAACTTAGATAATAGCTGATAACCTTTTTAGTTTTTAACGTACTCAACTTTCAATTTGACAGTTAAAGAAAAACAAAGGGTTAAGCCTTGTTTGGCAAACCCAAATACCAAATAATCCATTTTTACCAACCAAGGGTCACAAGGCCTTATTTGGTTTAACAAAAATAAAACCTTTCCCATTTATTTTAATAAATCATTATATTATATAGTTTTAATTGTCACACTTTTAATTTAATTAAACTTTTTACGAAATAAATTCAATTAAACTTTAATAATTCTATTTAATCAATAACAACAACACCAAATAAATTATCTTATTCAAATAAATCATTTATTCAAATAAACCATTTAATCATCTAATTTAATTATTAAATTAAATTAGAATAATCATATTAAATCACATTTAAATAACATTTAACATAAATTCTTTCACCATAACTTTATAAGTTATTTATTTTACTCAATAAACAAATTAATAAAAATATTTATATAACTCAATAAATATTTTTATTTAATCACAAAAATTGTATTCGTCACATCCTTCCCTCCTTAAAAGGATTATGTCCCCAGAATCACAACGTAATTAATTTATTCGTTACATTCTCCCCTCCTTACAAAGATTCTGTCCCCAGAATCGCAGTACAAAAATTAAACAAACAGTCGAGGATAACTCTGCATCATTTTCTATTCGAGTTCCCACGTAGCTTCTTCAGCACTGTGGTTCCTCCAGATTACCTTAACAGAAGGTATTACTTTATTTCTAAGAACCTGCTCTTTCCTGTCTACTATCTGTACAGGTATCTCGTCATACGATAAATCTTTTTCAAACTGTATTGGTTCATATTTTATTGCATGCTTATAATCAGGCTTATACGGTCGTAACACCGATACGTGGAAAACATTGTGAATGTGATCTAACTCGGGAGGTAAAGCTACCTCACCAACACGTTTTAGCACCTCGAAGGGTCCAATAAATCGTGGACTGAGTTTACCCTTTTTACCAAATCTGATTTTTCCTTTCAAGGGAGATACTTTGAGAAACACAAAACTCCAAACTTCAAATTCACGATTTTGACGATGCTGATCCGCATATTTCTTCTGCCTGTCTTGACCAGCTAACAATCTGGCTCTTATTATCTTGACAATTTCAGCAGTTTGTTGTACTAGCTCGGGTCCCAATAGTCGACGTTCTCCAACCTCATCCCAACATAACGGAGTTCTGCACTTTCTTCCGTACAATGCTTTGTAGGGTGGCATGCCGATACTTGCGTGATGATTATTGTTATACGCAAACTCGACCAAAGGTAAATGATCATCCCAGTTGCCTTTAAAATCCATAACGTGTGCTCGAAGCATATCCTCTAACGTTTGAATTGTTCTTTCGCTCTGGCCATCGGTTTGAGGATGGTAGGCTATACTCATTCTCAACTACGTTCCCAAATACGCTTGCAGAGTCCTCCAAAATTTTGATGTGAAACGTGGATCTCTGTCCGACACAGTTGATATTGGGACACCGTGCCTTGAGATAATCTCTTTGACGTATAATTTTGCCAGCTGATCCAAAGTGAATCTGATTTTGATCGACAAGAAATGCGCTGATTTCGTCAATCTGTCAATTATGACCCATATTGCGTCATAACCCTTCTGAGTAATTGGAAGCCCTACCACAAAGTCCATTGTGATATGCTCCCACTTCCATTCTGGTATCTCCAAGGGCTGTAACAAACCACTTGGTCGTTGATGCTCTGCTTTAACTCTCTGACAAGTGAGACACTTCGCAACACACTCAACAACCTCTCTTTTCATGTTTGGCCATCAAAAATGTTGTCGAAGATCCTGGTACATTTTTGTACTCCCCGGGTGTATCGAAAATCTTGAACTATAAGCTTCGTTCAAAATCTCCTCTCTGATTGCCAATACTGACGGTACCCAGATTCTGCCTTCAAATCTCAGCAACCCTTCGGTATCGATTTTATATTTAAGCTTTTCACCTTCAAGCACTCTTTTGCGTATATTAATACACTCCTCATCCTTGAGTTGCGCTTCCTTGACTTTGTCCACCAAAGTTGGTTGAGTTTCCATCTGGAACAATTTTTCATTAGGCTCTGCCAGACCCTTCACCTCTAACTCCAATTTAGCCATTTCTGCTACGAGCTTCTCCTGAGCAGTTAACAAAAATAGTTTCTCCCGACCTTTTCTACTCAAAGCGTCGGCAACCACATTAGCCTTTCCCGGATGGTATAAAATTTCACAATCATAATCTTTGATCAATTCTATCCATCTTCTCTGCCGCATATTCAAATCCTTCTGTGTAAAAATATACTTCAGACTTTTATGGTCTGTATATATTTCACACTTCTCCCTATAGAGATAGTGCCTCCAGATTTTCAAAGCAAACACCACGGCTGCTAACTCCAAATCACGGGTCGAATACCCTTTTTCATAGTCTTTTAGTTGGCGCGATGCATATGCAATAACCTTACCATTCTGCATCAACACACAACCAAGTCCTTTATGCGATGCGTCGCTATACACCACAAAATTTCCTGTATCATCTGGCAAAGACAACACATGTGCCGAACTTAGTCTCTTCTTTAGTTCTTGGAAACTCTCTTCGCACTTCTCCGTCCAAACAAACTTCACTGATTTTCTTGTTAAATTCGTTAACGGAGTGGCGATCCTGGAGAAATCTTGAATAAAACGTCCGTAGTATCCTGCCAAACCTAGGAAACTCCTCACCTCTGACGGTGTCTTCGGCTGATCCCAGTTCATCACAGCTTCTACTTTCGCTGGATCCACTGAAATCCCGTCTTTATTAATAACATGTCCAAGGAATTGAACACGCTCTAACCAAAATTCACACTTCGAAAATTTGGCATACAATTTCTCCTTCCTTAACGCCTCCAATGTCACCCTCAAATGCTCCACGTGTTCTTCTTGAGTTTTGGAGTAAACCAAAATGTCGTCTATGAATACCACTACAAATTTATCCAGAAATGGTTTGAACACCCTATTCACTAAGTCCATGAATGCTCCAGGCGCATTCGTTAAACCAAATGACATAACCAAAATCTCATAGTGACCATATCTAGTTCGAAAGGCCGTCTTTGGTATGTCTTCCTTCCTCACCTTTAGTTGATGGTACCCACTTCGCAGATCTATCTTTGAAAAATATCTTGCTCCCTTCAGTTGGTCAAACAGGTCATCGATCCTTGGCAACGGATACTTGTTTTTAATCGTGACCTTATTTAACTCTCTATAGTCAATGCAAAGACGCATTGATCCGTCCTTCTTCTTAACGAATAATACCGGCGCTCCCCACGGCAAAACGCTCGGTTGAATATACTTTTTATCCAGCAGCTCTTGCAATTGCACCATCAACTCCTTCATCTCTACCGGAGCCATTCGATACGGGGCTTTTGATATAGGGGCTGTACCCGGTGCTAGATCAATTACAAACTCAATTTCCCTATCTGGCGGTAATCCCGGCAAATCATCAGGAAACACGTCTGCAAAATCCCTAACTACTGGTATCTCCTCCAGCTTTGCACCTACCTTTCGGGTATCGACTATGTAGGCTAGATATCCTACACATCCTTGTCTCAACATCTTTCTGGCCTGCATCACCGTCAGACAACTCGTTTGTCTAGGCGACTTGCTGCCATAAAACACTACCTTTGACGGAGTCATAAGGTTTACACACTTCTTTTGACAGTTAATGACTGTCCCATGGTTGAACAACCAATCCATACCCAAAATAACGTCAAACTCCCCAAGATGAATTGGGATTAAGTTGACCGTCATCACATGACTCTTGATATCTATCTGACAATTCTTGTGGACAAACTTAACAGGAATCACTTCCCTATTCGCAATTTCTATATTCATGGGGTAATCTAATTCTTCCTGAGGTAACCCTAATTTCTTAGCAAAATCATCGGATATAAATGAGCAAGTAGCACCCGAGTCAAACAATACATAAGCATTAACATTATTGACTAGAATGATACCTGACACTACATCCTTTGACTGCACAGCATCTTGCACCATCATATTGAATGTTCGAGCAGTAGGTCGATTGGGCTGTGTCGGTCCTGCGATAGTCAGATTGCCTCCACCGCTGTTTCCTATTCCTGCACTGGCTCCACCTGTAGTTGCTTTCTTAGGACAGTCTCGGGCAAAGTGATCCTTCGACCCGCAGATGAAATATGCGCCCTTCTTCGGACTAGGGCAATTCGGTGCGATATGACCCTCTTGTCCGCAATTGAAACACACCCTCTTACCCTTCAAACATAACCCCACATGACTCTTTCCGCAGTTACTGCACACCTCCACCTTCTTTTTCTGATTACTCTGCTGACTTCCCGCAGAGTTACTATCACTCCACTTCCTCTTCTGACCGCTGCCCCCATGGCTACCACTTGCCTTGTTTTCACTTTCATTCTTCTTCTTCCTCTGCTCCTGATTATACTTGGACAAAGCATCACTGCCTCCTTCAGCGATAATTGCCTTTTCCAAAACTGCCGCAAATGAGTTCAGTTGGAACATTGAAACTCGGCTATACAGCCAGGGCTTCAGTCCCTGCTCAAACCTTGTAGCCTTTCGCTCATCCGTGTTGACTTGATATGGCGCAAACCTCGCCAACTCGTTAAATTTGGCAGCATACTCAGGCACCGTCATGGTACCTTGCTTCAATTCCAGAAATTACACCTCCATTTGATTTTGCGCGCTTGCTGGAAAGTTGGCTTCTTCATTGTTATTGGTGGATCCCTCAGGGGTCTGTTGACGGGTTTGTCTTCTTGGCGGCATTTTACTGTTAAAAATTTACGCTATTAGATTATTATTCAATTACTTAAACATTTAAGTCTTAACTTGAACATTTATAAACAGCACTTAACACATAGCACATCTGATAAACTTTCTCATTTATTCATTTACTATTTAAAACATAACAAAAATAACATCATAGTTATTTACATCATCTATCCTGAAATCACAAAGTTCCAGGATTACATAATTATTCTATCCCATTATATAAAACTGGGATTAACAACTTATTAATCTCATAAATTTTCATACTAGCATATCTAGTCATTATCTACGATGACATTCCACGGCGCACAGCTTCCTGGCGTTCCTGCTCCATAATACGAGTCGCCATCCTTCGACCCATTATATCTAGATGATGATGAACTCGATCCTGAGCTTTATCTACTGTGGTGTGAAAAATATACTCCATCTCATCAATCTTGGCCTTTTTTGACCGCACCTCACATTCAACACGATCTGCGCGGTTAGCCTCCCTCAACCAAGTAGTTTCAGCTCTCGCCCGCTCAGCTGACTCCTTTTTCAACTCATCTCGTATAATTTCATTCCTGGCTATCAACTGTCCTCGTCGATACTCAGACTGTGCTAGCCTCTGCTCAACCTCTGCAAGACGTGATGAAAGGTCTTGGATCTCAGCATCCTTCTGCTCTAGAGCGGCTTGATGTTCCACAACCTGTTCTCCTAACTCCTCCTTTTCGCTCTCAACATGAACCAGCTTCCACTCCACATCCCCAAGACGTATATCGAGCTCATCAATCTCACTGTTCTTCTGCTCCAAAACAGTCTGTCGCTGGGCCAGCTGCCTCTCTAACTCCTCCACTCTATCTTGCAACTCAATGTTGCGATCATACACCTGCTCGTACATCTGAACACCTAAGGAGGTTAGTGATATCTCCTCTGGATCCTCCTCCTCCTCCTCCTCCTCCTCCTCAACCTCCTCTGGATCCTCCTCATGATCAGTCTCAGGCTCGTACTCGGGACCTGCAACTGTGATCAATGGGGATGGCTCCCTCTGCACTAGCTGCTTCCGAACCACATGAATATCTCGGGGCTCCTCCTCCCTAGCCTGGCTAGGTTCTCCTCTATCAGTCATCCTGACAACAAAATTTTAAGTTTTAATTACTAATCGATAATACTTGCGAGCACATAAGTTTGTTATCAAATAAGCACATAACACATAATCATTTTATTATCTTTTATGGATTTCCGTAATCCATTCCTTAGAACTCGATAAGAGTTCATCACCTCTATATTCTCTATCTTCTAAAAGGCTACTACCCTAAGGTTTTCCCCACCTAAAGGTTCATAACCTATCAGCTCTGATACCAACCTGTGACACCCCCAAATTCAGGTACTTAATTCCCACTGATTTGGTGTTCACTATAACATTCATTCATAACTAACTACCCATAAAAAAATGACCATTAAATTAAACCGAATGAAATATCTTCCCACATTAGGGATTACAATTTTAAATCCTTTAAATAAACAATTCCCAGGTTGTCTAACCTGTATTACATCAGTGCGGAAACAAATCTTATTAAAACAAGTCTTAATATAAATAAACATCAAATGAGTAATAAGTCTCTTGCTATTTTGGCATCTTACCCTTGCCTTTGCTCGTGGACGGCTCGTCCGATTTCTCTGCCTTAGCTGCAATGTTTTAGTGCAAGAGTGAGCAAACAATTGCCCACGATCATAATAACGATAACAATCAGATAATTAATGAAATAGATTTATAGCTTTCTGAATTCAATCAATAACCAATCGAGATATGAAAGATTAATAGGATACTTGGCTCAAGAACTGATTATAGAATTCAAGGTTTAAAAATTATATCTGAGGGTCACAAGACCTCGAACTATGTCCTAGGTTAACAAGTATTTCTACCATAACCTTTAACAGTCTTATAGACTATGGACCATCCATCTCGTACTCAGGTGATGAGTGGGTTTTATACCTACGAATCAGGTATTGTTAGACTTAATTATTGTGGTCTTTAAGTGTTTTTAGTATTATTTTATTTGTTTTTGTGTTTATTTATTGTAGGTTGGAGCTGGAGAGGCAAAAGGGTAAATTTGGAGCTTAAAATACACTTGGTGGCATTTTTGTAAATTCCTAGACAAGGGCTAGCGCCAGAAGCGCTTGGACTAGTACTGAGCTAGCGCTAGACGCGCTAGTTCACGATTTTGGGTGCCAAAGTTCAGCTGGAAAGGAAAAGAAGAAGCCAATTCGGAAGAGGATTCTAGTCAATATTGATCAGATAGTGAGAAGGAAACCCTAAGAAGGAACTTGGAGACTATTATTATAATTAATCTACTTTACTTTTGAGAGAGAACTTAGAGAGATATTCTGTGGATTACTTTTGTTCAAGCACTGGATTTTGATGTGGGTTTAAGCTTACTTTGGAATTTATTCACAATTGGGTTTGATCAATCTACTTCTTCTTTATTCAATTGATTGTTCATTTTTCCATGTGTAGATTTGATCCCATAATGGCTTTTGGTTCAGACATGAACTAATCTCCATTATGGGATTCTAACGGATTTTAATATGTAGTCTAATTATAAACTTGATTGTTAGATTGTTTTGCATATCATAAGGAACTTTTATCATGATTGTTTTGCACGTATGAATGCTTGATCACCATTCGATTTTAGTACTTGTATGGAATTAAAAAATAACATATAAGTATGGATTGTAATCATGATAGCTTGCGAATATGAGGCTTAATTGGATAGCTTAATATTTTGTGAATCAGATAGAAATATACTGTTTCACCGTAAGAGTCAAAATAAGGGCTTGTGCTTAAAATCAATATAATTGCAATTTCACATAGAAATATAGTGATTTTGGTTATAGTGGTGATTACATGGTGTCTATTGAGTATGGATATTATGTAAGTAGGTCATAATGCATTGACAAATGGTTATGTCTATTTTAGTGTCCTTGGCTACTTTTTTGTGATACGTGAACTTACTAGCATGGTAGTGGTAATTAGATGAATTATTAAATGAAGTTAGGATCCCATTAATTCCAAGCTTGATATATTTCGTTAGTATTTGCATAGTTAGTTATTAATTGATATAGAAATAATTTTGTCACCAAAAGTAAGTCAATAGTTTAGGCAAATAAGTATAGTGATAGAACTGATGCATAGTGATTTAATTTAATCCTTTCTTTGTGGGACGATACTCTACTTCCTCTGTATTACTTGTTGACCATGTACACTTGCACGAGTTAGAGCTCTTTTATTAAAGACTTAAAAAGAGGCAACAAGTTTTTGGCGCCATTGCCGGGGACAGGCGTTAGATTTTTATTATTATCATCAGTTTTAAGCTATACTGTTTGACTTAGACAAATCTAATCTTTTCTCATTTCTATTTTTATTTTTGTTTTGGTTTTAGGTACTTGTATAATTTTTATGTACACACGATCATCCAACTCAGAATTGACACCAGCCCAGGATAATATTGACGGAAGAGGTTGGAAAGCAAGAGTGCGTAGGAATTTACAAGCACAGTTAGAAAGAACTATTCCGAAGATGGCGGAGGAACAGAGAATCGAGCAAAGAGAGGAACATAAAGCTTTGAGGGACTATTCCATGCCAAACATCACTGGATTGCAGTCTAGCATAGTCAGACCAGCAATAACAACAAATACCTTTGAAATTAAACCGGGAACCATTCAAATGGTGCAGAATTCGGTCCAATTTGGGGGTGCTGCTACAGACGATCGTAATGAGCATCTTTTGAGTTTCATTGAAATTTGTGATACATTCAGATATAACGGGGTGACGGAGGATGCCATTAGACTAAGACTGTTTCCATTTTCATTAAGGGATAGAGCAAGAAGTTGGCTTCATTCTTTGCCTGCAGGATCATTCACTACATGGGAGGACCTAGCACAAAAATTTCTAGCCAAGTTTTTCCCAATGGCTAAAACTGCAAAACTAAGGACAGCAATTTCTCAATTTGAGCAACAACAGGGTGAGTCCTTATACGAAGCTTGGGATAGGTACAAGGAGATGCTAAGGAAGTGTCCACACCATGGGATGCTAGATTGGATGGTGATCAACACATTTTATAATGGATTGGGATGGCAGTCTAGGTAGATGGTAGATGCAGCTGCGGGTGGAGCTTTAGGGGAAAAGAGCTATGACGAGGCTTATAACCTTATTGAGACTATGGCAGCAAATGATTTCCAGAATCCTACAGCCAGAACGTCACAGCCCAGAGTTGCAGGTTTGTTGGAAGTGGATGCTATTACCCAGTTGTCAGCACAGATGGCGGCTATGGCAAAGAAAATAGATTCGTTGTCGGAAAGCAAAGCCAAGTCAGTTGCCTTCGTATGTGAGATTTGCGCGGGGTCCCACTCAACAGATCAATGTGCTATCAACTCGGAGTCGGTGCAGTATGTGAACACTTATAGGAAAGACCAAGGTTAGTTTCAGAACATATACCACCCCAACAACCGCGATCATCCAAACTTTAGTTGGTCAAACAACCAAGGAAATCAGCAGCAGCAGTTTCAGCAGAATAATCAGTTTCAGCCAGCGCAGCAACAGTATGCTCCACGACCACCTTTTCCACCGAGAGATTCTCAACAACAACATCCTACTCCATATGCACCTCCGCAGGAAAAGAAATCAGAAATGGAGGAGATGATGTTGAAGTACATGGGAAACACAGAGGTGATGATCAAAAGCCAAGCAGTGGCTATTAAAAATTTGGAAACTCAAATGGGGCACATGGCGACTATGCTTAACAATAGACCCCAGGGTGCATTGCCAAGTAATACAGAGACAAATCCACGGAGAGAGGGTAAAGAACAGTGTCAGGCCATTACACTTAGATCTGGAAAGCAATATACAGGAACTCCACCGGGCACAACAGTACCTAATTCACAAGGAGATGACATTGGGGTTGAAGCTGAGACAGATATTGAAGAGAAAAAGGATGAGTCCGAGTCAGTAGAGAAGGAGAAAGCTAGTTCAAATAAGAAGCCCGTGAATACAGTACCTCAAGTTCACCCTCAAGTTCCATATCCGCAAAGATTGAACAAGCAGAGAGAAGATAAACAGTTCAAAAAGTTTTTGGAGGTTTTTAAGAAACTGCAGATCAACATACCCTTCGCGGAGGCATTGGAACAAATGCCAAGTTATGCAAAGTTCATGAAGGGTATACTGTCGAGGAAGAGAATGTTAGACGAATTTGAGACAGTGGCCTTGACGGAGGAATGCAGTGCAATGCTTCAGCATAAATTACCTCCAAAGCTGAAAGATCCGGGCAGTTTCACAATTCCATGCACGATCGGAAAGACGAGCTTCGATAAATGTTTGTGTGATCTTGGGGCAAGTATCAACCTGATGCCGTTGTCAGTATTCAGTCAGTTTGGATTGCCGGAACCAAGGCCAACGAATATTTCCCTACAACTAGCTGATAGATCTATCACATATCCACGGGGGATAGTGGAGGACGTACTGGTGAAAGTGGATAAATTTATCTTTTCGGCGGACTTCATCATTCTGGATTATGAGGAAGACAAAAATATACCAATCATACTAGGGAGACCATTCCTAGCCACGGGGAGAACTTTGATAGACGTGCAGAAAGGGGAGCTTACAATGCGTGTACATGATCAGGAGGTGACGTTTAACGTTTTCAAAGCAATGAAGCTCCCAACCGATGAAGAAGAATGCTTCAGAGTAGACTTGGTGGATAGTATAGTTCATGACGAAGTTGAAAGTTTGTTGGGCTATGAACCACTGCAGAGAGTGATTGCTGAAAATTCAGATTTGGAGGATGAAGAATGTGCCGAACTTGTGCAATATTTGGATACCACCCCCAAATTCAGAAAATTCAGAACACCTATCGAGACATTTACGAAAGCAGGAGAGACATCGGTAAAGTTGAAACCATCTCTTGAGATACCTCCCGAACTTGAACTTAAACCACTTCCAGAACATCTCAGGTATGCATTTTTAAATAAAGATTCAAAGCTACCTGTGATTATTTCTTCTGCACTAACATCTTTTCAGGAGGAAAAACTGCTACGAGTGCTTAGAGAGTTTAAATCAGCTATTGGATGGACCATAGCAGATATTAAGGGGATAAGCCCTTCTTTTTGCATGCATAAGATCCTGCTGGAAGATGGTAGTAAGCCGACACTTGAACAGCAAAGAAGGCTCAATCCTATAATGAAAGAAGTGGTTAAGAAGGAGATACTGAAATGGCTGGATGCGGGAATAATCTACCATATCTCGGACAGTTCATGGGTGAGCCCTGTGCAGTGCGTACCAAAGAAGGGTGGAATGACCGTTGTCACCAATGAGAATAATGAGCTGATCCCAACGCGAACCGTAACAGGGTGGAGAATTTGCATGGACTACCGCAAGCTTAACAAAGCTACAAGGAAGGACCATTTTCCACTTCCGTTTATCGATCAGATGTTGGACCGACTGGCGGGTCATGAGTACTATTGTCTTCTGGATGGGTATTCAGGCTACAATCAGATTACGATAGCTCCAGAAGACCAGGAAAAGACTACTTTTACATGTCCATGCGACACTTTTGCCTTTAGAAGAATGTCTTTTGGGTTGTGCAATGCTTCAGCCACTTTTCAGAGATGTATGCCAGCGATTTTTTCAGACATGGTTGAACAGAATGTTGAGGTATTTATGGACGACTTCTCGGTATTTGGTGATTCTTTCGATCTATGTCTTGAAAATTTGGTAATGGTTTTAAAGAGATGTGTTGAGACAAATTTAGTACTGAATTGGGAGAAGTGCCATTTTATGGTACAAGAAGGAGTCATACTGGGACACAAAGTGTCGAAGAAAGGCATTGAGGTGGACAAGGCAAAGCTGGAAACGATTGCGAATTTACCTCCACCTACGTCAGTAAGAGGTGTTCGCAGTTTTCTTGGTCATGCAGGTTTCTACCGCAAATTCATCAAGGACTTCTCCAAGATAACTAAACCATTGTGCAGTTTATTGGAGAATGATGCACAGTTTAATTTTGATGAGGCTTGCATGAGGGCATTTGAGCATTTAAAGAATAAGTTAACTTCAGCACCAGTTATCACAGCACCAGATTGGGAGTTACCGTTTGAGCTTATGTGTGATGCCAGTGATTACACAGTAGGGGCTGTTTTGGGGCAAAGGAAGGAGAAGATGTTTCATGTGATATACTATGCCAGCAAGACCCTTACAGATGCACAGTTAAACTACACCACCACAGAGAAAGAGTTATTGGCAGTGGTGTATGCCTTTGATAAATTCCGGTCATATTTGATAGGCACAAAGGTAATAGTGTATACGGATCACTCAGCAATTTGACACTTACTGGCGAAGAAGGATGCAAAGCCCAGGTTAATCAGGTGGATATTGCTGTTGCAAGAATTTGATTTGGAGATCAAGGATAGGAAGGGTACCGAAAACCAAGTGGCAGACCACTTGTCTCGACTAGAGCAGCCGGAAAGGGAGATAGATGGCAAAGTTGAAATTAATGAATCATTTCTGGATGAGCAGTTGTTTGTGGTGCAAGGGGAAGTGCCGTGGTTTACGGACTACGCAAATTATTTGGTGAGTAAGATGATACCTTCTAACTTGGTGGGCACCAAAAGAAAAAGTTCCTGCATGATGTTAAATGGTATATATGGGATGAGCCGTATTTGTTTAAACAGTGTGCGGATCAAATGATAAGAAGGTGTACCCCATATAGTGAGACCGAAGGGGTTTTACAGGATTGCCATTCTTCTGTATATGGAGGACATTATGGAGGAGAGAGAACAACGGCTAGAGTACTTCAAGCAGGATTCTAATGGCCGGCAATCTTTAAAGATGCTTACAGTTTTGTTCAGCGGTGTGATAGATGTCAGAGAGTTGGTAATATTTCAAAGAGGAATGAAATGCCTTTGAATACAATCCTTGAAGTAGAAGTTTTCAACGTTTGGGGGATTGATTTCATGGGCCCTTTCGTGTCTTCGTGCGGTAATCTCTACATCTTATTAGCAGTTGACTATGTGTCTAAATGGGTAGAAGTGGCAGCACTCCCGACAAATGATTCCAAGGTAGTCCTAAAGTTTTTGCATCGCAGTATTTTCACTAGATTTGGGACTCCTAGGGCTATTATCAGTGATGAAGGTAGTCACTTCTGCAACCGGCAGTTCACAGCTTTGTTGGCTAAGCATGGGGTGAACCATCGTATTGCTACAGCTTATCACCCCCAGACAAACGGCCAAGCGGAAGTATCCAATCGAGAAGTAAAAAGAATCCTTGAAAAAATTGTGAATCCGACGAGGAAGGATTGGTCTTTGAAGCTGGATGACGCTGTGTGGGCATATAGTACTACGTACAAAACTTCGTTGGGTATGTCACCGTTTCAGCTGGTTTATAGAAAAGCTTGTCATCTTCCGATGGAGCTAGAACACAAGGCATATTGGGCAATTCGGAAGTTGAACTTTGATTCGATAGCTGCAGGGGAGAAGCGTTTACTCCAAATCAATGAGTTGGACGAATTTCGACTATGGGCTTATGAAAACTCGAAGCTGTATAAGGAGAAGGTGAAGAAATGGCATGATCGTAAGATCATTGAGAGAACATTTGAACCGGGACAAAGAGTTTTACTTTTCAATTCCAGACTTAAACTTTTTTCCCGGGAAGCTGAAATCAAGATGGTCAGGACCATTCATAGTGAAGATGGTCTTTCCGCATGGTGCAATTGAAGTTTACGATAAATTTCCGGACCAGTCGTTCAAAGTGAATGGACAGAGGCTGAAGCATTACTTTGGGAATGAGGTGGACCGACAGAAAGTCACCTTAATCCTGTCTGCGACATGAGATTCAGAGACAATCAAGCTAATTGACTATAACTTAGCGCTATCTGGGAGGCAACCCATCATTTTAATTTTCTGTTTTGCTTTAGTTTAGTCATTTAACTTTGTTTTTAAAAAAAAAATAAAAAAAGGGGGTTTCTGTAACTAATTTTGGATTTGGGTTGATGTGTGTGCAGGTAGAAGCTTGAATTGGACAAAAGTTGACTAAGTGTGCCTATAAGCGTTGGCAGCGCCCTACCAAGCATATACATAGTGCCTGAAGCGCTACATCATGAGGCAGCTACTGTAACTCAGCGCCATTGGCGCCTGTTCCAGCACATACCAAGCGCCAGAGGCGCTACACCAAGCCACGACATACTGCCAGCCAGCGCTATTAGCGCCCAATCCCTCACATATCCAGCGCCTGCAGCGCTCAAGCCAGCACACACATTCTGCATAACAGCGCTATTAGCGCCCAACCTATCGCCAACAGCGCTAACCTCACCACAACACAATGTAACTCAGCGCTATTAGCGCTCATTCCAGTCAATCCATAACGCTAGAAGCGCTCGACAGGGAAATTTAAAAAAAAAAGAAGTAAAGTTTAAAACCCTAGGTCGAGCTTATTGAAGGTATTTCACTACAAAGTCAATTTTGTTTCTTCTTCTACCTAATTCAAGCCGCCTCCAGCTGAGTTTTCTCCATTGTTGCTGCATAGAAGCTATTTTCCCCCAATCAAACATTAACAAACAGCCACCCACATATTCACACTACCCATTGCCGGCACATCACTTTTGCAACTAAGAAATTTTCTTCTCATAGCTAAAGGGGATTCAATATTCTACATTGGGCACTAACAATTTCAAGTAAGTTTTATATTTTTGAGTAATTAAAACTTGAAATTGTTGGCTAGAGAGTTTAATTGCTAGTATTTGGAGAAAGTTCTTGGTTTTAATTGTGCACCCAATTGAGTTTGTGTTGGCTCAATTGGGATTGGGTTTAAGTTTCATTTGTCTATCTTTATGCTTGCAAGTTGTGGGAGATTTCATTGTGCTAAATTGGGTTATTCATAAGTTTGGGGGAAACATTGTTTAAGGGTTTTTAAAGTGTGCATACCAAGTGTTCGACAGATTGCCCCAACAAAATTTTGAGTGCTTTTGGGTCTTGATTTGTGTTTAATTGGTTATTAATGGCTCCCAAAAGACATAGAAGGGAAAGTTCAGGTTCATCAGCTGTTGTGAAATATGATAAGAAGAAATTTGTTAGCCCGGAAGTAAGTGATAGGTTTAAAAATTGGTCCTCCGGGAAATCTCTAATTCCTGAGCGTGGCTTGCTACCTATTGAGCGGGTAGATGGGGAGTTAGGTCAAATGATACGCAGCTGAAATTGGATGGTATTTACTGCGCAACCCGAGCCAGCTGTCATTAATATTGTGAAGGAGTTTTATGCCAATGCTAAAGAAGCTAATGGAAATCTGGTTATGGTTCGGGGTCAGGAAATAAATGTGGGGCGTAAAGCTATTAATGCGTATTATGGGTTGCAGAAAATTCACTGGGATGGCTATACGAAATACTTGGAACAGGATTTCGATTATGCTGAGATTATAGAAGCCCTCTGTGAGCCAGCGACAGAATGGAAGCTAACTGGCCAACAAGAAGCTGTGCACTTTCCCTCAGCCAAATTGAGCAAATATGGAAAAGCATGGCATGCTTTTATATGTGCTAAGTTGATGTCGTGCCGCCATATGAGCGATGTCATTAATCAACGGGCGGCGTTATTGTTTTGCATTGCTCAAGGGAAGACAGTGGATATAGGGGAGGTAATTCATGAATCTATCATACACACGCTTGAGGGTAGTACCACAGGTGGACTGCCTCACCCGTCATTGATCACAGATTTGTGCCGTCGAGCTGGAGTCAAGTGGGATAAAGATGAACTTATGCAGGCCCCATTGCCTCCAATTGATCATGCTGCAATGGGACGGTACAGAGTATGGGGTGGAGGTGAGTCGCACCCGAGGGGCTTAGGTTTCATTCTACCACAACAGCAACCGCATGAGCAGCCGCAGGAACAGCCACCACCTGTTGAGGATCTGGTTCCAGCCCCTACTATAGTTAAGACTATCCGACAGGACCTTCGGCACCATACTCGACGGATAGACTTAGTGGCAGGATCGATTCAGAGGGGTTTTGATCGGCTGACTCGACAGCAGAGTCGACTTGCTCAGCGCCAGGCAGAGATTTATGCCTATAATGTTAATTGTTCTACAGCCTTGGCGGATATGTTTGGGCGGTTGAATCCTTCCGCAGGACCTTTCCAGTCTCCACCAGCTTATCCTTTATCTATTTACCCACCACCTGATTCGCCTCCTAATGCAGATGATGATGATGATGATGACGCTGCCGATGGCAGTGATGATGAGTAGTGTTCTTCATCAGGGGAGTCCTCTGTTCTTAATGTTTTATTCTTTTTCAATGAGGGCATTGTCTTGTTCAGTTTGGGGGGGTAGTTTTTTTTTGTTCTGTTTCATGCATTTAGTTTGTTTTGTTTCCTTGTGTTTATGCATGATGCATGGTAGTTGCATTGTATTTTAGGGTGTGTCAAGCATTTAGTTGCATGTTAATTGTTTAGGTTGTGTTAAGCATTTAATGCATTTAGTTTCATGAATTAAGCATAAATTGATATAGTATCTAATGTGGCAATGATAAGACAGGTTTCATGGTTTTAACTTGAGAAGAATTGAAAACTAGTGCTTAGTGATGACTTTGATTAGGAAGTGAAGTTTAACTTGTCTGAAACTTTTGTTAGCAAGAAAAGCACATAATCAATTGTTTTGATCAATTTAATTCAAATTGTTGCATAATTTTCTTCTGGTGGAAGATTTGGGCTAAAACTTGATAATATCGGTGAAACGTCCATTAAATAAAAAACAGGCAAGAATCTAAGTTTGGGGGAATCTTGGGGTGTGAAAAAAAGAAGAAGAGAAATTTGAAAATTTTGAACCTTTTCCAATTAAAGAATGGATCATGTGGTGGGTTGAGATGGAGCGTAAAACGCACTCACTCATAAACACATGGAACGAGATGGAGCGTAAAACGCACTCGTTCATAAGAAAGTGAGATGGAGCATAAAATGCACTCACTAAAAAGAAAAAAATGTTTGAATTATTGGTGAAGGGTTTAAAAAGGTTTTAAATATGTTAAATGACCTTAGTGATATCCCTATGCTTAGTGATTATTTGAATGAGTTGAATTAGTTGTGTTCACGGGTTGAATTGAGTTATAATTGAAAGTTTTCTTCCAAGAAGTCAATTATGTGATGGATTTGAATTGTAATTGATTGAAATGGTTGATATACACACACGCACAATATGAGTGATGACAGGTGTAACTTACCTACTTGGTTAGAGTTAGAAACTTTGCAGTGGTTAGAGATTCTACTTAAGTATGTGATGAGTGTGTTTTATAAACACAATTTGGGTAATTTTGACCTTGATAATTTGTAAGTCTTTAGGTACTTTATGTGGTTTTATTATGTTTTTATCTTATTTTTAGATATTGTGGTTTTATATTGCTTTTATATGTTTTGTATTGTTTTTATGTGTTTTTACTTAGTTTTGTAGGTAATGGAGCAAGTGCTAGTTGATCACCAACGCTCGTGGATGCCTAGTTTGCCATTTTTAGCCTAACATTGACATAGCAGCTGCTTGCGACACAATTTCAACCATGATGCAATCCGAATCTCTCAAAACTCAAAGAACGAAAGTTGTAGATTTTGATCTTAGCTTTCCAGAATATCCGGAATCATCTAATTTGAAGTTCGTATGAGAGAGTTATGATCATTTTACCATCGGAATTTGCATGAATTTTACACAGTAGCTGCTTCCAGGCCATTTTTAGCCTTTCTCCGGCCATTATCTCGACTAGCTCCAGTTATGGAAGTTGTAGAGCTACTTCTTAGCTTTCCATAGCCTACTTAATCGCCTTAATTCGAGTTCGGACGAAGAGGTTATGGCCATTTTACCAACAGACGTCAAACCAGAGTCGGGCAGCAGAAAGCAGCGCGGGAGGGGCCAGCGCGCGGTCGCGCCAATGGCTGCTGGGCAGCGTGCTTGGGTCGGTTTTTTAGCAAGTTCAGCCCCCTTTTGGTCATTTTTGGTGGGCTAAGCTAGGGTTTTGCATTGGGAACTATAAATATAACATGTAGCCTCCATTTTAACATATCCTAGAGTTCCAAAATCAGATTTAGATAGAGAGAGAAAGGAGGCTTGGAGCAAAAAGAGAGAGGCCATGGCCATTGGCCATGGTTCTTCTAAAGCTTGGAGGAGCTTCAATGGAGTTTCATCCAACAACAATGGGGAAGCCATCCTTTATCTTTCTTTTTCTTTTTCCTCTATGTAACTAGTTTATAATCTAAGATTGTAATTGAACCCATTGCTTATTTTGAATTGATTTTCTCTTCCAATTGATTATTGTTGCTCATATGAATTGGTTATCTTAACCTATGCTTATAGATTAATTGCTTGGCTAGTAATTTCCTTGGGAACCTATATGAACTTGACAAACGGATTATAGTGTTGAGACCTAGTTAAGATATCATGTGAAAGTTAAAGATTATTGTGGGTGATTAATTGAGATTTAGTGACGTGTGTCTTGTTGATTATCCTCAATGATAGGTAACTTGATTGTATTTAGGATAGATATATACCTAGATACCATGTGCAACCAATTGAGAATCTAATCTTAATGACTTCCTTTGTGAAAGTTGGTAATTGAAAGGGTGGTTGATGAGATTTAGTGACATGTGTCTTGTTAGTTATTCTTGAAATTGGTCTCTTGATAGTGTGTAGGATAGACATATACCTACATGCCGCATTAGGAAGATTCGTAATTGACCATCGACAGAGGCTCTTACGTAATTGTGATTTCTCGGATGTCAATTCTATGTGGTTAATTGATCTAAAAGGGGAGTTAAGATATTTGAACAAAGCATTGCACGCCAAGTGTTTGGCAAAATGCTTGAATGGGAAAATTTGTAATCTTAGACCTTTATCTATCTATTCTTGTTATTCATATGTCATGCAATTTAGATATAACTTCCATCTATCTCTTGAATCAAAGAGTTTGATTTAGATCGAGTCGATATTGAGTTAGTACTTGAGGATACATTAGAGTTAATTCCTCGTGGGATCGACAACTCTCTTATCATTATATTACTTGTTGACCGCGTATACTTGCGCGTATTTATCGGTTGCGAAACCGACCAACAGTATGTATGATATCTTTGAGGCCTGATGTTGGATATTGTGTTGGTTGATTGTTTGAATCGTAGGCATGATAGTTTGTTTGCATTTGCATCATTGCATTGCTTGGGGACAAGCAATTGGTTAAGTTTGGGGGTATTTGATGAGTGGGTTTTATACCTACGAATCAGGTATTGTTAGACTTAATTATTGTGGTCTTTAAGTGTTTTTAGTATTATTTTATTTATTTTTGTGTTTATTTATTGTAGGTTGGAGCTGGAGGGGAAAAAGGGTATATTTGGAGCTTAAAATACACTTGGTGGTATTTTTGTAAATTCTTAGACAAGGGCTAGCGCCAGAAGCGCTTGGACTAGTACTGAGCTAGCGCCAGAGGCGCTAGTTCACGATTTTGGGTGCCAAAGTTCAGCTGCAAAGGAAAAGAAGAAGCCAATTCGGAAGAGGATTCTAGTCAATATTGATCAGATAGTGTGAAGGAAACCCTAAGAAGGAACTTGGAGACTATTATTATAATTAATCTACTTTACTTTTGAGAGAGAACTTAGAGAGATATTCTGTGGATTACTTTTGTTCAAGCACTGGATTTTGATGTGGGTTTAAGCTTACTTTGGAATTTATTCACAATTGGGTTTGATCAATCTACTTCTTCTTTATTCAATTGATTGTTTATTTTTCCATGTGTAGATTTGATCCCATAATGGCTTTTGGTTCAGACATGAACTAATCTCCATTATGGGATTCTAACGGATTTTAATATGTAGTCTAATTGTAAACTTGATTGTTAGATTGTTTTGCATATCATAAGGAACTTTTATCATGATTGTTTTGCACGTATGAATGCTTGATCACCATTTGATTTTAGTACTTGTATGGAATTAAAAAATAACATATAAGTATGGATTGTAATCATGATAGCTTGCGAATATGAGGCTTAATTGGATAGCTTAATATTTTGTGAATCAGATAGAAATATACTGTTTCACAAACCGTAAGAGTCAAAATAAGGGCTTGTGCTTAAAATCAATATAATTGCAATTTCACATAGAAATATAGTGATTTTGGTTATAGTGGTGATTACATGGTGTCTATTGAGTATGGATATTATGTAAGTAGGTCATAATGCATTGACAAATGGTTATGTCTATTTTAGTGTCCTTGGCTACTTTTTTGTGATACGTGAACTTACTAGCATGGTAGTGGTAATTAGATGAATTATTAAATGAAGTTAGGATCCCATTAATTCCAAGCTTGATATATTTCGTTAGTATTTGCATAGTTAGTTATTAATTGATATAGAAATAATTTTGTCACCAAAAGTAAGTCAATAGTTTAGGCAAATAAGTATAGTGATAGAACTGATGCATAGTGATTTAATTTAATCCTTTCTTTGTGGGACGATACTCCACTTCCTCTGTATTACTTGTTGACCGTGTACACTTGCACGAGTTAGAGCTCTTTTATTAAAGACTTAAAAAGAGGCAACATCAGGGGGATCAACCCTTTGTACAATGTATTGTGCACAATCATTTTAACGCTGTCGCGTAATTAATCCCCTATATTAGGGTTGTTCATCTCAGTTTAGTATCAAAATCCGTACCAAAAAGAACTTGGTTTGGAAAGATTTTAAAATATTCTAAGTCTTTAGAACGCTCATCATCTAAGGACTAGCTGAATCAATAAGGGTTTTGCTAGTCACTAAAGCATTTGTTTCATCAATAAATTTGTACAATATAAACTGTGTTCGAAATTTGAATAACAATCAATGATTGAGTAACAATTGACTGGAATAAAGCTTAAGCACTTATCATGGTAACAACCTTGCTTGAATAATAATAAGCTAAGGTTAGTAAACTTGCTCAATGTTAGTAAACTTGCTTTAAATGAGATAACAAGTTAAGGGAAGGAAAAACTTGCTCAATATAATAATGGAGTTCAGAAACTTGCCTCGTACGTAGCTTTCCTAATTACAAACCACGTACAATAAACAACCTACAAATTCCGTTTGTATTGCAACAAAAACGATTAGTTACAATACTCACGTACATTAATACTCCAATCCTCACCTCAATTTCCAATTAACTACTGATTATCAACTCTATTTACCAAGAAAAGAAAATAAAATAATAAAAAATGTTTTTTTTTCTAGCAGTGATTCTCGTCGGGGCGAGGATTTACTGAACAAATATCTCGCCGGGGCGAGCTTTTCCTTAACAAAATTCTCGCCGGGGCGAAGATTTACAGCTCATTTTTCTCGCCGGGGCGAGAGACTCGGCAGTCATCTCCTACAGTTCGCAACTAGTGAAAACTTAGGCCAAATTGGCCAAATTTTTCGAATTCTACCATCCAACACATAATTTAAACACACCCAGACATCAAATATAACACAAAACTATTTCTCAACATGTTTCTAAACATTCTCAACATCATATTACACATAATCAACCAACTTGAATCAAAAAAATTCTCTGTTAAAACAAGATATTCATGTTTTAACCATTTTAATGAAATCAACTACTGTGGAACCATTCTAACCCATTCTAATTGCATTCTTTTCGTTTTTCACTATATAATCATAATCAAAAATCAATTTTACCAATTAACAACCAATTTGAATACCAATTTCATACATATATACCATACATGAAATAAACTCTGTAAAACTAAAACTCAATTCTAAAGCATGCTTTCATGAATTAATTCATACAAATTAATTTATAATCACCATATAATCTCTAACACATGCTTTTAATCAATTATAATCAAATAATTTCATGCTTTGAACAACTAACTTCATATACAGTAAAATAAAAATCATATACAGAGAAATAGAATAATAAAAATACAGTGTAGAACAAAACTAACAAGAATTATACCTTCTAATTTTTAGAAAGCTCCTTTGATTTAAGAATTTCTTTCTCAAATCTTCAAGCTCCTCTCTCAACTTTCTCTCTATTCTCTATTAAACTTTTCTTCTCTTCTTCTCTGTATATATTTTCTCTCTTTTTCTTAAACTTAGATAATAGCTGATAACCTTTTTAGTTTTTAACGTACTCAGCTTTCAATTTGACAGTTAAGGAAAAACAAAGGGTTAAGCCTTGTTTGGCAACGATCCATTTATGGATTGGAGCAAGCTTCTCGACGAGGGAACATCCGTTTTGATGAGATAATCAAAAGGTTTGATTTTATCAAAAATGAGGATAAACCTTGTGTGTACAAGAAGGTTAGTGGGAGCGCTGTTTCATTCCTTGTATTATATGTTGATGATATATTACTGATAGGAAATGATGTTCTTATGCTACATTCGATCAAAATTTGGTTATCTAAACACTTCTCCATGAAGGACTTGGGTGAGACATCTTATATTCTAGGGATAAAGATCTATAGAGATAGATCTAAAAGGATGTTGGGCTTGACCCAAGGAAAGTACATTGACTCGATGCAAAAGAAGTTTAGCATGGAAGATTCCAAGAGAGGTCTCATGCTGATGAGCCATGGAGAGAGACCGGATGAGTAAGATTCCTTATGCTTCCGCAATAGGATCTATCATGTACGGTATGATATGTACTAGACCAGATGTCGCTCATGCACTTAGTGTAACAAGCAGATATCAGTTGAATCCAGGAGAAGAGCACTGGAAGGCAGTGAAAAATATCATAAAGTACTTGAGAAGAACTAAGGATGTATTTCTTGTCTACGGTGGGTCTGAATTGAAACTAGAGGGCTATACAGACTCAAGTTTTCAAACGGACCAAGATGACAGTAAATCTGTTTCAGGGTATGTGTTTACCTTAAACGGTGGCGCGATGAGTTGGTAGAGTTCCAAGCAGCAAACAGTTGCTGATTCAGTGACAGAGGCAGAGTACATAGCTGCGAGTGAAGCTGCAAAGGAAGCTATTTGGATGAAAAAGTTCATAACTAAACTTGGAGTGGTTCCTAGCATTAGAGGAGCCGTAGCTTTATTCTGTGACAACAATGGAGCTGTTGCGCAGGCTAAGGAACCCAGGTCTCATCAGAAATCCAAACACGTGTTGCGGCGGTTTCATTTGATTAGAGAGATCATTGAAAGAGGAGATGTCACCCTGGAGCGTGCGGACTCTCAAGACAACATTACAGATCCATTTACTAAAGCTTTAACTCAACAACAGTTTGATCGTCACTTAGAGAAGATGGGTATTAGATACCAAGGCGATTGGCTTTAGTGCAAGTAGGAGATTGAAAGTAGTATGCACACAAGCCAATCATATTTGATATGATGTAGCATATACTTTGTAATCTTAATCTTTTATTAATAAAAGAATTGATTTTCTTAAAAGGCATTTTATATTATCTACATGGTGCTGTTATATTAAATGTGATAAACCCATAGTTTTTAGCAATGCATTTAGAATCATGATGGTGATCATGCTAATGAGATCTAAATTCTAGATAGCTCATAAACTAAAATCGTTCCTAATCGTTGGATTATTAAATAGGGGATTAGTGAATCCGGATAGATTAGTACATACGTTACTTGCTCTTAGGAAGTGGATGATTGATGTCATAATCATTTATGTGGAGACACTAAAGCAAATATGTAGGTGCTTATTGGAGAATAAGTTCACTGAACGTGTCTCGCTAAGGAATACCTAATGGAGTTTTACTCGCCTGTCAATAGGAATTCCTCTAGTGATAGTAGTACAAGTGATCCTTGGACTTGAGATCATCATAGTATCTTGTGTATGATGAGTTATACTTTGACATGTCCCTTAAGACCTTTGGGGTATATCAAAGGGTATAATTGGGTATAATAAGTTGTACATGGAGATAGGTGAATGGTCAACAAATAATCTACCTCGTCTAGTAAAAGATGTGAATGTCTTATGTGATTCGATAAATGACAACTCAGTAGTCCTTGACCAAGGCAGAATGAAATTAGAAGGAGTTTCTAATTTGCATTATTTAGAGTTTGGGAATCGAAATACATATAATTAAATAAAATAAGACTTGACAGTAAATCCATGTCTTATATTTAATTGGGACATTGTATGGTAGAAGGATTGAATTGTACGATAACTATTTACTCAAAGGTTCTTTTGTGATTGATGATGAAATATATATTATCTAGAAAGTCGTTGATCACTAAGGGGGCTTATCCTTATTATAGAATAAATATTATTTATTCAAATAAATTAAATAGTTTAATTTATTTATTTAAATAACATTAGAATTGTTTTAATTGATTTATTCACAACTGGTTTAATATGGAGAACCTAAAGGGTCACACCGCAAAAGAAAAATATTTATTTAAGAAGTAAATGGCATAATTGTAATAATAAGTTAAGTGTATTTAATTTAATCTATGGAGATAGAATAAATTAAATATCTTAATATTTATTATTTAATATTTTGGAAATATTAAATATAAATTAATAAGAGGAGTCTTATTATTATTATTACTATTACTATTATTTAATTCCTAATAGGGATTGAGAATTGATTAATAGAAGTACTCTCCCATGAATTCCTATTTAGATTAGGAGCATAATTAATTAAAGGAGTTTAATTATAATAGAAACCCTAATCCTAAATAGTTTAGGGAAGGGTTTTCCTACATATATAAATAAGAGGAGTCTTATCATAAATTAGGGTTACACACCCTTGTATTAGATTGTGGAGAGTACTTGTAATTTTTATAGAGATAGAAACTAGGGTTTTGCGAGTACCCAACTTCTTGAATAACTATGCTTCCTTGGTGGATCACCTCTAGAGGCCAAACACTTGGGTGGCTAACGTTGATCAAGTAAAGGAATTTAGTCGGTGGAATTCAAGGAGAACGCGAAGGAATAGGAGGTGAATTTGTACCCGAGGAAGCACGGATCTACGAGGGTATAATTTTTATCTCTATCTCTTTCGTTTATATCGTTAATTGAGCACATAGATTGATCGTGGTGATGGTTTGTATAAAATTTTTAAAATCCGATTTTATCACGCTTCCGCTTTATTTATGTAATTTGATTACATGTTCGCGTTATATACAAACCTAACAGTGGTATCAGAGCCTAATCATGTGCTAATTATCGATTTTGATGATTCCATGTGTGTATGGTATGCGATTGGATCGAAATTTTTGGGCAGAATTCATTTTTTCCGAATCTACTGCACGGCGTAGCTGCGCTGGCTGCAGTTCATTCTGGAGCGTAGCTACGCCCAAACCCAGAAAAATCATTTCTGGGGTTCAGCGTAGCTGCGCCGATTCCCAGTTCATTCCGGGCGCAGCTGCGCCGGACAACAGAATCCGAGAAAAATATTTTTTCTTCAATTAAAATAAATTGTTTATTTAATTGATATAAGTTTAAAATAAAGATGTTTATTTTATCTGGAATAGGATTTCAGATTGCTAAAATTAAAGGAGTTTAATTTGGATTTGGTTTTTGATTAAAATAAAAGAGTTTATTTTGTTTCAAAACTAAATATTAGCAAAACTTTTGCCCATTAATTGATATCAGTGCATATATAGAATGGTTTTATAATTCATGGGATGAATGTTATTTATTGATACATATAGAGATATGTATGATAATAAATAGGTATTGATTATGGACTATTGACCAATGTGTGATTGGATTTATTTTGGTGGATGCTTGATTGTATGGATTTTTATAAATGGGGTATGCGTACCTCGTCTTCTCTAATTTTTTCTTAATGTAAATTCTATCTCCCTCCTATGTACTTCCCCTTGACTGCTGATCAAGGTTTCTATTTATTGTAAATAGTTTATGTAATAGGACTAGTTAGAATTAATTTTGAAGAATTGGAGACAAAGGAGCAAGGAGCGCTTGAAGACCCGTTTGTATTGGAGCCCGGGTTTAAATGTAATAGTTATATTTAAATTTTATTCTTGCACCCTAGGTTTGACCTTTTGGTTCAGTTGCTGGCTCTAGTGAACCAAACTAGAATAAAAGTCCATAATCAGTCCAGGTAGAATATAGTATTCTATATGTGCATGCTTACTATGTATATATTATACAACATGCTTCGCATGTTAAATAATATGACGCGTATTTTATACATATATGTGCTTGCGCGCTAAACAAGATGAGACTAATAATAATAAACCCCTCTAAGAAATTATATTAAGTCCTAAGCGTTCAAAGTTATTTGGAATATCGAACGTCGCCTTCTAGCATGGTAAAGCAATAGAGTATTAAATGTTTAATATGAGTTTGTTGTGTCACCACAAGGCAAGTATTAAATATTTAAGATGTTGCTTTATCAAATTTGATGCTTATAAATAGACTGAACGATGCTGTTTTGTTGTGTCACCACAAGGACAGTGTTTTTCTTTCGAATATATGGAAGTGCTAGGTTGGACTTAACTTGGATAATTTTGATTCGGATGTGTCACCACTTGATCAAAATAATCTAAGAGGCAAAAGAAAAGGAGTTACATAGTAATGTAATTGACAATAGTTGTCTACCTATTTATTTATATATCGTTTGTTGTGTCACCACAAGGCTATATGCATTTGAAATGGGGTCCTTAATCTCACTAGCAAAACTTTAATTAGATTTGCCGAACTATATATATTGAGGGTAATATAGTTTGATGAAAATAGTGGGAGATACCAATTTAAATAAAAACCTAATTTATTTTGATAATTAATTAAATGAATGTATACTTGATCAAACTCACTATCACTGCGTAGCATACTTGATGCTAACAAACTGACCGGACTGAATTACACAGACTAGTTAAGGAATCTGAGAATTATTCTCACTTCTGAAAAGATTTCTTATGTCCTAAATTCGCCAGTCCCTGCAAATGTTGTAGAAACAGCCTCTGAGGAAGAGATTGCTACTTTCAGAAAGTGGCAAGATGATGCAATCTTGGCTCAATGCATCATGCTCGCATCCATGAGTAACGAGCTTCAGCGTCAGCACAAAACTATGGATGCTCCTACTATATTGCTGCACCTCAAGGAGTTGTATGGTGAGCAAAGTAGGACTGCTAGATATCAGATATCTAAGGAGCTCTTCCGATATCGTATGACCGAGGACACTGCTGTTGAGACTCATGTCCTTAAGATGATCAATCTGATTGAACAACTTGGACAGCTTGGGTTCGTGATGGATGGGGAGTTAAGTCAAGATTTGATCTTGCAGTCACTCCCGGACACCTTCTCACAATTTGTTATGATTTTTCACATGAATAAGTTGGACGTCAGCTTTCCTGAGCTACTTAACATGCTGAAAACTACTAAAGGTCACTTCTCATCCAACAAGAACCAAGTCTTACTAGTGGATGATTCTTCCAAGAAAAGGAAGAGGCCCAAGGTATCTTCTAAAAAGAAGAAAACCAAGAAGGCTAAGGGCAAGGCGAAGAGAAAGGATAAAAAAAAACCTGATCTAGATAGCAAAGGAATTTGCTACCATTGCAATAAGCCGAGACACTGGAAGAGGAACTGCAAGGAGTATCTTGCGGACCAAAAGAAGCTTGGAGAAGCTTCGACTTCCGATCTAGGTTTGTTCATGATTAAAATTAATTTTTCTGAAAGTCAAAATTCTACTTGGGTATTGGATACCGGTTGTAGTTCTCACATATGTAATAATATGCAGGGACTAAGCAGAAGTAGAAAGCTGAACAAGGATGAAGTCGTCCTACGAGTGGGAAATTGAGCAAAGGTTGCTGCATTAGCTGTAGGGACTTATTGTTTAGCACTGCCTTCGGGCAAGTTCATTAGTTTAAATAATTGTTATTATGTTCCGACACGCATTAGAAACATTATTTCAATTTCTGTATTGGATATGGATGGTTTTGATATTATAATAAAGAACAATAGTTGTTCTATTTATAATAAAAATGTTTTATATGGTGTTGGGAACCTACTGAATGGACTTTACATACTTGACTTGCATGAAAATATACTTCAAATTGAACAAACTAAGAAAAGAAAAAGAGATGATGCTAATTATACCTTTATGTGGCACTATAGACTCGGTCATATCAATGAAACAAGATTATCCAAGTTGCATAAAGATGGGCTTTTAGAGCTATCTGATTACGAATCATATCCAACTTGTGAATCTTGTCTCATGGGTAAAATGACTAAATCTCCTTTTAGTAGAAAAGGAAAAAGAGTTACAGAATTGTTAGTATTGGTACACACAGACGTATGTGGACCTATGACAACGAATGCACGAGGAGGGTATTCTTATTTTATTACTTTCACTGATGATCATTCTAGATTTGGATATGTGTATTTAACGAAATACAAATCTGAATCGTTTGAAAAGTTCAAAGAATTCAAAAGTGAAGTAGAGAAGCAAACTAGTAAGAGTATTAAGATTCTTCGATCGGATCGAGGAGGGAAATACTTAACCAATGAGTTTCTCAATTGTCTCAAAGAAAATGGTATAATCTCACAATGGACTCCACCAGGGACGCCACAGTTGAATGGTGTATCTGAAAGGAGAAATCGAACATTGTTGGACATGGTTCGTTCCATGATGAGTTTTACCGACCTTCCAGTATCCTTCTGGGGTTATGCCCTAGAATCGGCTGCATACCTACTTAACAAGATACCTACCAAATCCGTCCCAAAGACCCCATATGAGATATGGACAGGGAGGAAACCAAATCTTAAGCATGTTAAGACTTGGGGTTGTCCAGCTTATGTCAAAAGGTTTGAACATGATAAGCTGAAGACTAGATCCGACAAATGTAGATTCGTGGGATACCCTAAAGAAACATCAGGGTATTATTTCTATCATCCTACTGATCAAAAGGTGTTTGTTGCGAAACACACCGCCTTCTTGGAAAAGGAGTTTATCCTTGAAGGGGTCAGTGGGAGTAAGATATATCTTGAAGAAGTTCAAGAACCACAAAATACTACGGATCAAAGTTAGGTACCTAACCAAGTAGAAAAACCTAGTGTACCACTACCTATTCGTAAATCTGGAAGAGTACCGAAGATACCTGATAGGTATGGATTCATCATAGAGGATGATGATGAGGTACGCATCATAGATGATGATGATCCATTGACTTACGAAGAGGCTATGAGTAGTGAAGACTCAAAGAAATGGCTAGAAGCCATGAAATTCGAGATGGACTCCATGTATGAAAACCAAGTATGGACTTTAGTTTCACCACCTGAGGGCATTAAGCCTATTGGGTGTAAATGGGTCATTAAGAGAAAGACTGGAGTAGATGTCAAGGTAGAGACCTATAAGGCTCGACTGGTTGCAAAAGGTTTCAAACAAAGACAAGGAGTTTACTATGATGAAACCTTCTCACCAGTAGCTATGCTCAAGTCCATTCGAATTTTGCTTGCAATTGTAGCTTATTATGACTACGAGATCTGGCAAATGGACGTGAAAACGGCCTTCCTCATTGGAGAGCTTGAGGAGAATGTATATATGATACAGCCAGAGGGTTTTGTTTCAACGGTTAGAACAAACCAAGTCTGTAAACTACAACGATCCATTTATGGATTGAAGCAAGTTTCTCGAAGATGGAACATCCGTTTTGATGAGATAATCAAAAGGTTTGATTTTATCAAAAATGAGGATAAACCTTGTGTGTACAAGAAGGTTAGTGGGAGCGCTGTTTCATTCCTTGTATTATATATTGATGATATATTATTGATAGGGAATGATGTTCCTATGCTACAGTCGATCAAGATTTGGTTATCTAAACACTTCTCCATGAAGGACTTGGGTGAGTCATCCTATATTTTGGGGATAAAGATTTATAGAGATAGATCTAAAAGAATGTTGGGCTTGACCCAAGGAAAGTACATTGACTCGATGCTAAAGAAGTTTAGCATGCAAGATTCCAAGAGAGGTCTCATGCCGATGAGCCATTGAATACATCTCTCCAAGAAACAGGCCCCAAAGACACTTGATGAGAGAGACCGGATGAGTAAGATTCCTTATGCTTCCGCAATAGGATCTCTCATGTATGGTATGATATGTACTAGACCAGATGTCGCTCATGCACTTAGTGTAATAGGCAGATATCAGTCGAATCTAAGAGAAGAGCACTGGAAGGCAGTGAAAAACATCCTAAAGTACTTGAGAAGAACTAAGGATGTATTTCTTGTCTACGGTGGGTCTGAATTAAAACTAGAGGGCTATACAGACTCAAGTTTTCAAACGGACCAAGATGATAGTAAATCCGTTTCAAGGTATGTGTTTACCTTAAATGGTGGCGCGGTAAGTTGGAAGAGTTCCAAGCAGTAAACAGTTGTTGATTCAGTGACAGAGGCAGAGTACATAGCTGCGAGTGAAGCTGCAAAGGAAGCTATTTGGATGAAAAAGTTCATAACTAAACTTGGAGTGGTTCCTAGCATTAGAGGAGCCGTAGCTTTATTCTGTGACAACAATGGAGCTATTGCGCAGGCTAAGGAACCCAGGTCTCATCAGAAATCCAAACACGTGTTGCGGCGGTTTCATTTGATTAGATAGATCATTGAAAGAGGAGATGTCACCCTGGAGCGTGTGGGCTCTCAAGACAACATTGCAGATCCATTTACTAAAACTTTAACTCAACAGCAGTTTGATCATCACTTAGAGAAGATGGGTATTAGATACCAAGGCAATTGGCTTTAGTGCAAGTGGGAGATTGAAAGTAGTATGCACACAAGCCAATCATATTTGATATGATGTAGCATATATTTTGTAATCTTAATCATTTATTAATAAAAGAATTGATTTTCTTAAAAGGCATTTTATATTATCTACATGGTGCTGTTATATTAAATGTGATAAACCCATAGTTTTGAGCAATGCTTTTAGAATCATGATGGTGATCATGCTAATGAGATCTAAATTCTAGATAGCTCATAAACTAAAATCGTTCCTAATCGTTGGATTACTAAATAGAGGATTAGTGAATCCGGATAGATTAGTACATACGTTGCTTGCTCTTAGGGAGAGGATGATTGATCTCATAATCATTTATGTGGAGACACTAAAGCGAGTATGTAGGTGCTTATTGGAGAATAAGTTCACTGAACGTGCCTCGCTAAGGAATACCTAATGGAGTTTTACTCGCCTAACAATAGGAATTCCTCTAGTGTTAGTAGTACAAGTGATCCTTGGACTTGAGATCATCATAGTATCTTGTGTATGATGAGCTATACTTTGACATGTCCCTTAAGACCTTTGGGGTATATCAAAGGGTATGATTGGGTATAATAAGTTGTACATGGAGATAGGTGAATGATTAACAAAGAATCTACCTCGTCTAGTAAAACATGTGAATGTCCTGTGTGATTTGATAAATGACAACTCAGTAGTCCTTGGCCAAGGCAGAATGAAATTAGAAAGGAGTTTCTAATTTGCATTATTTAGAGTTGTGCATTTGGGAATCGAAATACATATAATTAAATAAAATAAGACTTGACAGTAAATCCATGTTTTATATTTAATTGGAACATTGTACGGTAGAAAGATTGAATTGTACAGTAACTATTTACTCAAAGGTTCTTTTATGATTGATGTTGAAATCTATATTATCTGGAAAGTCGTTGATCGCTAAAGGGGCTTACCCTTATTGTAGAATAAATATTATTTATTTAAATGAAATAAATAATTTAATTTATTTATTTAAATAAAATTAGAATTGTTCTAATTGATTTATTCACAACCGGTTTAATAAGGAGAACCTAAAGGGTCACACCGCAAAAGAAAAATATTTATTTAAGAAGTAAATGGCATAATTGTAATAATAAGTTAAGTGTATTTAATTTAATCTATGGAGATAGAATAAATTAAATAGCTTAATATTTATTATTTAATATTTTGGAAATATTAAATATAAATTAATAAGAGGAGTCTTATTATTATTATTACTATTACTATTATTTAATTCCTAATAGGGATTGGGAATTAATTAATAGAAGTACTCTCTCATGAATTCGTAATTGGATTAGTAGCATAATTAATTAAAGGAGTTTAATTATAATAGAAACCATAATCCTAAATAGTTTAGGAAAGGGTTTTTCCTACATCTATAAATAAGAGAAATCTTATCATAGATTAGGGTTACACACTCTTGCATTAGACTGTGGAGAGTACTTGTAATTTCTATAGAGATAGAAACTAGGGTTTTGCCAGTACCCAACTTCTTGAATACATATTCTTCCTTGGTGGATCACCTCTAGAGGCCAAACACTTGGGTGGCTAACGTTGATCAAGCAAAGGAATTTAGTCAGTGGAATTCAAGGAGAACGCAAAGGAATAGGAGGTGAAATTGTACCCGAGGAAGCACGGATCTACGAGGGTATAATTTTTATCTCTATCTCTTTCGTTTATATCGTTAATTGAGCACATAGATTAATTATATAAATTTAAAATCCGTTTTATCGCGCTTCCGCACTATTTATGTAATTTGATTATATGTTCGCGCTATATACAAACCTAACAGTGGTATCAAAGACTAATCTTATGCTAATTATCGATTTTGATGGTTCCATGTGTGTATGGTATGCGATTGGATCGAAATTTTTAGGCAGAATTCGTTTTTTCCGAATCTGCTACGCGGCGCAGCTGCGCCGACTCCAGTTCATTCTGGAGCGCAGCTGCGCCCGAACCCAAAAAAATCGTTTCTGGGGTTCAGCGCAGCTGCGCCGTTTCCCAGTTCATTCTGGGCGCAGCTGCGCCGGACAGCAGAATCCGAAAAATAATTTTTTCCTTCAATTAACGTTTTATGTATAACGTTTGATTTGTCAACATGTTTTTTGTTTGTCTAATTTAATATTATTTTTTTTATAGTGTGATTCCGTGTATACAATTGAATTACCGTGAAACTATGATTTTTTATTTTTTTTACCCGTTTTGTAGTTGAGAGTTTTAGTTTGTTAATCTTAATGTTGCTTGGTAGCCTTTAAGTTTTTGTTCTGATATATAATTTGAATCTTTTCTTAGGTCTCATTTTTTAAAACTCTAAATTTGTTTGAACATTCCATAATTTGAAGCATCGATCAATATTGAAATCTCAACATTTTCCAGTAGTTTGAAGCATATTTTGATCTTTTTTATAGTATACCTTTCAAGTTGTTAAATTCAATATGTTATTGATTAAGAATATTATTATAGAACAATGTGTTGGATGCAACTGTTGGTATGATATTTTATTTTTGCATCAAACAAAAACTTTATTATAATTATAATATTGATAAATAGTTTGGTAGATAGTTCTGTTAATGCAACACTTTATTGTCATGTTACCTCACGTTGCTATATATACAAAGTGGAAAACGATACGATATACGTTAAATCAACAAAATAATAATTAATTCTTTATGAGTTTGTAAAGTTAACTACTTATACATTATTATGATGATTTTGGATATGGAATGATAGTTGTTTTGATGGTTTGGATATGTATCGATGATTGTAAGTTTTGTAGAAAAGTTTTAGATTTTTCTGGATATCTATTGTTAAAGGAAACTCTGCCATTTTTTTTTGAAATTAGTAGCGACTAGCTTGATGTTTTGGTGGTTGGATATGTGTTAATGATTGAGTATGTATTATTTATTGTGGTTGTATGGTGAATTATGATAATTGTTATGTCTGATTGTAAGTTATTTTAGGTTGCAAAGAGTATTTAGATAATGTAGTATATTTTGAATTTTAATCTAATTTTTCGTTACTCCGTGCCTTCAGGCACGGGCAATTACTAGTATATAGACGTATGTGGACCTATGACAACGAATGCACAAGGAAGGTATTCTTATTTTATTACTTTCACTAATGATCATTCAAGATTTGGATATGTGTATTTGATGAAATACCAATCTAAATCATTTCAAAAGTTCAAAGAATTCAGAAGTGAAGTAGAGAAGCAAACTGGTAAGAGTATTAAAATTCTTCGATCAGATCGAGGAGGGGAATACTTAACCAATGAGTTTCTCAATTGTCTCAAAGAAAATGGTATAATCTCACAATGGACTCCACCAGGGACACCACAATTGAATGGTGTATCTGAAAGGAGAAATCGAACATTGTTGGACATGGTTCATTTCATGATGAGTTTTACCGACCTTCCAGTATCCTTCTAGGGTTATGCCCTAGAATTGACTACATACTTACTTAACAAGGTACCTACCAAATCCATCCCAATGACTCTATATGAGTTATGGACAGGGAAAAACTAAATCTTAAGGATGTTAAGACTTGGGGTTGTCTAGCCTATGTCAAAAGGTTTGAGTATGATAAGCTAAAGACTAGATCCGACAAGTGTAGATTTGTGGGATACCCTAAAGAAACATCAGGGTATTATTTCTACCATCCTACTGATCAAAAAGTGTTTGTTGCGAAACACGCTGCCTTTTTGGAAAAGGAGTTTATCCTTGAAGGGGTCAGTGGGAGTAAGATATTGATGAGTGTGTTTTATACACATAATTTGGGCACTTTTGGCCTTGATAATTTGTAAGTCTTTGGGTACTTTATGTGGTTTTATTGTATTTTTATCTTAATTTTAGATATTATGGTTTAAATTGCTTATATTTGTTTAGTATTATTTTTTATGCATTTTTACTGTGTTTGTAAGAATTGAAATAAAGACCGCTCGGATCGTTGTTCGTAATGACTCAATGTCCGTACCTGGACGTCCGTGCCCGAATGGTAGAACAATGGAAATTAGTGTTTGGCGACACTCGGTGTTTCGAGCATGCACGACGTTGGAAAACGTGCACGGCGTTCAGTGTCGGCCAAGCCACGAGGGCAAGCCCATGCTTGAATATCCGTGCCAAGTAGTATTATGGTGAAAATGAGTGTTTACTGACGCTCGGTGTTAAATTTGATGAGATTTGGAAGTTGAGCGTGCACGGCATCGGATTGCGTGCACAGCATCAAGCGGTGTGTTGTGCGGCACTGGGTGCTGGGCGCTAGGCCTCGGTAGCTAGGCGCGGGCGTCGGGCGCTGGGTGCAGGGCGCTGGGTGCGGGGTGCCGGGCGTCGGCACGCACATGGGCGCTGGGCGCGCGCACGAACGCGGAGCTCGACGGCCTCGGCAGCACTCGACAACACTCAGTAGGTAGGTGCACTCGACGCGGGCGTATGGGTGCTGGGCGCGGGCGTCGGGCATCGGGCGCTGGGCGTCGGGCGCTAGGGAAGCCACGAGGGCAAGCCCGTGCTTGAATATTCGTGCCCGAATAGTATTATGGTGAAAATGAGTGTTTGGTGACGCTCGGTGTTAACTTTGATGAGATTTGGAAGTTGAGCGTGCACGGCATCCGATTGTGCGCACGGCATCGGGCGGCATGCTGGGCGCTAGGCCTCAGTAGCTGGGCGCTGGGCCTCGGCAGCTAGGCGCGGGTGTCGGGCGCTGGGCCTCGGCAGCTGGGCGCGGGCGTCTAGCGTCGGGCGCTGGGGGCTGGGCATGGGCATGGGGCGCTGGGCGTCGAGCACTAGGCGTCGGCAGGCACATGAGCGTTGGGAGCGCGCGCGCGTGCGGGGCTCGGTGGCCTCGGTAGCACTCGACAGGTAGGTGCGCTTAGCGGGTGCTAGGCGCAGGCGTATGGGCGCTGGGCGCGGGCGCGCACTGGGTCCTCGGCAGATTGGGGCACCAGGCGTGAGGCAGATTGGGGCGCCAGGCGTGCATCAGTTGGGGCGCCAGCGGGCGGCCAGGGCATGGGCGCGGGCGCGTGCGCTGGTGCGCGGGCGCGCGGCGTGGGCGTGCGGCAGCCAGCGTGCGAGCGTGCCGCATTCAGCAAGGGCTAACCAGGGCCTAGACGCGTGCATGTCAGGCGGCGCGCGGGCGCGCCTAGCCTCCCGAGTGCAATCCCAGCTGTCGGGTTTGTGCAATCTGGGCGGGTTTTTAGGTCCAAATCCATGTGGAGGCTAGGGTTTTCAGAGGAGCATTATAAATAGAACATTTTGCCTCCATTGTTAGCATTCTCACACTTCATATTACACAACTAGGGATTGGGAGGCTACACTAAAACATCAAAATAGAGAGCAAAAGTGCTGCAATACAAGGAAAACTCAGCAAAAGCCAAAGAACCAAGAAGGAAAGGATTGTTAAAGAGATATCTAGACCTTGGGAGGCTGCACATATATTATCAAGAAGAGCTAGAGGGCTGCAATTCAAGAAAATTTCCAGCAACAAGCTAAGGAGCAAAAAGAGAAAATAATGCCAAAGGAAAAGGAAAAGCTAAAGATTGTTATCAACCAAGCAAGCAACATATGAATATCTTCTAAATGGGTTTTATCATCTCTTGCTTTCCTTTGAATTTGTATTTCTATTTTATGATGAACACCATGTGTTTGATGTTTTGCTTAGCTACCATGAACTAAAGCTTATATTCTAAGATTTCAATGGAACCCAACACATAGTTCGAATTAACTTTTATCTCTTTGTTATTAATTACTCATTTATGAATTGATTATCATGATTTATGCTTTATTTCTTAATTGCCTAGCTAGTAATTACCGTGGGAACCTATATGAACTTGACGAACGAATTATAGTGTTTAGACCTTATTATGATATCATGTGACGCCCCCAAATTCGGGTCTCCAACTACCCGGATCCGGTCATCACGATCCAATACCACATTCACCTCCAACAACATACATTGACTAAAATGCGAAATATAACAAACATATGTTGTTCATTAAAAAGGTGTTACTAGTCCCAAGATACAATAACCTTAAATACTTAACACAATTCCATACCCCAAATAACTATCAGGGTTTAAATTACATTAATAATAATTAACTACACTTGTGATAAAATCAGCTACGTGTAGCTTATCATTTCATCTTTTCTTTCCCTTTGCTCTTTCTTGATGTCTCGGGTTTAGCTGCAATGGAGTCATGATATAGCAAGGGTGAGCAACGAGTTTGCTCAGCAAGTTTAAGGTACAACGATAAGGATATATCATGATGAAAGGAATATAGAAAAAGATTTCAACAATATAATTATCAGAAACAAGAACAATAATTGCTTTTAGAACAATTGATAGTCAAGTAGACTTTGAACAATAACTTCGAAAGGAGTCAATAGCTAATTGACCCTCTGGTTACTGGCTACAAAATAAGTACTTGAGGGGATCAGCCTCGCGTACGGTATGTATATGCATAACATTTAACTCTGCTGTTTGTACCTTATATATGGTACCTGGGTACTCCCGTATAATAAATGGGGTGTTCATTTTAGTCTAAGAATCCATACCAATGACTGGTTCGGATAACTTTTATAAATTCTCATATGCTTGCCTGACCGAACAACGGTTCAGACTTATTCTTAAATAGTTTGTGAATTACGGAACTTTACGAATTCAAAAGCACCAAGTGCGAGTGTCAATAATATCATAGATGTGGAATAACTGTAAATTAATTAAACCACTTAAACATTCTTGGAATAAAATTTCAAGCTACAATGCAATAGTAGCCTGCTCAAATGAAAAGAAGCTTGCAACAATTAAAGTTTCGGAATAAAGAACTTGCATTCAATATACTGAAAGAATGAAGTTAGGGAACTTGCCTGTTTGCTCAGCTACAATAAATTTTAGCTTTAACTAATTGACCTTAGATGACCTATCATTTGGTAAAGTCGATTTATCCATTAGCATTGTATAGCAGTTTATTGATGCACTCACTTATGCTATTTATTTAGCAAATAAACAATTCATATAGCCTATAAGTCAATAGATCAGCCACAATTCCATAGGATACTTAATTGATCTGTAGACTGAGAAATTATTTATCAACAATATTTTCCTGAGGTAATAATACCCTCTAACAGTCACTTATAACAGTTTAATTCATTTACATTACCTTATTAACTCTATCAACATTTAATTATTATTTTAACATTAGCTAAACACAAATTAATTAATGACCTCCAGCTATTATTTAGAACAAATAATAGTTAGTCATGGTTACTTATCGTTTGAATACTCAATTTATTACCTTTAATTGTCTCTAAGTATGGGTTAATAATCCTTATTTATTATTAATTGAATACAATCAAATACTTATTATCTTTATTTATCATTTAGTGATAAATAATAAATAATTATTTTATTAACTTCATTCATACTTAATTATTATTTAACATTAATTAAATAATAATTAAATATTTATTATCTTTATTTATTATAATAAATAATTATTTTATTAACCTTATTCATACTTAATTATTATTTAATATTAATTAAATAATAATTAAATATTTATTATCTTTATTCATTATAATAAATAATTATTTTATTAACTTCATTCATACTTAATTATTATTTAACATTGATTAAATAATAATTAAATATTTATTATCTTTATTTATTATTTAGTGATAATTAATAAATAATTATTTTATTAACTTTGTTCATACTTAATTATTATTTAATATTAATTAAATAATAATTACATTTTTATTATCTTTATTTATTATTTATTGCTAAATAATTAATAATTATTTACTAACTTTATTCATACTTAATTATTATTTAATATTAATTAAATAATAATTAAATATTTATTATCTTTATTTATTATTTATTGATAAATAATAAATAATTATTTTATTAATGTTATTCATACTTAATTATTATTTAATAATAATTAAATATTTACTATATTTATTTATTATTTATTGGTAAATAATAAATAATTATCTCATTAACCTTATTATTATTTAATATTAACTAATTAAATACTTATTATTTTTATTTATTATTTATTAATAAATAATAAGTAATTATTTTATTGACTTATTGTTAGCAGTTTGACCAACAAGTCCCTACCTAACAGTTGGGTTCGATTCCCAATCACACCAAACACATAATAAAAAAAAATAAAAATTGCAGAGTGCTGCCATGTAATGTACCCCATCCTGCTTCAGAGCTTGCAAAACACACACTATTACATTCAATACCCACAGTTGGCTCATACACAAGCTGCAATTAACTACAATATGCGTCCAACACTTAATTCGAAATCTGTGACCAGCCCAAACATTATCACACGAAAAGACCAAAGTTTGTTTGTTCTTTTTTTTTATAAGCCATGTTGCTGATAGACGCTTAATACCAAAAAGGAAACAAAAATCTGGTTTAGGCATTACAATAAACACATATCGGGCATCCTAACATTCAACATTTGCCAATTCACAGTACCAATTCATGCTGCTTGAACCTCTTAGGGTTCTTACAATACACAGATTTTCCATCAAGGAACAACACAATCTCAGTACAAAGGAAATAAAGAAAACAAAATCAAAACCACAAGAAAGGCTGTCACAGCAGCACACTATTATACCTTGAGTTCGTTCGGATCGCCGCTCTTCTCCTTCTTCCAAAATAGGTAACAAGGCCGGCAGACATCCACAGTCGCGTCTTCCACTGTTCCCTCTTTTCTCAGTGATTTTTCTCTCTTATTTGAACTAACAAAAATCGGCAGCATTGCTGGGGTTTGGGGTTTCTAATTTATAACAAAAACTTTATCCAATTTGTTTGGGAAATACCCTATTCGACCGAATCAATGACCAACGGTAGGAGGGAGGGGGCTGTCAAGGGTCTATGTCGATACCCATCCGAGCCCAGCCGTTCAGCTGGCACCCTCGAGCCGTGCGTTTCTACCGGTCACATCGCCTCGCGCTCGAATCCTTCGGTCCGTTCGACGAGCGCTCGGTCGCCCATGGCCTCGCTTGCTTCGCTCGCCTCAATTCTTGGTCAGCCCACTAGTCGCTAGGTTCGTTGCTCAATCTAAGCAGCCAGTCTTCTCCTTATATGCCTACGCTGGCAGTTGGCCAAAACCTATCGCACATCACCCATCCCACTTGATTGAGAGTTCGACATGGCTGGTCATTAGGCTCGATTAATCCCAAACCCTTACTCTGCACCCGATTTGGCTTACGGTTATGGACTGCCCCCAATCTCCTTTGGAATAGGTCCAACCCGATAATGGGTCCAGCCCAATTGGTTTAACACCTAAAGATTTGTCTAGTCCGCTCGGTTTGGTCTCTCAGGAAAAATGGAAAGGTATTTGGGTCCAAAAAGGAAATGGGTCCAGCCTAATTATTGTTGGGCTAGCCGACTTAGAGGGGAATGGCCAACTCATTTATTAGAATTAATAACACTATACTTCTAGTATTTAAATCAAATAACCCACTTAATTAATTTATTGCTTAAAAATATTTAGTTTAACAATAAATCCTCATTCGAATTATTTAATTCGAAAATTTTAATGCCACATCATGATAAAATAAAATTATTTAGTTAGATTTTTCCAAATTTTCTTGCCAACCAACTCTTACGGTTAAATCACTCATTTATTCAAACTATTAGTGAACCCCTTTATTGCAAATAAAATTATTAGATCATATGGCTATATAATTTAATAATAATACTCCACATAGATCTAATTAAGTTCGTAAAATTAAATAAAATAAATTTCACATATCAAAATAATTTGGTAACAAGGTTTAAAATTCTTGGACATTACATCCTCTCCCCCTTATAAAAATTCCGTCCTCGGAATTTAAATCTAAGGTTACTTGAATAACTGTGGATAACTTGCTCTCATCTTCTCTTCGAGTTCCCACTTGGCTTCTCCCACCGCGTGATTCCTCCAGAGTACTTTAACCGAATGAATGATTTTATTCCTCAGTTTCTGCTCCTTTCTATCCAGTATTTGGACAGGAATCTCCTCGTACGATAAGTCCTTCTCGACTTGAATTGGCTCATAGGAAATAACATGCTTGTAGTCTGGCTTATATGGACGTAACACTGATACATGGAACACGTTGTGAATGTTCTCAAGTTCAGGAGGTAGTGCTACCTCGTACGCCACTTCACCAATCCTCCTTAATATTTCAAAAGGTCCTATGAACCTAGGGCTCAATTTGCCCTTCTTCCCAAAACGGATCTTCTCTTTCCAGGGAGATACCTTCAAAAATACCGAGCTGCCAACTTCAAAGTCCCGCTTCTGATGATGTAAGTCGGTGTAGACACCCAAATTTTGCGTTCCCTATACTAACCTTGACAGGAGGGCAAAATCGTCAATTGAACCGGCTCGCGGGAGTGAAGGAGTGGGCCCAAGGGCGAGCGCCCGACACCACCGCAGTGATTGGCAATCAAAGCTGATGTGACAATAAGGCCATCCGAGACAGACGTCCCCGAATGAGGTGGCACGTCTCCCGGAGATCCCCGGACTGCAGAGTACGAGCCCTTCAACGGAAATCAACGGTACGGCACGGAAATCGAGACGAGGTGCGAAAAATGAGAAAATCAGCACAGTCAGCCGCGGATCAATCCGCGGCCAAGGACGGAACTCGAGACGGCACGGGACTCGAGCGCACGGGACTCGAGCGCGGCTGGGGGGAGAACCAAGGGCCAGCCGCAGATCAATCTGCGGCTGCCCTTGACAGTCCCTTATCAGGCCATTTCGCATACAGAAACAAGAGAGGAGGGAGAAGAAGAGAAAAAAATCAGCAGCAGCAGCTCGGAAATAGGGAGAAAACAGCAACAAAATAAGGGCAATTAGGAGAGAAAAAGAGTGAAAAGAGTGAGGAATTGTACCAAATTTTGTAAGATTATATCTCATATTTTCTACTCTACTCAATACACAAATTCCTACATATTGTGGGGATCATTTTGCAAGGTGAAAATCTTTTGTTTTGACATTTGCTCGTACCATTTTGATAGGCTCTTATTATCCGAATCCTCTTAAATGCATCCTTTTTTTTTTTGCGTTGCATTGTGAAATCATGGATTAGGGATTATTAGTGAGGGTTCCCATCGGAACAAAATTCTTCCTAATAAAACCCGAGGATATCCAATTGGTGGAATTTCTAGCTTATTTATGGTGATTGCTTGGATGTAATTTAGTTAGACTATTATTTTCGGATGTCATGGTGTATTAGGCAAACCGTCAAGTTTAAGATTCGTAGTATTTGTGTAGCGTGAATGTAGTGATTATCGTTGTGAGCCTAGGAATGCGACCCCGTCTTCCAAATCCGATGATGGACGATTTGATACATGTAATGGATGCAAGGTACTCGTTTTGTTGTAACATGTAATCGTTGGGCCTTAAAAACGACGCTAGAGCGAGAATCGGGTTAAGGCCCCGTAATAGTAAAATATGTGATTGTTGGCGTTAAGGGGATATTTTTTTGATGGCTTACATGCCCATGAATTAGCCCCCCTACGCGTTTGATATTTAGTTCGATTTGCATCATCCAACAAAATGATTTCAAAGCCCAAAACAATCAAGATTTTGCTAAAAGTAATCAAAGTAGGATATTAGCATCACGAGGCTAAAAATTGGAAGTGCTAATGAAAGTCGATTCCTATTTTACGAGAAGGCCAAAAGGAAGTTGTTTCCAAATGTCACAAAAAAAATGGTTTTATACAGAGAACTGACCGTTTTACTAAACCTTGATCCATAGGGCGAAAGAGATTCTAGAAATTGCCTCTCATTTATGAAAGCAACGTACAAATCTCAATTCCTATTTTGGCTAAGGTTTAACAAACTCACGTTTTACCAAAACAAACACTTAATAAAAATCTCATAGCTTTTATCAATTTAAAATCAAATCTTTCTCAATAAGAAAATAAGGCTTTCTCGTAAATATCGAAAAGACATTGTTAAACACTCTCAAAACTAAAGCACGATTTTCCCTAAAAATCCAAATGATTCTTTCATACAAACTCACCACAACATTCATTTAGGCACGCACACACACACACGCACGCATACACGTTTCATGAATTAAAGGATAGGAAAAGTATCAAGATTGCGGTAACCGTATTTCACGGAAGTTGGGGGGTGCCTAACACCTTCCCCTCGCTTAAGCAAGCCCCCGAACTCTATGAATCTCGATTCGCAGACCATTTAATTCGGAGTCACACATGAGCCAGCGATTTATAAAAAACAAAAACTCGGATGAGTTGGTACATCCATTTCAAATATACCAACTGGCGACTCTGGTTAATTGGCTCATCATAAAAAATGATCTTTCAAAACCCCGTCGACATTAAGTGCCGACCTTTTCCCCAAAATCACCAAAACCAAAAGGCAAAAAAAATAGGAAAAGGGAAAGAGACGAGAAAAAACCCGACGTCGACAGTCGGCATACTTCTTCTGATGATCCTGAGCTGCTACTAAACGCTGTCTTATCACCTTAATGATTTCCACGGTTTGTTGTACCAATTCTGGTCCCAACAATCTCCGTTCACCGACTTCATCCCAACATAACGGCGTTCGACACTTCCTCCCGTACAATGCTTCGTACGGTGGCATGCCAATGCTAGCATGATAACTGTTGTTGTAAGCGAACTCTACCAATGGCAAGTGATCGTCCCAGTTGCCCCCTAAGTCCATCACGACTGCTTGGAGCATATCTTCCAAGGTCTGAATCGTTCACTCGCTCTGACCATCAGTCTGAGGATGATACGCCGTACTCATTCTCAACTGTGTTCCCATTCTTTCCTGTAGACTCCTCCAAAAATTTGACGTGAAGCGCGGATCTCTGTCAGATACAATAGATACCGGCACTCCATGTCGTGACACTATCTCCTTTACGTAAAGTTTCACTAACTGCTCCAATTTGTACCTGATCTTGATCGGTAGAAAATGGGCAGACTTGGTCAAACGATCTACGATCACCTAGATGGCGTCTAGACCCTTTTGTGTCGTTGGAAGTCCTACCACAAAATCAATTATGATGTGCTCCCACTTCCACTCCGGAATCTCCAAAGGTTGTAACAATCCGCTCGGCCGCTGGTGCTCTGCCTTGACCCTCTGACAAGTTAAACACCGACTGACGTATTCTGCAACTTCTCCTTTCAAATGCGGCCACTAATAATGCTGACGAAGATCTTGATACATTTTGGTGCTACCCGGATGTACCGAAAATCTTGTATCATGGGCCTCCTGCAATATTTCTTCCCTTAAGTCTGGTACGTAGGGTATCCAGATCCTTCCCTCGAATCTCAGCAACCCTGTGCTGTCAACCTTGTACTTCAAAGTTTTTCCTTCCGATAGTTGCCTCTTAATGACAATGCACTCTTCATCAAATTCTTGAGCCTCCTTTATCTTATCCAGTAGAATCGGACCTACTGTCACGGTGAAAAATTTTTTGTCCGTCTCCATCGGATACTTAACCTCCAGTTCCAGACGTTCAGAGTCCTTTATTAACTCCTCTTGAACTGTCAGCTACATCAATTTCACCTTGCCTTTTCTGCTTAAGGCATCAGCCCACTACATTTGCTTTGCCTGGATGGTACAGAATCTCACAGTCGTAATCCTTGATTAATTCTAACCATCGGCGTTGCCTCATGTTTAGCTCTTTCTGAGTGAAGATATATTTCAGACTTTTGTGATCTATATATATCTCGCACTTCTCCCCGTATAGATAGTGCCTCTAAATCTTCAAGGCGAAAACTACCGCGGCTAACTCCAGGTTATGAGTCGGGTAACCCTTCTCATAGTCCTTCAGCTGACGTGATGCGTACGCAACAACCTTGTCGTGCTGCATCAGCACACAACCGAGACCTTTGTGTGACGCATCGCTATACACTACGAAACCTCCAGTGTTGTCGGGTAAGGTCAACACCGGTGCTTGGCTAAGTCTCTTCTTCAGCTCCATAAAACTTTCCTCGCATTTCTCTGACCAAATGAACTTAACTGTTTTCCTGGTGAGGTTGGTCAACGGTGATGCTATCTTTGAAAAATCCTGTATGAACCTCCGATAGTATCCTGCTAATCCCAAGAAACTCCAGATTTTTGTTGGCGTCTTCGGCTGTTCCCAATTAATAACTGCTTCTACTTTTGCTGGGTCCACCGAAATACCATTTTTGTCGATGACGTGACCTAGAAATTGCGCCCTCTGCAACCAAAACTCACACTTAGAAAACTTCGCATACAACTTCTCCCTCCTGAGAGCTTCCAATACAATCTTTAAGTGTTCTGCATGCTCCTCCTCTGACTCTGAATACACCAAAATGTCATCGATGAATACGACTATGAACTTGTCCAAGTACTGCTTGAACAGTCTGTTCATCATATCCATGAATACTGCTGGTGCATTCGTCAATCCAAAGGACATTACCAGAAACTCGAAGTGCTCGTAACGAGTTCTGAATGCAGTCTTCGGGATATCTTCCTGCCTCACCTTCAGCTGATGATAGCCTGTTCTTAGGTCGATTTTTGAAAAGTACTTTGCTCCCTTGAGTTGATCAAACAGATCGTCAATCCTAGGAAGCGGATACCTATTCTTAATCGTAACTTTGTTCAACTCCCGGTAGTCGATACAAAGCCTCATAGAACCATCCTTCTTCTTTACAAACAGAACTGGCGCTCCCCACGGGGACACACTTGGTCTGATATAACCCTTGTCTAGCAGTTCCTGCAGTTGAACCATCAACTCCTTCATTTCTACAGGTGCCATTCGATACGGCAGCTTCGATATTGGTGCGGTTCCCGGTACCAAATCGATTACGAACTCGATTTCCTTGCCCGGCGGCAATCCCAGAAGCTCATTTGGGAAAACATCGACGAATTCCCTCACTATTGGTATTTGACTCATCTCATCCCCAACTTGGTGGGTATCAACCACATGGGCCAAATAACATACGCAACCTTTTTTAACCAATTTCTTTGTTTGCATCATTGTCAGACAACAAGATTGTCTTGGTGACTTACTACCGTAAAATACCACCTTCGACTTTTTAGGAGTCTTTAGGTGTACACATTTTTCCTTACAATCAATAACTGCTCTGTGAATTGACAGCCAATCCATTCCCAAGATTACATCAAACTCTCCCAGCGAATTGGTATCAAATCTACATTGAGTTTAAATCCTCGCAATTCAGCACAACAATTCCTATGAATGTATTCTACGGGGATAACTTCCTTGTTTGCTACTTCTACGTTCATATGGTGTTCTAACTTTTCACGAGGTAAATTTAACTGACTAGCAAATTCTTTGGAAACAAAAGAGCAAGTAGCACCCGAATCGAATAACACATATGCATTTATATCATTGATTAGGATGATACCTGACACCACGTCCTTGGATTCCATTGCATCCTAAATGGTCATGTTGAACGTGCTTGGCGTTGGCCTGTTAGCTTGACTGGCTGGTGCCCCATAACTCAACTGGTTGTTATTTCCGCTGTTGTTGTTGCTCCGGTTGCCACTCCCGACCCTTCCTCTTCGGACAGTCCTTAATCTGGTGGCCAGGTGATCCACAAGAGAAGCATCCTCCTTTCTGTCTGTTAGGGCATTGAGGAGCCATGTGCCCTGGTTGTCCACAACGGTAACACACGATTTTCCCTTTCATGCATTCCCCCGTGTGGTTTTTACCACAATTGCTGCACCTGCCTGCTTTCTTCACCTCCCCTCCAGATTTGTTCCCTCCGGATGACTGACTCTCGGTCCACTTGCGTTTATTGGGGTTACTGCGCCCGCTGCTCCCTGCCTTCGGGCCCTTATGACCCTTCTTCTTTTCTTGATTGTATTTAGCCAGAGCCTCACTGCCACCCTCTGCAATGATCACCCTTTCCAACAGTTCTGCAAAATATTTTCATTTTTAGCACCGCAACAAAACGGTATACCCATGGTTTCAACCCTAGCTCAAACCTATGAGCTTTCCTTTCTTCTGTGCTAACTTGGTGAGTTGCAAACCGTGCCAACTCGTTAAACCTAGCTGCGTACTCAGCCACGGACATACTTCCCTGCTTTAGCTCCAGAAACTTGACCTCCATCTCTTGTTTCATGCTCTCTGGAAAGTAGTTTTCCAGGAACATCTCTTTAAAGCGTTCCCATGCGACAATGCCTTCTTCAACTCGGCCCATATTGGCCTTCCACCAGTAGTTAGCCTCGCCCTTTAGCATGAAGGTGGCAAAACTTGTTTTCTGTTCCTCGGCCACCCGAGCGACCTCGAAGACCTTCTCTATTTCTTCGATCCAGGTATGTGCTTCTATCGGGTTAAGAGTTCCCTTGAACTCAGGTGGTCTAACCAGTTTGAAGTCCTTGAAAGTGGCCAAATGATGCGCTGGCTCGGGTGCTGGTTGGGTCCCTACAGGTGGGGGTCTTGATTGCATGGCTTCTGCCAGCATCTCAGCGAACATTCTCATTGGATTGGATTGATTCCCAACCTAGCTTTCTGACTCTTCAACCCACTGGTTACGTGGTCGTCCTCTCGGCGGCATGATTTTAATAAGGAAAATCGCTGACTTTCACCTATAGTTTTATATTTGACACAATATGTCATTGAGATCAGCAATCAAGAGTAGAAACATTTATCAACACATTTGATTTAAATGAAACAACTGCATTTATATTTATATACCACTGTTTTGTTACAATCAGACTAAACCTGTGGCATACTTCTATAAATGCGCTACTGCATGCCCTATCAATCATTAACCATTTCTCCTGATACAAAAAGTGGGGAATAATAACTGACCATCCCTCATAACAGACAAAAGTTGGGGTGTAACTGCTACCCTAATCATGTAACAAGATATAAAGGTTCACCACACAATCATGTCCCTATCCTAACAAAAGTGGGACCTACTGCCCTAAAACAAGACAAGACAATCACCCTAGCACGTCACTACATGTCGTGACGGATCCGTGCCTGCTGACCTGAAGAAAATGCTACACCCATGACCCGGCGACGAACCGAGCGGCTAGACTCTCCTATCTCAGTCCGAGGCCTCCTATAGGCTGCATCCAAGGAAAATCCCAAGGTCTCGATCCTCACCGCTCCGGACTCCAACTGGTCCTCCAACTGATCAACCCTTCTGGCTTCTCTGACCCAAGCATCTCTAACTCGCATCCTCTCAGCAGTCTCCAGCCCAAACTCGAACTTCATGGCCTCCTGCTTGGCCTTCAGATGGGCGATCTCCATGTCCTTCTGTTCCAATCTCTCTTTCAGCTTAGCATTCCTAGCGACTATCTGATGTAGCAGTGGTCCAATCTGCTGCGCTGAAGTCTCATAACCCTGCAGCTGTACCTTCAACACTCCCAGCTCATGCTCCAACTGATATGTTAGCTCCCTATACTGATCCTCCCTGATCTGGTGGGTCTGGTTCTGCTCCTCCAGATGAGCTACCCGGTCCTCCAGTTCCTCGTTCCTACTGGTCAGTCCCTCTATGATATCATCTGCAGTGGTGCCCATGCCATCAACATAAGCAGGTGGCTCATCACCGTTAGTCTCTGGGTCCTCCTCACTATCATCTGGGTCCTGACTACCGGACCTCATTACCCTACCTATAACAGGCTCTGGTAGATTCCCCCAATAGTCCTCCTCTGGTTCGGGACCATCCAGTGGTACTCCTGGGGAAACAGGTGCATAGCCCACTAACTGCTCGGTAACCACAGGTATATTTGTGAATACCTCCTCCTGGACTCCACTGGTCCCTCCTACGTCAGCCATCCTACAAACACAGACAGAGACAATCAAATGTTAGTATCATAATAAAATACATTCATCGATAAAATGAAAGGATATTTTATTATGTACAACTCGGCTTGGCAGATTTCCACAATCCACCCCCAGACAAGGCCATTATCTGAATCTCCTTGATTCATATCCTAGCGTACTCAATACGAGTTTAAATCTAAGGTCATAACCTAGGTTTAGCGTTCCTAAAGTTTATAACCTAACGCTTTGATACCAACCTGTGACGCCCCCAAATTCGGGTCTCCAACTACCCGGATCCGGTCATCACGATCCAATACCACATTCACCTCCAACAACATACATTGACTAAAATGCGGAATATAACAAACATATGTTGTTCATAAGAAAGGTGTTACTAGTCCTAAGATACAATAACCTTAAATACTTAACACAATTTCATACCCCAAATAACTATCAGGGTTTAAATTACATTAATATTAATTAACTACACGTGTGATAAAATCAGCTACGTGTAGCTTATCTCTTCATCTTTTCTTTTCCTTTGCTCTTTCCTGATGTCTCGGGTTTAGCTGCAATAGAGTCATGATATAGCAAGGGTGAGCAACGAGTTTGCTCAGCAAGTTTAAGGTACAACGATAAGGATATATCATAATGAAAGGAATATAGAAAGAGATTTCAACGATATAATTATCAGAAACAAGAACAATAATTGCTTTTAGAACAATTGATAGTCAAGTAGACTTTGAACAATAACTTCCAAAGGAGTCAATAGATAATTGACCCTCTAGTTACTGGCTACAGAATAAGTACTTGAGGGGATCAGCCTCGCGTACGCTATGTATATGCATAACATTTAACTCTGATGTTTGTACCTTATATACGGTACCTGGGGTACTCCCCTATAATAAATGGGGTGTTCATTTCAGTCTAAGAATCCATACCAATGACTGGTTCAGATAGCTTTTATAAATTCTCATATGCTTGCCTGACCGAACAAGGGTTCAGACTTATTCTTAAACAGTTTGTGAATTACGGAACTTAAATAAATGTACGAATTCAAACTTTACGAATTCAAAAGCACCAAGTGCGAGTGTCAATAATATCATAGATGTGGAATAACTGTAAATTAATTAAACCACTTAAGCATTCTTGGAATAAAATTTCAAGCTACAATGCAATAGTAGCCTGCTCAAATGAAAAGAAGCTTGCAACAATTAAAGTTTCGGAATAAAGAACTTGCATTTAATATACTGAAAGAATGAAGTTAGGAAACTTGCCTGTTTGCTCAGCTACAATAAATTTTAGCTTTAACTAATTGACCTTGGATGACCTATCATTTGGTAAAGTCGATTTATCCATTAGAATTGTATAGCAGTGTATTGATGCACTCACTTATGCTATTTATTTAGCAAATAAACAATTGATATAGCCTATAAGTCAATAGATCAGCCTCAATTCCATAGGATACTTAATTGATCTGTAGACTGAGAAATTATTTATCAACAATATTTTCCTGAGGTAATAATACCCTCTAACAGTCACTTATAACAGTTTAATTCATTTACATTACCTTATTAACTCTATCAACATTTAATTATTATTTTAACATTAGCTAAACAGAAATTAATTAATGACCTCCAGCTATTATTTAGAACAAATAATAGTTAGTCATGGTTACTTATCATTTGAATACTCAATTTATTACCTTTAATTGTCTCTAAGTATGGGTTAATAATCCTTATTTATTATTAATTGAATACAATCAAATACTTATTATCTTTATTTATCATTAAGTGATAAATAATAAATAATTATTTTATTAACTTCATTAATACTTAATTATTATTTAATATTAATTAAATAATAATTAAATATTTATTATCTTTATTTATTATTTAGTGATAAATAATAAATAATTATTTTATTAACTTTGTTCATACTTAATATTTATTTAATATTAATTAAATAATAATTATATTTTTATTATCTTTATTTATTATTTATTGCTAAATAATAAATAATTATTTTCTTAATTTATTCATACTTAATTATTATTTAATATTAATTAAATAATAATTAAATATTTATTATCTTTATTTATTATTTATTGATAAATAATAAATAATTATTTTATTAATGTTATTCATACTTAATTATTATTTAATAATAATTAAATATTTACTATCTTTATTTATTATTTATTGGTAAATAATAAATAATTATCTCATTAACCTTATTATTATTTAATATTAACTAATTAAATACTTATTAACTTTATTTATTATTTATTAATAAATAATAAGTAATTATTTTATTGACTTATTGTTAGCAGTTTGCCCAATAAGTCCCTACCCAACAGTTGGGTTCGATTCCCAGTCACACCAAACACATAATAAAAAAAAGAATTTGCAGAGTGCTGCCATGTAATGTACCCAATCCTGCTTCAAAGCTTACAAAACACACACTATTACATTCAATACCCACAGTTGGCTCATACACAAGCTGCAATTAACTACAATATGCGTCCAACACTTAATTCGAAATCTGTGACCAGCCCAAACATTATCACACGAAAAGACCAAAGTTTGTTTGTTCTTTTTTTTTTATATAAGCCATGTTGCTGATAGACGCTTAATACCAAAAAGGAAACAAAAATCTGGTTTAGGCATTACAATAAACACATATCGGGCATCCTAACATTCGACATTTGCTAATTCACAGTACCAATTCATGCTGCTTGAACCTCTTAGGGTCCTTACAATACACAGATTTTCCATCAAGGAACAACACAATCTCAGTACAAACGAAATAAAGAAAACAAAATCAAAACCACAAGAAAGGCTGTCACAGCAGCACACTATTATACCTTGAGTTCGTTCGGATCACCGCTCTTCTCCTTCTCCCAAAATAGGTAACAAGGCCGGCAGACATCCACAGTCGCGTCTTCCCCTGTTCCCTCTTTTCTCAGTGATTTTTCTCTCTTATTTGAACTCACAAAAATCGGCAGCATTGCTGGGGTTTGGGGTTTCTAATTTATAACAAAAACTTTACCTAATTTGTTTAGGCAATACCCTATTCGACCGAATCAATGACCAACGGTAGGAGGGAGGGGGCTGTAAAGGGTCTATGTCGATACCCATCCGAGCCCAGCCGTTCAGCCGGCACCCTCGAGGCGTGCGTTTCCACAGGTCACATCGCCTCGCGCTCGAATCCTTCGATCCGTTGGACGAGCGCTCGGTCGCCCATGGCCTCGCTTGCTTCGCTCGCCTGAATTCTTGGTCAACCCACTGGTCGCTAGGTTCGTTCCTCAGTCTAAGCAGCCAGTCTTCTCCCTATATGCCGACGGCAGCACTTGGAAAAACCCTGTCGCACATCACCCATCCCACTTGATTGAGAGTTCGACATGGCTGGTCATTAGGCTCGATTAATCCCAAACCCTTACTTTGCACCCGATTTGGCTTACGGTTATGGACTGCCCCCAATCTCCTTTGGAATAGGTCCAACCCGATAATGGGTCCAGCCCAATTGGTTTAACACCTAAAGATTTGTATAGTCCGCTCGGTTTGGTCTAACAGGAAAAATGGAAAGGTATTTGGGTCCAAAAGGGAAATGGGTCCAACCTAATTATTGTTGGGCCAGCCGACTAAGAGGGGAATGGGCCAACTCATTTATTAGAATTAATAACATTATACTTCTAGTATTTAAATCAAATAACCCACTTAATTAATTTATTGCTTAAAAATATTTAGTTTAACAATAAATCCTCATTCGAATTATTTAATTCGAAAATTTTAATGCCACATCATGATAAAATAAAATTATTTAGTTAGATTTTTCCAAATTTTCTTGCCAACCAACTCTTAGGGTTAAATCACTCATTTATTCGAACTATTAGTGAACCCCTTTATTGCAAAGAAAATTATTAGATCATATGGATATATAATTTAATAATAATACTCCACATAGATCTAATTAAGTCCGTAAAATTAAATAAAATAAATTTCACATATCAAAATAATTTGGTAACAAGGTTTAAAATTCTTGGACATTACATATCATGCGAAAGTTAAAGATTGTTGTGGGTTATTAATTGAGATTAAGTGACGTGGGTCTTGTTGATTATCCTCAATGATAGGTAACTTGATAGTATTTAGGATAAACATATACCTAGATACCATGTGCAACCAATGGAGAATCTATTCTTAATAACTTCCTATGTGAAAGTTGGTAATTGAAGAGACGATAAATGAGATTTAGTGACACGTGTCTTGTTATTGTTCTTGAAATTGGTCTCTTGATAGTGTGTAGGATAGACATATACCTACATACCGCATTAAGAAGATTCAAATTTGACCATCGACAGAGGCTTATGAGTAGCTTTGATTTCTCAGTTGGCAATTCTATGTTGTTAATTAATTCAAATGAGAGAGTTAGGATATTCAAATGAAGTGTTGGGAAAAATTGCAATCTTGGACTTTGTTAATATTAGATTTTATTATATTTTACTTGATTATTATTATCTTAGTCACTACCAACAACAAAAACAACAAATCATCATTTGTCTAATTAAAATCGAGACGATATATAGTTGGTACTTGGGATACACTAGAACAATTCCCTATGGGTTCGACAACTCTCTTATCACTTTATTACTAGTTGACCGCGTATACTTGCGTGTGTGTTTTTTCGGTTGCAAAATCGACCAACAGATATATCTTAAAGAAGTTTAAGAACCACAAAATACTACTGATCAAAGTCAGGTACCTGACCAAGTGGAAGAACCTACTGTACCACAACCTATTCGTAAATTTAGAATAGTATCGAAGATACTTGATAGGTATGGATTCATCATAGAGGATAATGATGAGGTACGCATCATAGATGATGATGATCCATTGACTTACGAAGACTCGGAGATATGGCTAGAAGCCATGAAATACGAGATGGACTTCATGTATGAAAGCCAAGTATGGACTTTGGTTTCACCACCTGAGGGCATTAAGCCTATTGGGTGCAAATGGGTCTTTAAGAGAAAGAGTGGAGTGGACAGCAAGGTCACCTATAAGGCCCGACTAGTTGCAAAAAGTTTCAAACAAAGATAAGGAGTTGACTATGATGAAACCTTATCACCAATAGCTATGCTCAAGTCCATTCGGATTTTGAGGAAACGAAGTACCCGGATTTGGGGGTGTCACAGAAGGAGAGATTGAGCAGAATCAAGAATGGAGGGAAACCGTAGCTGCATTGCATTATTTACCTAAAATTTCAGATAAGTATGCAGTTTATTCTATTCAATTACCTGCTTCTTATCAAAAGTTATTGCCATCTATTTTGCAGGCTCCAACCTTAGAATTGAAACCATTACCCGCACACTTGAAGTATGCATATCTAGGGAAAGATGAAACACTACCGTTGATCATTGCAAATAATATAACCAAGGTACAAGAGGATAAAATGTTAAGAGTTCTAAGGGACCACATAACAATCTTTGGTTGGACAATTGCAGACATCAAAGGTATAAGCCCTACTATGTGCATGCATATAATTCTTTTGGCGGATGGAGCCAAACCCACTAGAGAAGCACAAAGAAGAATAAATCCACCCATGATGGAGGTAGTGAAGAAAGAGGTTATAAAATTGCTTGACGTAGGTATCATCTACCCCATTTCAGACAGTCAGTGGGTGAGTCCAATGCATGTAGTACCAAAGAAATCTGGAATCACGATCATCAAGAATGACAATAATGAGTTGGTGCCCACATGCATGCAAACAGGATGGAGAGTGTGTATTGATTATAAGAAATTAAATAATGTAGCTAGAAAAGATCACTTTCCCCTTCCTTTTTGTGACGCCCCTAAATCCGGGTCACCCGAACCGCGGACCTGGTTCGTCACTATCTCATACCTGCATCAAACTATTGATAACTTACAGCGGAAATAAAGGAATATTCATATTGATATAACACAAATAATCCTGTCCCAAGTCTCGAAACCAAAACTTCTACAAAACGTAACTTAATACATAAGGGTAATTAAGTCTTAATACATCACAAAAGTCAACGAGTCTTAATACACAATCAAAATGGTGATCTTAACAGTACGAAGCTAATCAGTAGCTATGCCTTTGCCTTTATCCTTCCCTGAGCTTTCACCACGAGCTCCACTAACTGAAATATTTTAAGGAAAGCAAAGGTGAGCAACAAATTTGCTCAGCAAGTATGATAACAGTAAACGTGAATCATCACATGAATACTTTATAACTTACAAGAATCAAGAGATTAAAAGATAGCTCAAGAATTTGCACAATCTCAACGAATGATCTCTTTAACACAATTGTAGGGCCTCTATGGACCGAATGATTTCGATGTTTCCAAATGGAGGACATATTCTATACTGAGTAGTCATCAAGACACTGAACTTTTACTAGAATTACCAGAAATTCATCCGATAACCCAACATACTAATACAATAGGTGATCAGCCTAATGTACCCGGTGTTATGCATAACCCCTTTAACATACTGTTCGCGCGCGTGTCGGTCTCCCGACATACATACTGTTTCCCTTGCTAAGAGGGTTGTTCATCTCAGCTTTACATAGGAATCCAAACCAAACAATTTGATTGGATAGCTTTACTTAACAACAATGATGATTAAACATACGTCTAGCCGAAACAAGTGGCGTAAACTATTTCCTTAAACAGTTCATAAATGAAGAACTAAACGCCTCACAGTCCAACAACAGATAATGAATTCAAATATACAAGCGGTGAATGTCAATAATTTATCTTTGATGTGGAGTAATTGACAAAAATTAGTCCACCAAAATAATTGAAGGTAATAACTCGATTTGAGTCATGAAACTTGCAACAATGTACCTGTTTGCACGAAATAAAGTAGTGCGTAAGGTTTAGAAACTTGCCCAACACAAGGGTTAGACAAGGGTTGAGGAAACTTGCCTGAAGCGCTGCTACAATAATACAACACACGCTCCTTAATGTCCTACACGATTAAGTATATATTCACATAACAATTAGTCACATAAAGATTAGGTTCAAAACAGACGTTGCATCATTAAAACACGTTGATTGCCCTACGACTACCAAGCCTAAATTGCAATTAGATTATTCAATTTCCACCTTAAAACAATACCAATCTGGTTGACATTTGAGAAATAATTAAGATTTTAGGGTTTAACAGAGTATGCTTAGTTAACCTGTCTAATCATTTAATCCAAGGAAAAATATAAGTGGTAGACCCATTGAAAAGGTTTCATTAGGTCAGACCCGACTTGACCCGCCTGACCGACCCAACCTGGCCCAAACACGGAGCTGGCGCTGCGGTGCCGAGCCCAAGCACTGGACCTCACGCTGCGGCGTGAGTCCCGTGTCTTCTCCATGACCGGGCTTCACGTTGCGGCGTGAGCCTTAAAGCTTGGGCCTCACGCTGCGGCGCGAGTCCCAATTTTTCCCCACTTGCCCCTCGCTGCAGCGTGAGCTGCAGGGCATATGGGTGGCGCTGCGGCGCCATTCTGCAGTAGTCGGATTCTGGGTTTGTTCCCAGTTCACGGTTTCGACCTCCGGCCACTCCAACCTCCATAACTCCTTCAATACACAAGCAAATTGGTCCATTTCGGACTCTATGGACTCCTAACTCATGGGGCTACAACATATCAAAAATGCAGAGCTACCCATTAACATTAACATGGTCAAATTTAAAGCCAAAGTGTAAAGTTCATACTCTGTTCTTCGAGTTCTTGACAAGTTTTACGAAAATCATTCCTACGAACTCATTTTAACTCCTTTTTACTCCATTCCAACTGGGTTAGTTTCGTAACCCATGGAACTACAAAACCATGACAACAAATAAAATTAACAAACGCGAAATCATAGCTTTACAGTCCTCTAAAAAGTCCGAATGTCCAAAAAGTCCATTGTTCTTCATGTTCTTCATCCTCCATAAGCATAGGTACGGATTTCTTCTATTTTTGTTCCACTTTGATGTTATTAATGGCTTCTATAGTCTCTTAACAACATATATAAACATCTAGAACAAGCAAAAACATCCAGAATCGCTAGCAAATCAATCCACAAGCTTAAGAGCTCAAAAACTAAGAAAACTTGAAAATCTTTACAAGAAATCGAATGGAATGGATTTTGTTGGTGTTTACCTCTGTAAATCCTTCCTAGATGATTTAGAAGCTTGCTAGGCTTGCTTGGCTCGAGTTCTTCTTGCTTGGACTCTCTTCTTCTTCCACCCGTGCCTTCTTCTTCCTCCTTCCTTTTTCCGGCGAGTCTTCTTCTTTTCCGGTGACTTTTCCGGCGGCCTTCTCCTTCTTTCTTCTTCCTCTTTGTAGCTCTCTCTCACTCTCTATTTCTCTCTCTCTCTCTATCAGCTGATGGTTTAGGGAAGGAATGAGAGTTTGAATGATTTGGGAGAGTGGAGGAGTGAATTAGGGAGAAGTGGGTTTGGTGCTCAAGGTTGGCCAAATTTTCCAAGCTTGCCGGCAATACACCCCCCATGCTCTCCTTTGATTGGTCTAATGTGGTTGGGTGGTTCCCACTTGGAGCAACAAGTCAAAATAAATACCCGAAAACACCAAAAATATATCCGAAAACTCCCCCTTTTGTACCAAAACTGGTAAATAACTCTACCCAAAATTAAAATGGGTACTCCCATAATTATTGGGACATATAAAAATAATTATTATGGGATTTGTCCAAATATTCGGAACAGCCTTATCATATGTTTCGGATACCGAATAAAACACGAACGGGCTCAAAACGAAAATCCGACACTTGGAAAAATTATTCGTACGCATACACATATTTATGAAATTTATTAAACTCAAAAAAGACACAGAAAAATTATGGCGTGAATAGTGCCTTGATAAGCGTGCCCCGTGAATAGTGAATTTGCGATTTTTTGCGAAGTCAAAGTATTCACCCTAACGGCACTACAACACATAAAATTCAATACAAGCACACATATTAGGTTATCACACAACCTTTAAGCACATAACACATAATAATATACATAAAAAAATAAAAATTCATTTCATTCATACATAAACTCGGGTTACAAGGGAATTAAAAGTCTCGATCGTTACACTTTTATTAATCAGATGTTAGAAAGATTAGTTGGGCATGCTTATTACTTTTTTCTAGATGGTTTTTCAGGTTATAACCAAATTGTGATTGCACCCGAAGACCAGGAAAAGACAACATTCACTTGTCTATTCGGTACATTTGCATATCGAAGGATGTCTTTTAGACTTTGCAATGCACCAAGTACTTGTCAGAGATGCATGATGAGTATATTTTCTGATCTTTTAGAAAATTGCATTGAGATCTTTATGGATGATTTCGGAATTCATGATGATTCTTTGGATGCATGTTTGGATAATTTGACTCATGAGCTAGATAGATGTTTAGAGACTAATCTTGTTCTAAATTAAGAAAAATGTCACTTTATGGTAGAGCAAGGTATAGTACTTTGGCATGTTGTTTCAGCTAGAGGTTTAGAGGTTGATAAAGCTAAGATAAAAATTATTTCTGCATTGCTTTACCCTGCAAGTGTGCGGGAGATTAGCTCTTTTCTTGGACATGCAGGTTTCTATCGTAGATTTATCATGGATTTCTCGAAGATAGCATTGCCATTATGTAAGTTGTTACAAAAAGATGTGGAATTCCGGTTTGATGATGATTGCAAAGAGGCTTTTGATAAGTTGAAGAAATTATTGACCTCAGCACCAGTAATACAACTGCCAAATTGGAAATTGCCATTCGAGATCATGTGTGATGCAAGTAACTATGCATTAGGCGCGGTCTTGGGCCAAAGAATTGATAAAGCTGTTCATTCCATCTACTATGCTTCTAGAACTTTAAATGATGCTCAGATTAATTACTCTACTACTGTAAAAGAACTTTTATCTATTGTATTTGTTTTAGATAAGTTTTGATCTTATCTGTTTGGAACTAAAGTTATAGTTTATTATGACCATGATGCTCTCAGGTATTTGCTCACCAAGAAAGAATCCAAACTGAGGATCATACGATGGATTCTACTGCTACAAGAATTTGATCTGGAGATTCGAGATAAAAAAGGAGCAGACAACTTAGTGGTGGATCACTTGAGTAGGCTGGTTAAAGATGAAGAGGCACTACCATTACATGATTCTTTTCTACATGAGCATTTATTTTTTACCGATGAGATTGTATCGTGCTATGCTAATATTGTGAATTACTTGGTGAGTGTTTATGTTCCTAGTGAATTCTCCAAATCCAAAAAAGAAAAACTTAAGAGTGATGCCAAATACTATGTCTGGGATGACCCGTATTTAAGGAAATTTTGTACGGACCAAATAGTTATAAGATGTGTGCCTAATAGGGAGTTTTTGTCGATTCTAAATTTCTGTCACTCTTATGCTTGTGGAGATCACTTTGGACCGAAAAGGATAGCTCATAAGGTTTTAGAATGTGGTTTCTATTGGCCAAATATCTTTAAAGATTCTTATCTGTTTGGTAAATCATGTACGAATTGTCAAAAGATAGTGAACATATCACAATGAATCAAATTGCACAAACTCCCATCTTAGTTGTTGAAATTATTGATGTTTGGGGTATTGATTTTATAGGACGTTTTCTTGTTTCTTATGGTAATATTTACATTCTTTTGGCTGTTGACTATGTTTCTAAATGGGTGGAAGCTATAGCTACCAGGACTGATGATTCTAAGGTTGTTGCAGATTTTGTCAAGTCTAACATATTTGTCAGGTTTGGTGCACCAAGAACCATTATCAGTGATAGAGGAACACACTTTTGCAATAGGGTGTTAGCGCCACTGTTCAAGAAATATAATGTGATGCATAAGGTTTCTACATCCTATCATCCACAGAGTAATGGCCAAGCTGATGTATCCAACCGAGAGGTCAAGTCCATTTTGGAAAAAGGTAGTCAACCCGAGCAGGAAAGATTAGAGTCTTCAATTAGAGGATGCACTTTGGACCTATAAAACTGCATACAACACTCATATTGGTATGTCACCTTACCGGATTATATTTGGGAAACTATGTCACCTCCTTGTGGAGCTAGAACACAAGGCTTTTTGGACAATTAGGCAATACAACATGAGTTTAGACCAAGCTAGATGACAGAGGAAGTTGTAGTTGCAGGAACTAGAAGAATTGAGGAATGATGGTTATGAAAGTTCTAAGATTTACAAGGAGAAGACTAAAGCCTTCCATGACAAACAGATTGTGAGAAAGAATTTTGTTGTGGGACAAAACGTTCTTCTTTACCACTCAAGGCTTAAGTTATTTCTGGGTAAGTTGCATTCTAGATGTGTTGAACCTTTTATTATTTCTAATGTTTTTCAGCATGTTGTAATGAAAATCCGGAGTCAGAGCACAGGAAAGATTTTCAATGTAAACGGCCACCGACTCAAACCATTCTATGAAGGATATTAGTTGGAGAACGTTGAGATGTTGGACTTGGTGAATCCGGTTTATAATTGTTTAAGAGGATTGGTGTCGAGCAAACGACGTTAAACAAATGCGCTGCTTGGGAGGCAACCCAAGATTTCAGATTTACTTTTCTATCCCTCTTTACTTTTTAGTTGCATTTTAGTTAGTTAGTTCATCTTTGTATGATTGTCTTACATTGGGGACAATGTAAGGTTTGAGTGCGGGGGAGAGGTGTAGGGTAGTTTAAGATAATTTATGCTTCAGTTCTAACGTGCTTGTGGAAAACTTGAGAAAGAAAATTTTTTGCTTTGCCTTAAAAAGAAAAATTTTATGATTTTATTTGGCTAAGTTTTTAAGGGTTATGCTTATAGATTGAAAGTTGATGTTGATTGATAGAATTTGTTTGATGCTTAATTAATTAATGATGATATTTGAGTCAGGATCCATAGTTGATTGATTTTAATTGAATGTGTGTTACATGAATTATTGAATATGGGAAACATGTTTACTCGGCTAAGTTATTTGTGAGATCTGACTATGTGCACTGATTTTATGATTTAGAACTGTTTATCTATTTGCTTTGTTTACAGGATCATAAAAAAAAGATGAAAAATTTGAAAAACTTAAAGAAAGAATGAAAAAAAAGTGCAAAATTCATGCGGTGGGTTGAGATGGAACGTAAAACGCACTCTCTTAGAAACATATCCATAAGTGAGATGGAGCGTAAAATGCACTCACTTGCAAAATAAAAGACTGTGTATAGTATGATATGGAGCATAAAATGCAATCACCTACAAAGATTGGAATCAGAAGGTTCTATTTGGTGAAGAAGAATAGCAGGAAAATATATTGTGGGTTTTGAATCGGTTGTGCACAATTGTTCCATATGAACTTAGTTGGGTATGTATGTCGATCATAGGAAAGATTCTTATGTGGATGCATTTTAATTTGAAGATGTTTTAGTGGTGAATGATAAGGTTGTTGTTATAAATTGATTGATAAAGTGTTGATCAAAATTCTGTTGATTAGTGTTGATTTTCATGGTTGGTTATTGAATGAAAGTCTTTGAAAGTTTGGTTGAATAAAGTTCAGTTGATTTCAATATGACCTTTGTTTTGGTTTACACGAGGACATTTTAAGGCTAAATGTAGGGAAATTTGCTAAGTGTCTAATATTCGATAATTTTGATTCCTTTATATTTAGTTTTATTACATGTTTTATGCATATATGAATTTATTAAGGTATTTATTGATTTCAAGAGGAATTGGAGCTAAAAAGAGAAAAAGAGGAAAAATGGATCAAAATGGGCGCGCAAGGAGAAAAAGAGAAAACGGACAAGGATTGTGGGCGCGGCGCTCAAAAGGAAGAGTCGTGGCGTTGGACTCTGGGCCGTGACGCTCGAGACTTTTGCGCCAGCGCGTGGGTGCATGGCCATGCGACAGATTTCTCCCAGCGTGTTATTTTTGAGGATTTCTAATGTAATTTGGAACATTAATCCATATAGCTTAAGACTTTGACCTAGGGGTATAAATACATTGTATTAGTGAAGTTTGAGCCGACCTCCTTTTCATCAGATATCATTCTTTTCTATATCATTGAAAACTATACTTTTGGAGATTGAAGATTGAAGGCATGTCAAGATAAGTTTTCTATTTCAGTTCTATGGGATGTTGAACCTTATTTAAAATTAATTGTTTGATCAAGTTTACTCTATATATTTCTTCTCATATGAAATTCATTCTTAATTATTTGAATTAATGTTTGAATGTTATTTATTTGGATTGATTTAATATGACTAATTAAGTTAATCTAATTAATATCATCTGCTAGATTAAGGGATAGTATTACGTGTAATTGATATTGTTCCTAATCACAAGTAGTAATTAGTAATACTGATTGTGGTCAAGCTTTCATGTATTGCTAAGATTATCAGAAGACAAGTTAAATAATCCAAGCTTGTGTGATTGTTGCTTGGAATAGTCTAATTCTCTAGTTCTTAATGCTGTTGTTATATTAAATCTAGAGAACTTGTTCTAGGTTGTATGATAGCTAGAATCTTGTGAAGAGCTTGTTTCGTTGAGTGATAATTTAAGGATAATTTCGGATAGCAGAGCTTATTGTTATCTAGGACTATTAGTTTCATTGAAGGATAAATATTGTTATACTTGATTATTTCATTATTGTAAAAAGGTGATACTGAACTGAAGAACTGAAATCCTTAATTCATTGTTTATTGTTATTAATTATTTTCTGTTGCTCTAGTTAGTTAAATCAAATTCAAAAGCCCCCAATTTAGATTTAGTAGTATTAGAAAATATTAGGATAAATATAAAAAAATTCACTCTCTATGGGATCGATCCTTACTTGTCGCTATACTAATTTTTGTGTTAGTAGAGTAATAGTAAGGTTTAATTTTTGAGTGTAAATGACAGTTCTCAGAATGCTAATTGAATGCTAATTTTGTGGACGAGATAGGAATATACCTGAATACTGCAAGCAACGGTTGGAAAATGAATCTTAATGAATTTATTATTATTGTTTCTCACAGGAATATAGGGAAATTGATAATAGTAGGTATGCTATATAATTATTCGAAAGTTGGTTGTATTAATTATTAGTGATTTTCCGTTGAGAATTCTTATTAATCAATTTAATAAAAGAATGATAGTATTATCTAAATAATTCATCGGGGGAAATTGACTCCATAACCTTTTTATTCATTGGTTTAATATTTCAGTAGTTGATTATTTAGTTAATTTATTCATTTGTTATCAAAATTATCTGAATTAAATTAATTGATGTATAATTAGTGTTTCAAATTAATTAGGTTATTATTCACTCCTCTTCGGATCGATAACTTTTTATCACTTTATTACTTGATTATCCGTGTATATTTGCACATAAATTGCTAGTATAGATTTAGCTCAACAACAGAAACGGTGGTAGGGGCACCCGAACGTCAAAGCTCGTACCCTCTACTTGATCACCCAGCAAGTCATAAGACAAGATTCTTGGGATCTCAGTATCTCATCAGCCTACCTGTCAAACACACAACGAAGCGACTACCCTGACAACAAACAAGACTAGGGAAAATTCCAGAAACGGCGACAAATCGACACTGGGGCATTCATCAATTATCCCAAAAAGCAAAAATATATAAGTCGGCACCCATAGCGCGAATCCCATCACCATGAGCCATCACCATCAGAGCTTCCCGCATATCATTTCACTGGTTATTCGGTACGATCATTCGGTCTTTTTCAATTCTTAGAATACAATGATCCACATGTAAGGTATGACTTTCTCATCTCTTTTGTTATTTTTATGTCTCCATTTACATACATTAGCGATGGTAGATACTTGAAGTATAGATAAATCTTGCATTAGAATCTTGAAAAAAAGAAGAGAAAAATCAAGGTTTTAAAAAGAAAAAAATTTATTTGACTTGTTATGAATTGGATTAATTATAATAAGCATTCGTGGAGCAAGAATCATGAGTACGATTCGAAGATTAAGACTATTCAACCTTTTGATTAGGCACAAAATCTTAGTTCAAAGCGTTATTTGGAGTAGAATCGACCTCGTATGCTGCTCTGCACTCTACGTGTGTCCTAACCCTTAGTTGTGGGGTATAAAGCTATGACAATAATAGTATAAAATCAAAGGGTAAATAATTTTCAATCATTAATCGTGGCCTGGGTTACTCGAGTAATTAACCCTGAGGGGTGTCTTTACACCTGGTGCCCTAAAGCCATCTAGTTTGGGAGTCACCGGCCTAACGCTCGTTATATGGGTAACTTAGAGCCTAAGAAAACGAGCAATGCTAAAGGAGACACCTGAGCAAATTCGAATTATGGCTTGGGTTACTCGAGTAATTAAGCCTGAGGGGTGTTACACTTGGTGCCCTAAAGTCGTCTTGTTTGGGAGTCACCGGCCCAGCGCTCGCTACATGGGTAAAAGCCTAAGAAAGCGAATCTTGCACAAAGTCAGGCGAGGAATAAATAGAGTAGACTACCTAACTTGTCTCGAAGTGTGGCCTTTGTTACTCGAGCAAGTAAACCCGAAGGGGTATCTTTACACCTAGTGCCCTAAAGCCGTTTGGTTTTGGAGTCATTGGTCCACAGCTAGTTAAAAGGGTAACTTTGAATAGCCTAAGAAAATGAGATAAGTTATGCGAAGAAAAAAAACGGAGAAAAGAAAATATAAAGCCAAAATGAAGGAAAATTTTGGGCGAGAAGAATCAAGATCATCTAAAGTCGTGGAAGAGAAATTCCTACTAAGGGTTACGTCACTCATAATGTACATGTCATATGACGTTAATTCTGCAAAGAACAACACCGAGAATGAAGGCGGAGTACCTTTGATAAAGGAAGGTAGTTCTTTTGAATTTGATCTTACTCATGCATAATGACCATGGATGTTTAAAAGTTTTCTTGCGATTTCATAACTTGTTAAATGAAAATCGCGAAAATAGAATAATTAAAAATAACTTTGAGATTAACATATACACGACACATCATTCACGATTCACAACTTGCTTAGGAAAGATTCATTTTCTTACTCGATTTCAAGTTCTTTAACGATAAGATAAAAACACCACGAATATAAGTTAAATGGTAAAGCGAATGAGTATTCAATTTCGTATACTTTAACTTTATATGCCTCACTAACGAGATTATACTAATCCTTATATCCGAGATATCCCCGACGGCCCGAACCGTCAAGCTTTTTTGCGCATTTTGTTATTTGCCTGGTGTGCAGGATATTGTTCACTATGGGTAACTTAGCGTGTGTTGATCGTTTTCACGATCAAATAAATACGCGCAAGTATCCGCGGCCCACAAGTAATATAATATGAGTAAAGTGTCGAACCCACGAGGAAATAATGCTAATAATTATCAAATACTAATTTTATGTCAACTTAATCATAATTAAACTAAATGATTTATATTATGTAAAGTGATGATTAATTAATTTTAACAAGTGAAATTGTAAATAGAATTTGATTTATTTTTTTCTATTTATGAAGCAAAACAAGTTAATGTCACAATTTCCACCATTGCAAGGTTTAATCTCCTAACTTCCCCTTTAATCAGTAAATCATACGATTGATAACCAAGAACTTAAAGTAAAGATACGCCTCTTCCAATGATCGTATAAATATCTCCTTTCTAATTAAAACACTATATTCCTATGTGAATGAAATTAAACAAAGAGTCATAAACATACATTCTTAACCTGACTATATATGGCATTTAGGTATATTCCTATCCTACATGCAAATTATGTAATTACTCCAATAAAGAAAAGTCCATAACATATGTTTTCATATTAAAGATATGAGTTTTATAATCCATTTTCTATTTTTTTATAAAACATCACATAAATTACTTTCCAAATAATCCATATATGAAGTATAAGATATGAAAATCCATTCAAATATGATTCACAATAATTAAAAGGGGTATAAATTTAATTAACACTATATATCCAGTTCCATTGCAGCCTTAGATTGGAAGTCTAGTTCATAGCTATTGAAATAAACATCTTTAACAAAGGATTAAACATTTTTAGAATAAAAAAATATAAGTTAAAGAATTAGAGAATGAAAACTCTTTAGAAGCAATATTCAATCGCTAATTCCTCTCTTGCAATTGATGATATCGAGTCTCTTGCTCTTGCTCCTTCTTTGTCCATGTTCTATTATTGTCTCTCAAAAAGTGGAGTCTCCTTTTAGAATAGAGGCAGAGTTATATCAATTTTCATGCCCATTAGGTCAGCCCGAAACATGACTGCCAAAAATCCCGCACCAGCATTGCGGCGTTGTAATGTAGTTCATTTTGGGCGCTAGTCCTGGGCCACGAGGATCCGAACCCGGCGCTGCGGCGCCAGGTTTTAGCTTAATAGCGGCATTGCGGCGCCGGTACATGGAAAATGACTGTGTTTGCCCCTCTTTTGCCCTGAAATCCCATAAAAGCCCTTTCTTTAACTAATTCAATAAAATAACACAAAACACAACATATTTAATGCACAACAATGGACGAGCATACAATTTCTCAAGGCAAAAAGTGTCTGATTTGTAGGTATAAAATCTACTCACTAAATACCCCCAAACTTAAGCCTTTGCTTGCCTTCAAGCAAAACAAATAAATAAAGACACTACAAACTACTAATAATCTACAAATCAAGCAATTATTCAACATTAATCTAAAATATGGCCTCAAAGATCAGAATTAAAAATTAAAAGAGGACTCAACACAATGCCATGAATAAGGTTTCAATATAATTGTTAGTTTAAACTAGCTTTTGACCCTTTATGTGCATGTGTGAATACCAACTACTCCAACCAGTTATAGTCCAGATAGACTCATATATTCAACCGCCTAACGAAAATGCTAACTCAACAAACTCCCCCGCTACATCAAAGTTGGTCGAACAAGGCACAAATGCAAGGAAAGGGGCCCAAGGGTATTAACATGCAATTATCCTAAGTAAAATTTAATGCATCGCTATAAATATGGCGAGTGCGTTTTACGCTCCATTTCTCTTCAAATTTCAAATCTGACTTGTGTAATGTCTAATTATCTTAGGCTTTACAGAGCTACTCATGTAACTTCATTTAATCAATGACTCCCAAACTAGTTGGCTTTAGGGCATTAGGTGCAAAGATACCCCTAAGGATCTATTAACTCGAGCAACAAAGGCCATATAATTAGACTAGCCAAAACAAAATTTCTAAATTTTAATAATAATTCTTTTGCCATATATATATATATATATATATATATATATATATATATATATATATATATATCGGCATGCTAACATCCCCAGACTTTCCCGAACTTGCATAAGAGCCTAAATCATACAACCATAGCCAAATACAAGTTTAATATAGTTAAAGAGAAAAATTTCAAAAGCAATTAGCATATAAACGTTTTCTGACTCGTAACTGGCCACAACAGCTGGTATATGCTCAAAAAGATAAAATGGATCAAATAAGTAGTTTCAAACCAAAAATTAAGTTAAAACCTTCAACTACACATGTTTGATCATTTCCCTTGAATAACAATAAACAACATACTTATCATTGGCCATAATTAACAAATAAACAAAACCAAACCATTGTTGAACTCAAACTACGGTAGCAATTAAATCTAACAAGTTTAAATAAAAGTTCCACCAAAATAGAGAAAAATAAATACATAAGAGAATAAATAGCTACGTCGCAGATGAATAGATATGGTAAATAACAGACAAGAATACCGCCAAACTTAGACTGAACAATACCTTCATTGGCAAAATATTCAGAAATTAAAATGAAGTCTTCCCTGGGTATGATCACTCCATGTCATTGCCGTCGCGGCCCTCGTTGTGGCCCTCATTATGGTCGGGAGATGGAGGTGGATATGTTGGAAATACAGCAGGTGTGGGCAAATGGTATGGCACAGGCCCAGATGCAACTCCACTATTTGAGTATGTCTGAGTCATAGTGGCGACGACCTGTGTATGGTACTGCATCATGATATCTTATCGCTGAGCTACTGTATCCACCTTTCGATGCAGTAAACTTAACGAGGCCAAAATTCCCACCATAGGCCCAGTTGAAGAAGAGTCCATTCCCTACTCCTCAGAAGATGGCCCGGCCCTCGACGAAGATGAAGGCGGTGGTACTGCCAGAAATCCCTCACCTCTAGGGTGCGACTCAGCTCCCTCCCATACCTTGTAACGGGCTATCATAGCATGATTAATAATGGCAATTGGCGGCTGAAGTATCTCATCTACCTCCCACTGTACATTAGCCGCCTGATATAGCCCCCTGATCAGAGATGGGTGTGGGAGTCCTCCCGATGTGGTACCCCTCAATGTCCTCGTTATAAACTCCTGGATGACCAGTCTGATGCCTATCTTCAGCCCAGTCACAATAGCGAATAATAAAACAGCTCTTTCCTTGGTAACGTCGCTAATGTGCCGGGTTGGCATTAAATTTGAGCAAATGAAGCTATACCAAACCTTGCCATAGCGGCTCAGCTCGGTGTGCAAGAAATTGGTCTTCTCATTAGTGTCATCCCGCAGTTTCCACACAGTACCTGGCTTGCAAAGCTGCGCGATCATGGCGTTCAGGTCATGGGCATCTAAACCATGTCACAAGTAGTCCTCATACTCAAGGTTGGGCAGCTGATAATATTTATTAATGGCTTTTTTATCATAAGTCACAGCCTTACCACGAACCTGCACCACATAGTCTGCTTCGGTAGTCACCGCGTTGGCATAAAATTCCTGCACCAAAGAGATTACAGCGGGGTCTGGCTGCCTAGTCAAATGACTCCATCCCTGTTCGACTATCATGGCTACCATATCCCTGTCTAGCCTTAAGTCTGGCCTGATGCCCCGTTCTGGCACCAAGTTCTTATTTATAATCACCCTGTGGTATCACAGTTCTATTGTGGCACTTACGAACCTCGTGTCGTCAAATTGCGGTGTGGACTGTGAAGAACTGGCTCTTTGCCTCTTTGGAGCCATCTTAATCAACTCAAGCAAAAATGCTCAACTGCCCAAATCAATTATAATGCACCGCCCAAGCAATCCTAACTGACTGCCCAACTTAGTGCAAACAATAGCAATGCAATCCTAAGAAGGTTTTCCAAATCATTTCAAAACAAATGATGTCAGCTAAGCCAAAACTGAAGCAAAACCAAGCCCCCACAACACCAACTGCCTGCCAATAGCCTAACCAATGCAAGCAGCTCAATGCACGCCTTAACAATATAAGCACAAGCCAGCCCGCACCAACTGCCACATCAAAACTGCCTAAATCAACCCTTAATAATATTCCACAAGCCAAGTTTCCTCAGTTCAATAATAGCATAGACAAAGCAAGCAATGGCTAAGGCAAATTCCTCCAATCTGCACAAACTGCTTCGCTAAGGACTTTTAACAAACACCTGGCATGCGGTAAAATAAGCACCCCTTCTCTATGCTTGTGGCACACACAAATGTCCCAATCCACACTTTTCATCTATTAAGACCAACACAGGTATACCCAACAAGCAAATTACAAGTATAGCAATTCACAAGCTTAATGATGTCTCAACAGCATCGCTACCAAGTCATTTTCATCGTATGTAATATCAAGCAACCAACAGTGCATTACCTTTAGTTGGCATAATTTGACACTAGCAATACGTTATTCAATCAGTACATACCTTGACAAGCGCTAACCAAACCCATTGAGATGAACAATAAGAATAAATTTCCTAAAACCTAGCGTAGGTGCTACCTGAACTTCAGTTGGAATCACCGGATTGGAATTTGATGAGCCTCAATGGTTTATAATGGAAGAAGGTAGTGATTTGGGCCTTGAATGATTTGGAACAGTAGTAGGGCTTCAATTTGGGATTTGGGAAGGCTGGGTCTTTACTGGGAATGGGAGAGAGCGAATTTAGGAACTGAGGACTGCTGAATCAAAAGAGTTTTAAAACTTAAAATTCCGACTGGCGCTGCGGCGCCGCTGTAAGGAATGATACTGGTGCTGCGGCACCGGGCTCTAAAGTTGCAAAAAAAATTTCCTCTGTTAAACCAACACAAGGCAAATTAAAACATTATGACTTACATAACCATCATAGAAACACAACTTAAACAAATAAAAATGCAACAAACAATAAAAATGAACTAAAAGGATACGGAAATGGGGTTGCCTCCCCATTGAGCGCTTGTTTTAAAGTCGTCGGCTTGACTATTTCTCGCTTTATTCTGGGTCTGCGAGATTGATCCATGTCTTATGACGTTCAACATTAGCACCCCAGTAGTGCTTTAGTCTTTGGCCAGTTACTTTGAAGGTTCGTTTAGAATTTGGCTCTTCGACCTCAATAGCACCATGCAGAAAGACCATAATAATAGTGAACAGTCCCGAACACCTTGATTTTAGTTTTCCCGGGAAGAGTTTCAGCCTTGAGTTAAATAGAAGCACAACCTGACCGGCTTCAAATTCTCGATCAATGATCTTCTTATCATGCCATCTTTTGGTATTTTCCTTGTATAATTTGGGATTTTCATAAGATTGGAATCGGAATTCGTCCATCCTATTCATTTGAAGGAGTCACTTTTCACTGGCTACTTGCCAATCAAAGTTAAGCTTTTTAATAGCCTAATATGCATTATGCTCAAGCTCAACTGGCAGGTGACAAGCCTTTCCATAAACTAGGCGGTATGGCGACATTCCAATTGGCTTATATGCCGTTCGGTATGCCCACAGTGCATCATCCAGCCTAGTTGACCAATCCTTTCTGCTAGGATTCACATTCTTTTCCAGTATGCGCTTTACCTCCCTATTTAATACCTCTACTTGATCGCTAGTTTGCGGATGGTATGTTGTTGCAATTTTATGGGTGACTCCATATTTAGCTAGAAGGGCTGTAACGACCCCAAAATTTATACAATCCAACTCTCAACATCGGTCATTAACAATACATCCTTATTCTGATTTTACAACTTATTCAATGTTAAACTTAATAAATATGCGGATTAATTTTAAACTTTTCTATTACAAATCATTCTCGATCCCAAAATTCTCAACCTTTACATCTAAATATCTTAGAATCATGTTAATATCATGATTCACCTTGTCGAACTTATTACAAAAGTTTACTCCTCAATACAAACTTTACAACTCATCATAAATACATTTATTGAAAACTTAACATAATTTAGGTAATAGCTTCAACTAAAACATTTAATCTTCATGCATCATTTTGATCCATGTCATTTGAGTAGCACATAATGTTACCTTGAATCTTTAACCTGCAAAAGTGGTTATTTCCAAGAATGAGCTCGACAACTCAACAAAATCTAACAGTTTGCATGCATCACATAGCACATAAATAACATGTTCATCATCTAAATCATAATCATTTGACTAAACATATCATATATAATGATCAATACATATCAAGTAAAGATTGGGTTCCATAACTCAATCAGCATTCTTTACTTAACGAACGTAGTCATATTTTGACCTTGTCGTTTCATAATTGCAACATATATAAAAGTACAACATGCTTTTACACCATAAATTTAAAATAGTTAATCATTTAGTTCACATAACAAATAGAAACTGAAAGACTTGCCTGGTTCGTAGATTATCAATTACCATATTTAGCTTATACTTATTTGCACTTCACGTATCCTACACGATATATAATCATGCATAACATTTATTAATCACACAGCAATATTTTGTATTAACTCTACTTTACATTTCATAATCCTTCATTTTATTCTCTATTCAATTTCATCATTTTAATATCTCAATTAATACATTAGTTGAAACTTTAGACATGCATATAATAACATAGCATGGCCACAAAGAAAAAGAAATTTTTTTTTCTAAGAGTAGGCGTGGAAAGCTTTTTGCGGGGAAACTTGCAAGTACAGTTTGGAGGGAGGCGGGCGTCGACCCAACCTTATGAGTATTCGGACTATAACAGTTCCGATGAACAGTCACTCACTTTTTACAGTTATACGATTCGAGAAGATGATCCAGAATTGGGTCAATCACGTTTATTAGAAGTGGACAATAGAGTGGTTGTACCAGCCAAAACTCATCTACGTATTATTGTAACACCTGCTGATGGTTAAATAAAGACCTTTCTCTTTCGGCATTCTCGGTCCTACATGGAGGAACCACTTCTTCCTCTGCATCCCTTTGATTGCTTAGTATCTCCTTCTTGCCGCACTCTTCTGGAACAAAGGACTAGACTGACTGTGTGGAATAAAAGCGGGTGCCTTTCTTTTATCAAGACTAGATAAACCAAAGCATTCTACGATTTTCGGGGTTTTTAGGAATGGAATTTATAGAGAGATTAGCGGAACCACCAGGAATCAGTACTGCGTCGACTGCTATATGCTAAAGACTGCGGAATAAGAGCTCTTAGTCCTTTCGGCATAAAGGTTGTTCTTGTTGCGGGTTCATCAAAGCTTGAGATAGGGCTATTTGAACTAATAAGGAGCATTGTAAGTCCATTTTGATGGCATTGAATCGGAAAATAGCCTATCTAAGAGAAGATGAAATAGCAATTTTTTTTATCACCGTCGGGGCGGTGGATTTCCTCTACAAAATGCTGTTGGGGCGACTCTACCGCCGGGGCGAGACTACCGCCGGGGCGACTTTCCTCGTACAATTTCACCGCCGGGGCGGTGAACCTGTAACTCGACTTCTGCAGTTCGCGATTGAGTGCAATTCCAGACCAAAATTTCCCAATTTTCTTCATTTTAACAACAAATTAAAATTACCCAATTACTATAATTCATCTATGATCATTACCCAAACCTTCTAGGACGATTCTAACATCTTAAACAACTTAAACAACCAATTTAAAAGCTTAAAAATCCCAATTCACACCAGTTTTACAAACTTTTAAAAATTTAGCGCAATTAATTGCTACGAATTCGTTTCTCAACCAATTTGGTCCGTTCAACTTCTGTTGTTTTCGTTTTTTAACGCATAACAACAATCCATCATCAATTTGCAGATTATTACTCAAATTGAACATCAATTTTGACTCCAAAACAAGCCAAAACGTACATATTCCAACCGAAAACTCAATTTCTTCTTAATTAACAAATTTTCATAAATTTGATACTATAAACATCATCTACTAACAACATATATCGGATTAAATAAACTCAATAACACATGAACCCAATTCCTCAACAAATTGACCCTATAAATTCAATTACAGAGAACTCAAAACTAAAATTAGAAATATGGAATCTACCTTTAATCAGTTAGATGATAAGGATTATTGATTATTCTTTTCCTTCCTCTTGATTTTCCCAAATCTCTTCTCAATTTCTCAAGAATTCTCTCAATTTTCTCTCTTCCTCTTCTCTGTGTTTTTGGCTTACTAAGACCACTGGTGAGAAGAACGTGACTTGTTACTTGGAGGTTTTCAGCAGTTAGAAAGCCAAAGAGTCACAAAGCCATGTTTGGCTAGACTCAATAAAACCAATTTTAGCTTATTTTAATAATCTTCTTATTATATGATATTGTCACACATTAATTTAATTAGACTTACTTTCTTAACAAGTCCAATTAAACTTTACTAATAAAATTATAACTTCTATTTACTAAATCATTTTATTTAATAAATCACTCGTCCTCTAATTTAATTATTTAATTAAATTAGAATATCACCATTATATTAGGGAAATAAAATACGAATAAAATCATTAAATTTAATTAATATTATCACACTTACATAAATTATCACCATAACAATTTTTGTCAAATATTTATTTTATTTAATAAATATCCCAACTAAAATATTTATTTTATTCAATAAATATTTTAGCTATCTACGAAATTCATCATCACATTACCTTAACATATTATATTTATATGTAACACATTTTCTTCTCATTTAATTAAAACAAATATATATATATATTTCTTCTATATACACACTCAATTTCTGCACATCAAATCACATATAATATAACATATATATAAATCACATATATACACATACTCAAACTCAAAACATCTCATAATAAGAATTTTTTTTCGCCAAATTCTTATTTAATAATTCTTTGAAAATCTATGTTGTCACAAGGACTACAAAGTATTTGTTGCAGAAATGCGACCCTTCATCGCTAATAATTGGTCTCGATGTTCCAAAGCGTGTGAAAATATTCTTTCAAAGGAACTGAAGCACTACCTTGGCATCATTTGTTGGTAATGCAACAGCCTCAACCCATTAGGACACATAGTCCACTGCCACCAAAATGTAAAGATTGTTGAATGATGATGGGAATGGACCCATGAAGTCAATGCCCCAGACGTCGAAAATTTCAACGTCTAAAATGTTGTTTAGGGGCATCTCATGCCTTCTAGAGATGTTGCCAACACGTTGCCACCTATCACATCTCTGAACGAACGAATAGGCATCCTTGAATAGAGTTGGCTAGTAAAAGCCAGATTGGAGAACCATAGCTGCAGTTCTCTCTCCACCAAAGTGACCACCATAATCAGATGAGTGGCAATGATAAAGCACATCTTCCATTTCTTCGCTAGGCAAACACCTTCTTAGAATTTGATCTACACACTTTCTAAATAGATAGGGCTCATCGCAAAAATAAAATCTCACATCCTTCAAGAACTTCTTCCTCCGCTAGTAACTTAGGTCCGGGGGGAACACACCGCTCACAATATAGTTGGCATAATTAGCATACCAAGACACTACACTCTGAATAGCAAATAGTTGTTCGTCAGGGAAGAACTCATTAATCACCACGTAATTATATCCCCATTGCTCACTTTTCTCAATCCTGGACAACTGATCTGCCACCTGATTTTTAGTACCTTTCTTGTCCCGAATTTCCAAGTCAAACTCTTGGAGGAGAAGGACCCATCTGATCAAGCGTGGCCTAGCATCCTTCTTAGATATTAGATACTTGATAGTAGACTGATCTGTGTAAACAATCACCTTTGTCCCAATAATGTAACGATTGTAAATATTCGGATCATTATAATTCGGGTTTCCAAATATAATTGAATAAAATGAGAATTTTATTGATGTTATGGTGTCTTATGTGATTTAAAGTCAATATTGACCTAACGAATGTGATATTTGATTATGTATATATGTTGCGATTTCATAGATGAAATTTTTTCGAGAAAAACGCTGAAAAAATTATTCATGAAACGCATAAAATGTCTTTTTCGTTTTTTGAAATTTTGAATCACGGGATGTTATTTATTTGAGGACAGGAGATGAAATCTCCAATAAAACTGATGAAAGAAATTTTACAGTTTTTGCATGTGTAACGAGTTAGGAGATCTAACTAGGAAGTAATCGAGTAAAACCGAATCAATTATATGAGAGGGTAAAATGGTCTTTTTGCTAACTAAATAGTTATAAAAGCTAACTAGAAAGAAACTAGAATTCAAAACTAAGTTCTGAAGTAACCGAGCCAAGTTGAGCCTAGGGTTGGGAATGGCTTGGTTATGGTTCGAGATGGTTTGCCTAGGGTTGAGCTAAGGGTTGATGGTGGCTTGGCTAGGGTTGAGCTATGGCTGGAGTTTTTGGGTTAAACCCTAAAGACTTAAGCAATGTTGGTTGAAATGGGAGTTAATTAAAACTCAAATTAAAGTAGTTGTAATTCTAATCCAAGTGAGGGGCAAATTTGGCCAAGGTGGCTAGCCATATGAGGATAAGGGGAACAAGAAGGTGAGTCATCTAGCATGACTCACCATTGTTAGACCAAGCATTAATGTTTGGTTCCCCATTAATCTATTAAGCTAGCCAAATAAGGCCTTAAGTAATGATTAGGTCCCTTAATCATGCATGAGTTAACTTAACTAGGGAGAATGGTTAGGTTAGTTGGTGGGCGAAAATGAGCTAGGTTAATCCAAGACTTAGCCATTTTCTCATTTTACACATCTTCCATTCCAAGAAAAGCTAAAGAGAAAAGAGAGAAAATAAATAAAAGAGAGAAATCAATAGAGATTGTGAGATATCACCCAAGGAGGAGGATTAAGATCATTAGCTTGGATCACCTGGCAAGAAGGAGGAAGTTAGTTGTGACACCCCCAAATCCGGGTTACCTCAAACCACTATCCATACATAACAACTATCTAACCATAAACAAAAGGATTTAAGTAAAGCAAATCGAATAATAAAAACATCTCCTAAAAAGGGTTACATAGCTTTTCAAAATAAGTCCCAGGTTTTCTAACCTTTATTACATCTTTAAAATGCGGAAACATAAATAACTAATAAGTCTTAATTACGCAACCACATAAATAAAAGTAAACAAGTCTTTATATAATAGCAAATCATCATCACTTGTTCATTTTTCCTTTTCCTTTGCTAGTAGACGGCTCATCCGTCCTCTTAGCTTTAGTTGCAGGGGTTTAGTATACAAGGGTGAGCAAAACAAATTCCCACCAAGATAATAGGGAACATTTTCAACAATAAACTTATCTGTATGGTGTAATTTCTCTGTTGATAACAATCAAGAATGAAAATATCTGAATGCTCAATAGGATGAAATAGAACATCAAGATATACTAAGGGTCATAAGACCACGAACTATGTCCTAGGTTAACAGGTAAGTTTGACGTAACCTTTAATAGTTTAATAAACCATAACTAGACTAACCATCTCATACTTAGGGTGATCAACCCGTTGTACAATGTATTGTGCACAACCATTCAGCGCTATTGCGTATTTGATCCCCTAAACTAGGGTTGTTCATCTCAGCTTTGATATTCAAGTCTGCACTAAAGGAAGTTTGGTTTAGTTTACAACGGGGTTTTTTTTTAAAAAAAAAATTTAGAACATACACCAACTGTGGACTAGTTGAATCACAATGTGTTCACTAGCCTACAAGGTTTAAATCAACGACAACGAACTTGAACAATAAGAGTTAAGAATGTAGAACATCAATATCGATATACAACGAACAACTATTGTATATCAATAGTATTAAAATAATGGTTTCAATTTAACCAAGCTTTAAGTAATGATATTGAATGACTACCTTTGTATGATGTCAACGGAAAACACAATTACAACTTGTAAGAAGGAACATCGATAAAGAACTTGCGTTAAGTAAGTTTAGGGTTAGAAACTTGTTTAACATAAAAGTGTTAAGGGTAAGAAACTTGCCTTATGCGTAGTTTTCTTAATTACAAATCACCTACATTAAACAACCTACATATTCCGTTTATATAGTAATAATAATGATTAGTTACAATATTATTAACACTTCAAGATTCATTCTCATCCAACCTCATCAAAATATCTCAATTGTTTTCTATCAATCTCACTTCAGAAGTTACAAGCTTAGTTATAACAATATCACACTTAAGAATTCCTAAAACTTAACGTTAAGTTAAGGTACATCAACTTTATATTTTATAATCATCAAGTAATGCTGACCATCCATCACAGTATCTTAGTATTCATTTAATACATTAGTCTAAGCTTTAAATATGCATAGCATAACATAATATGACCTAAAAGAAAGGGAAAAAAAATGTCATTATCTGCATTTCCCGCCGGGCGCGGGAGTTTCCTTCACAAAATACCCCGCCAGGGCAGGGTTTCTGCCGGGGCAGTAAAACCTAGTGCAATAAGCCCGCCGGGGCGGTAAACCTGAATTTAAGATTCTGCGGTTCGTGAACTGCAGAATTCTCAAGCCCAAAAACACGAATTTTAGCATTAAACACCAATTCAAGCATACACAATTATCATAAACCTCTTAGAAACATTACTAAGCATCCATATATCAATTCTAACAATCTAAAACAAACAAAACAACAAAACCCAAAGGATTTAAATCAAATTTTTTCTTAGTTTTTCCAAAAACGAACATTTTTGAGAGCATAGATCACTGCATATATCTAAACGTAGTTTCATAATCCACAATCAATTTGCAGATTCTTTCAAGTATTAAACCTTAAATTTGACTCACAGAGACATATATTTCATATATATATGCTATGAACACTCAAGAACACAAAAAATCCTTCATTTAAAACATGATTCTATGAATTTCGTTTTCTAAAAACCGTTTAGAAACAACAATTAACAGATTATACAAGAAAACCAACACATAACCCCATTCTCATCAAATTAAACAACTAAAATCGGAATTCTTATGAAACCCAAAACATAATAAGAACATGAATTTTAAATTTTGATAATACCTTTGATTCCTTGATAACCTTGGCAAGATGATGATTAAGAATCTTTGCCACTAATAATCTTCCCTGAATTTGTAGATCAATTTTCTCTCAAGTTCCTCTCCTCTCTAATTTTCTGCTCTCTCAAAACCCCTCACTCTTGAGCTTAAAAAAATAAACCACGTAAACTCAACTGATGGTATAATAATACACGCAATTCATTTTATCAGTTATAAAAATAAAAAGGTTTTGTCAGCTTAATAAACCAAAGGCCACAAGGCCATGTTTGGTAAAGCTAATTTAATCACCTACTAAGTTATTTTTATATTCTCTTATTATATAGTCACATGTCACACTTACTTTTATTAAATAATTCAACTTACATAACACATTAATTTAACAAATAAATTACTATTCTAATTTAACAAATCATCACCTTTCTAATTTAATTATTAAATTAAACTAGAATATTAGCACTATAATTACCAATAATTCTTTTAATTTAATTAACTCATTTAGTTTAAAAAAACACCAACATAAATTTAATTAAAACACATCTAAATAAAACAATTCCATCACTTGTTAATTTAAACCAATAAAATCAATTAAAAACATTTATTCAACTTCAATGCATATTTTCAAATAATACCAAATTCCGGATTGTTACATCTTTCCCTCTTTACGAGGATTCAGTCCTCAAAATCACAACGCACGACACACTTAATTCGATCGCACCTTTCTCCCCTTCAATGCTTCGTATGGCGGCATACCAATACTCGCATGGTAACTATTGTTGTAAGCAAACTCAACCAACGGTAAATGTGAAAGTAGTATGCACACAAGCCAATCATATTTGATATGATGTAGCATATACTTTGTAATCTTATTCGTTTGTTAAAGGCATTTTACTTTATCTACATGGTGTTGTTATATTAAATGTGATAAACCCATAGTTTTGAGCAATGCTTTTAGAATAATGATGGTGATCATGCTAATGAAGATCTAAATTCTAGATAGCTCACAAACTAAAATCGTTCATAATCGATGGATTCCTAAAAAGGGGATTAGTGAATCCGGATAGATTAGTACATACGTTGCTTGCTCTTATGAAGAGGATGATTGATCTCATAATCATTTGTGTGGAGACACTAAAGCACGTATGTAGGTGCTTATTGGAGAATAAGTTCACTGAACGTGGCTCGCTAAGGAATACCTAATGGAGTTTTACTCGCTTGTCAATAGGAATTCCTCTAGTGATAGTAGTACAAGTGATCCTTGGACTTGAGATCATCCTAGTATCTTGTGTGTGATGAGTTATACTTTGACATGTCCCTTAAGACCTTTAGGGTATAACAAAGGGTATGATTGGGTATAATAAGTTGTACATGGAGATAGGTGAATGATTAACAAAGAATCTACCACGTCTAGTAAAAGATGTGAATGTCCTATGTGATTCGATAAATGACAACTCAGTAGTCCTTGGCCAAGGCAGAATGAAATTAGAAAGGAGTTTTTAATTTGCATTATTTAGAGTTGTGCATTTGGGACATTGTATGGTAGAAGGATTGAATTGTACGGTAACTATTTACTCAAAGGTTCTTTTGTGATTAATGTTGAAATCTATATTATCTGGAAAGTCGTTGATCGCTAAGGGGGCTTACCCTTATTGTAGAATAAATATTATTTATTTAAATGAATTAAATAGTTTAATTTATTTATTTAAATAAGATTAGAATTGTTCTAATTGATTTATTCACAACCGGTTTAATATGGAGAACCTAAAGGGTCACACCGCAAAAGGAAAATATTTATTTAAGAAGTAAATGGCATAAATGTAATAATAAGTTAAGTGTATTTAATTTAGTCTATGGAGATAGAATAAATTAAATTGCTTAATATTTATTATTTAATATTTTGGAAATATTAAATATAAATTAATAAGAGGAGTCTTATTATTATTATTACTATTACTATTATTTAATTACTAATAGGGATTGAGAATTAATTAATAGAACTATTATTTATTTCCTAATAGGGATTGGGAATTAATTAATAGAAGTACTCTCTCACGAATTCCTAATTGGATTAGGAGCATAATTAATTAAAGGAGTTTAATTTGAATAGAAACCCTAATCCTAAATAGTTTAGGGAAGGGTTTTCCTACATCTATAAATAAGAGAAGTCTTATCATAGATTAGGGTTACACACTCTTGCATAAGAATTGTGGATAGTACTTATAATTTCTATAGAGATAGAAACTAGGGTTTTGCCAACACCTATCTTCTTGAACAAGTATTATTCCTTGGTGGATCACCTCTAGAGGCCAAACACTTGGGTGGCTAACATTGATCAAAGGAAGGAATTTAATCGGTGCAATTCAAGGAGAACGCGAAGGAATTGGAGGTGAACTTGTACCTGAGGAAGCTAGAATTCTACAAGGGTATAATTCTTATTCTCCATCTCTTTCGTTTAATTAATAATTGTGCATAAAGAAAGATCATGGTGATGGTTTGTATAAAATTTTAAAATCTGATTTTATCGCGCTTCCACTTTATTTATGTAATTTGATTGCATGTTCGCGTTATACAAACCTAACACTGGTATCAAGAGCCAAACTTTATGCGAATTATTAATTGTTTTGATTCTGTATATACATTGATATGTGTTTAGAACAATTAAATTGGGCATAATTGTTTGTGTAAAATTATTTTATTTTATTTTTATTTTTTTATTTTTGTAAATTAAAATAAAGGAGTTTATTTTTATTCAAAAAAAAATTTGGATTAATTAAAATAAAAGAGTTTATTTTGATTTGGAATATGATTAAAATAAAGAAGTTTATTTTAATTGAAATTGGATTTCATGATAACTAATTAGAGTTGGAATTGGATTCCATGATAACTAATTGGAGTTGAAATTGGATTTTATACTAACTAATATTGCCCATTAAATGATATCAATGCATATATGGAATGGTTTTATTATTCATGGGATGAATGTTATTTATTGATACATATAGAGATATGTATGATAATAAATAGGGATTGATTATGGACTATTGATCAATGTGTGATTGGATTTATTTTAGTGGATGCTTGAATGTATGGGTTTTTATAAATGGGGTATGCGTAACTCATCTTCTCTAATTTTTTCTTAATGTAAATTCTACCTTCCTCCTATGTACTTCCCCTTGACTGTTGATCAAGGTTTCTACTTATTGTAAATAGTTTATGTAATAGGTTTAGTTAGAATTACTTGAAGAATTGGAGACAAAGGAGCAAGGAGCGTTTGAAGACCCGTTTGTAATGGAGTCCGGGTTTAAATGTAATAGTTATATTTAAATTTTGTTCTTGCACCCTAGGTTTGACCTTTTGGTTCACTTGGTGGCTCTAGTGAACCAAACTAGAATAAAAGTCCATAATCAATCCGGGTAGAATATAGTATTCTATATGTGCATGCTTACTATATATATATTATATATTATCCAACATGTTTCGCATGTAAAATATTATGACGCGTATTTTATATATATATGTGCACGCGCGCTAAACAAGATGAGACAAATAATAACAAACCCCTCAAAGAAATTATATTAAGTCTTAAGCGTTCAAAGATATTTGGAATATCGAACGTCGCCTTCTAGCATGATAAAGCGATAGAGTATTAAATATTTAATATGAGTTTGTTGTGTCACACAAGGCAAGTATTAAATATTTAAGATGTTGCTTTATCACATTTGATGCTTATACATAGACTGAACGATGTTGTTTTGTTGTGTCACACAAGGACAGTGTTTTTCTTTCGAATATATGGAAGTGCTAGGTTGGACTTAACTTGGATAATTTTGATTCGGATGTGTCACACTTGATCAAAATAATCTAAGAAGCAAAATACAAGGAGTTACATAGTGATGTAATTGACAATAGTTGTCTACTTATTTATTTATATATAGTTTGTTGTGTCACACAAGGCTATATACATTTGAAATGGGATCCTTAATCTCACTAGCAAATCTTTAATTAGAATTGCCGAACTATATAATGAGGGTAATATAGTTTGATGAAAATAGTGGGAGATACCAATTTAAAATAAAGACCTAATTTATTTTGGTAATTAATTAAAATGAATGTATGCTAAAATGTTGTTAAATTACAAATTCATTTAACAGAATTTTATAATGTCTAATTCACTATCACCGCGTAGCATATTAGATGCTAATTAACCAGACCGAATTACACGGACTGGTTAAGAAATCTGAGAATAGTTCTCAAGGCTGAAAAGCTATCTTATATCCTTAATACGCATATCCCTGCAATGGTTGCAGACAATGCCTCTGAGGAAGAGATTGCTACTTTTAGAAAGTGGCAAGATGATGCACAGTTGGCTCAATGCATCATACTCGCATCCATGAGTAACGAGCTTCAGCGTCAGCATTAAACTATGGATGCTCCTACTGTACTCCTACACCTTCAAGGAGTTGAATGGTGAGGAAAGTATGACTGCTAGATATTAGATATCTAAGGAGCTCTTCCAATCTATAATGACCGATGGCACTACAGTACAGACATATGTCCTAAAATGATCAATCTGATCGAACAATTGGGACAACTGGGTTTTAATGGATGGAGAGTTGATCCAAGATTTGATCTAACAATCACTTCCGGACTCTTTCTCACAAATTGTTGTGAATTTCCACATGAACAAGCTATATGTCAGCCTGCCTGAGTTGCTTAAACATGTTGAAAATCGTAAAGAGTCACTTTCCAACCAAGAAAGACCAAGTCTTACTGGTAGATGATTCTTCTAGGAAACGGAAGAGGGCCAAAGGATCTTTTTAAAAGAAGAACAATTCAAAGAAGGTAAATGAAAAGGTAAAAACTAAGGACACTAAGAACAAAACTGATGCAAATAGCAAAGGAGTTTGCTTCCAATGCAATAAGCCTAGACACTGGAAAGGAAACTGTAAGGAGTATCTTACAAAGGCTAACCAGAAGAAGCTTAGTGAAGCTTCGGTTACAGATATAAGTTTGTTCATGATTAAAAATAAATCTTTCTGTAAGACAAGGTTCTACTTGGGTATTGGATACCGGCTGTAGTTCTCACGTATACAATCCAATGCAGAGACTAAGCAGAAGTAGAAAGCTAAACTAAGAGTAAGTAATCTTATGTGTGGGAATGGAGCAAAGGTTGTTGCATTAACCATAAGAACTTATAGTTTAGCATTGCCTACGGGCAAGTCTATTAAGTTAATAAGTTGTTATTATGTTCCAGTTCTCTTTAGAAACATTATTACTTCCGTTGTTGGAGAAGGAAGGTTCTGGTATTATATTTAAGAACAATTATTGTTCTATTTATAATGATAATGTTTTATTTGAAACTGGAAGATCACTTGATGGACTTTGTAAACTTGACTTACATGAAAAATAATTTTGCAAATTGAACAAACTAGTAAAAGAAAAGGAGATGATCATTCAAAGAGTTGAATATATGTATTTGATGAAATACAAGTCTGAATCATTTGAAAGGTTCAAAGAATTCAGAAGTGAAACAAATTGACAAAGTATTAAGATTCTTTGATCAGATCGAAGAAAGAATACTTGTGCAATGAGTTTCTAGATCATCTCAAAATGGTATTTTCTCATAATGGACACCTCCTGATACGCAATAATTGATTGGTGTATATAGAAGGAGAAATTGTACCTTGTTGGACATGGTGCGGTCCATAATGATTTTTACCGACATTCTAGTATCCATCTGGGGTTATGCCCTAGAAACGGCTGCATATCTACAAAATAAGGTAACCTCAAAATTTGGCCCCAAGACTCTATAAAAGTTATGGATAGGGAGGATTCCTAGTCTTAAGTATGTTAAGATAAGGGGTTGTCCAACTTATGTGAAAAGGTTTCAAAAGATAAGTTTGGGACAAAATTTGACAAGTGCAGAGTTGTGGGATATCCTAAAGAAAGTTTAGGGTATTATTACTATAATCCTACACGCTGCCTTCTTAGATAAAGGTGTTTATCATTGAAGGAGCTAGTGGGAGGGTAATAGATCTTGAAAGAGTTCAAGAACCACAAAGCACTTTAAATCAAACCGAGGGACCTGTAGATAGACCTATTGTACCATAACCGAATCGTAAATCTGGGAGAGTACCGAAGATACCTAGGAGGTATGGATTCATCATAGAGGATGATGATGAGGTATGCATCATAGAAGATGATGATCCAGTTATATACGATGAGGCTATAAGTAGAAGACACTCAGAGAAATGGCAGATGGCCATGAAATCCGAAATGGACTCCATGTATGAGAACCAAGTATAAACTCTGGTTACTCCACCGAAAGGCATAGTGCCTAAAGGGTATATATGGGTCTTTAAAGAGAAAGACTAGGGCAAATGGCAAGGTGGAGACCTATAAGACCAGACCTGTTTAAAAGGTTTCAAATAAAGTCAAGGAGTTGACTGTAATAAAACCTTATTATCGGGTAATGCTCAAGTCCATTTGGATTTTGCTTGTGATTGCAGCTTATTACGAAATCTGGCAAAATGGATGTGGAGACGTCCTTCCTCAATGAAGACTTGAGGAGAATGTATGTATGATATAGCCAGAGGAATTTGTTTCAAAGGTTGAAGCAGATCGTGTTTTAAGCTACAATGATCCATTGAGGGATTGAAGCAAGCTTCTCAAAGATGGAACATTCGTTTTGATGAGACAATCAAAAGAGTTTGATTTTATCAAAAACGAGAATGAACCTAGTGTGTACAAAAGGGTCAGTGGGAGCGCTGCGACATTCTTGGTATTATATGTTGATATACTACTGATAAAGAATAACACACCACCAATGCTACAATCAGTAAAGATAAAATTGTCTAAACATTCCTCTATGAATAACTTGGGAGGAGCATTCTATAAATTGGGGATATAAATCTATATAGATAGATTTAAAAGGATGTTCGGCTTGACCCAAGGAATGTATATTCATTTGATGCTAAAGGCGTTTAGCATGGCAAACTCCAAGAGAGGTCTCATGATGATGAGCCATGGAGTGTATCTCTCTAAAATTGTCTCCAATTAAAAGAGAGATCGTATGAGTTACTATCATGAATGCAATGAATATACAAGGTCTGATGTTGATCAGTCAGATTCTGGAGAAGATCATTATAAGACAGTGATGAACATCTTTAAGTACTTAATCCGTATTGAAGATGTGATCATGATTCGTGGTAGGTCTAAATGAAAACTAGAGGGCTAAACAGACTCAAGTTTTTCAGACTGACCAAGACGATAACAAATCCACTTTAGGGTAAATTGTTACCTTAAATGGTGGTGCAGTGAATTGGAAAGGTTCCAAACAGGAAAGGTTTCAAACAGGAAAGGTTTCAAACAGGAAAGGTTCCAAACAGTAAAGAGTTACTGGTTTAGTGACAAAGACAAAGTATATAGCTGTAAATGAAGCTGCAAGTTGATTGTTTGGATGAAAAGTTCATCACAGAACTAGGAATAGTTCATAAGTCTCATCTTGGATTTAAACATGTGTTGCGGCACTTTCATTTGATTAGTGGAATCATTGAAAGAGAAAAAGTCACTATAGAGATAGTAGACTCTCGAGAACAGCATTGTATATCCATCTACTGAAGCTTTATCCAAACAGCAGGATGATCGTCACTTAGAGAAGAAGGGTATTAGATACCATGACGATTGGCTTTACTGCAAGTGGGAGATTGAAAGTAGTATGCATACAAGCCAATCATATTTGATATGATGTAGCATATACTTTGTAATCTTATTCGTTTGTTAAAGGCATTTTACTTTATCTACATGGTGCTGTTATATTAAATGTGATAAACCCATAGTTTTGAGCAATGCTTTTAGAATCATGATGGTGATCATGCTAATGAAGATCTAAATTCTAGATAGCTCACAAACTAAAATCGTTCCTAATCGATGGATTACTAAAAAGGGGATTAGTGAATCCGGATAGATTAGTACAAACGTTGCTTGCTCTTATGAAGAGGATGATTGATCTCATAATTATTTGTGTGGAGACACTAAAGCAAGTATGTAGGTGCTTATTGGAGAATAAGTTCACTAAACGTGGCTCGCTAAGGAATACCTAATGGAGTTTTACTCGTCTGTCAATAGGAATTCCTCTAGTGATAGTAGTACAAGTGATCCTTGGACTTGAGATCATCCTAGTATCTTGTGTGTGATGAGTTATACTTTGACATGTCCCTTAAGACCTTTAGGGTATAACAAAGGGTATGATTGGGTATAATAAGTTGTACATGGAGATAGGTGAATGATTAACAAAGAATCTACCACGTCTAGTAAAAGATGTGAATGTCCTATGTGATTCGATAAATGACAACTCAGTAGTCCTTGGCCAAGGCAGAATGAAATTAGAAAGGAGTTTTTAATTTGCATTATTTAGAGTTGTGCATTTGGGAATCGAAATGCATATAATTAAATAAAATAAGACTTGACAGTAAATCCATGTCTTATATTTAATTGGGACATTGTATGGTAGAAGGATTGAATTGTACGGTAACTATTTACTCAAAGGTTCTTTTGTGATTAATGTTGAAATCTATATTATCTGGAAAGTCGTTGATCGCTAAGGGGGCTTACCCTTATTGTAGAATAAATATTATTTATTTAAATGAATTAAATAGTTTAATTTATTTATTTAAATAAGATTAGAATTGTTCTAATTGATTTATTCACAACCGGTTTAATATGGAGAACCTAAAGGGTCACACCGCAAAAGGAAAATATTTATTTAAGAAGTAAATGGCATAAATGTAATAATAAGTTAAGTGTATTTAATTTAGTCTATGGAGATAGAATAAATTAAATAGCTTAATATTTATTATTTAATATTTTGGAAATATTAAATATAAATTAATAAGAGGAGTCTTATTATTATTATTACTATTACTATTATTTAATTCCTAATAGGGATTGGGAATTAATTAATAGAACTATTATTTATTTCCTAATAGGGATTGGGAATTAATTAATAGAAGTACTCTCTCACGAATTCCTAATTGGATTAGGAGCATAATTAATTAAAGGAGTTTAATTTGAATAGAAACCCTAATCCTAAATAGTTTAGGGAAGGGTTTTCCTACATCTATAAATAAGAGAAGTCTTATCATAGATTAGGGTTACACACTCTTGCATAAGAATTGTGGATAGTACTTACAATTTCTATAGAGATAGAAACTAGGGTTTTGCCAACACCCATCTTCTTGAACAAGTATTATTCCTTGGTGGATCACCTCTAGAGGCCAAACACTTGGGTGGCTAACGTTGATCAAAGGAAGGAATTTAATCGGTGCAATTCAAGGAGAACGCGAAGGAATTGGAGGTGAACTTGTACCTGAGGAAGCTAGAATTCTACAAGGGTATAATTCTTATTCTCCATCTTTTTCGTTTAATTAACAATTGTGCATAAAGAAAGATCATGGTGATGGTTTGTATAAAATTTTAAAATCTGATTTTATCGCGCTTTCGCTTTATTTATGTAATTTGATTGCATGTTCGCGTTATACAAACCTAACAAAATGATCATCCCAGCTTCCCTTGAAATCCATAACATAGGCGTGTAACATATCCTCCAAGGTTTGAATCGTTCTTTCGCTCTGACCATCAGTTTGAGGATGATACGCAGTGCTCATTCTCAACTGAGTTCCCAAGAATTCTTGTAGACACTTCCAAAAATTCGACGTAAATCTCGAATCTCGATCAGATACAATAGACACTAGAACACCGTGCCGCGAAATAATTTCTTTAATGTATAATTTTGCTAACTGATCTAGATTGAATCTAATCTTGATTGGTAAGAAATGCGTTGATTTCGTCAGTCTGTCCACAATTACCCAAATCGCGTCAAAACCTTTCTATGTAGTCGGCAAGCCTACCACAAAATCCATCATTATGTGTTCCCACTTCCACTCTGGTATTTCTAATGGCTGCAACAAACCATTGGGTCACTGATATTCATCTTTCACTTTCTGACATGTCAAATATCTGGCAACACATTCTGCTACATCACGCTTCATTCCTGACCACCAATAATGTTGACGAAGATCTTGATACATTGTAAGCTCCCTGGGTGAACTGAGTAACGTGTATTGTGAGTTTCATCTAAAATCTCCCTTCTAACATCCTGTATCAATGGAACCCAAACTTGGTGTTCAAATCTGAGTAATCCCTCGGCATCAATAGTGAACTTTCCACCTTGTCCCTCAGAGACTTCCTTCTTAATCTTCTCACACTCCGCATCCTGAAGTTGAGTTTCTTTGATTCGGTCCAGCAACATCGGACGAATCTTTACCTGAAATAACTTCTCCTTTGATTGATGTTGACACTTCACTTCTAATTCAAAGTTCGCCATTTATTTAACAAGTTCCTCTTGAGCAGTCAATAACATAAGTTTCTCTCGACCATTCCTGCTTAATGCATCAGCAACGACATTCGCCTTTACTGGATGATAGAGAATTTCGCAGTCGTAATCTTTAATCAGCTCTAACGATCGCCTCTGTCGCATGTTGAGGTCGTTCTGTGTAAAAATTTACTTGAGATTCTTATGATCCATGTAAATCTCACACTTCTCACCGTAAAGATAGTGCCTCCAAATCTTTAGAGCAAACACCACCGTTGTCAATTCTAAGTCATGTGTCGGGTACCCCTTCTCGTAATCTTTTAGTTGTCCGGAGGCGTACGCAATAACCTTGTCGTTCTGCATAAGCACACAACCAAGGCCCTTATGTGACGCGTCACTTTAAACCACAAAATTTCCTGTACTATACGACAAAGATAATACAGGTGTCGTACTTAACCTCTTCTTCAATTCTTAAAAACTTTCCTCATACTTCTCCGCCCAAACAAACTTAACCGCTTTCTTAGTCAAATTTATCAATGGAGTGGTGATTCTAGAAAAATATTGTATAAACCGTTGATAATATCCTGCCAAACCTAAGAAACTCCTCACTTCTAATGATGTCTTCGGCTGCTCCCAATTTATTATAGCTTCCACTGTAGTCGGGTCAACTGAAATCTCATCTTTATCAATTACATGTCCAAGAAATTGAACACGATCCAATCAAAACTCACATTTTAAAAACTTCGCATAAAGCTTCTCTTTCTGTAATGCCTCCAAAGTTAGCCTCAGATGATCCTCAAGGTCTTTTCGTGACATAGAATACACAAAAATATAGTCGATAAACACCACCACAAACTTGTCTAGAAACGGTTTAAACACCCTATTCATTAAGTCCATGAATGCCGCAGGTGCATTCGTTAGACCAAATGACATTACCAGAAACTCGTAGTGACCATAACGAGTTCTGAACGCCGTCTTTGGAACATCTTCCCTTCTTACCTTCAGCTGATGGTAACCACTTCTTAAGTCTATCTTTGAAAAATGCGTAGCACCCTTTAGTTGATGGAACAGATCGTCAATTCTCGGTAACGGGTATTTATTCTTGATTGTAACCTTGTTCAATTCACGATAATCTATGCATAGACGCATCGAGCCATCTTTCTTCTTGACAAACAACACTGGCGCTCCCCACGGCGAAACACTCGGTTGTACTTCTTGTCTAGTAGTTCCTGCAGTTGCACCATCAACTCCTTCATCTCCGCCGGAGCTATTCGGTACGGAGCTTTCGATATAGGCGCAGTCATGGGCACTAAATCGATAATGAATTCAATTTCTCTATCTGGAGGTAACCCCGACAAATCATCCAGAAAAACATCCACAAAATCTCTCACCACTGGTATTTCATCCAATTTTGCACCGGTCCTTCGAGTATCTACCACATGAGCTAAATACCCTACACATCTTTGCTTTAGTAACTTCTTGGCATGCATAATCGTCAGACCAGTCTTTTGCCTCAACGATTTGCTACCATAAAATACTACCGTAGACAGAGTCTTAAGGTTTACACACTTCTTTTGGCAATCTATAATCGCCCCATAGTTATACAACCAATCCATCCCTAAAATAACGTCAAATTCTCCAAGTTTTATCGGAATAAGATCTACAATCATCAACGACCATGAATATCCACCTCACAATTTTTGTACATATACCTAATAGGTACTACTTCCCTATTGGCAATCTCTATGTTTAAGGGAAAGTCTAACTCTTCTCGGGGTAACTCCAATTTCTCAGCAAAATCATAAGAAATGAAAGAACAAGTTGCACCCGAATCAAAAAGTACGTATGCATCTAAATTATTTACTGGTACGATACCTGCCACCACCTCATTGGATTGAATCGGATCCTGAATCATCATATTAAAAGTGCGAGCAGTCGGGTAATTTGATGTAGTTGGCCCAGAAATAGTTAATGCACCTCCACCGTTGTTTCCTTTGCCTCCACTTCCTGCACCAGCACCCTTCCTTGGACAATCACGAGCGAGATGGTCTTTTGATCCGCACGAGAAACAGGAACCCTTCTTTGGAGCAGTGCAGTTCGGAGCAATGTGGTCCTCTTGCCCACAATTGTAACAAACTCTCTTCCCTTTCAGACACACGCCCGCGTGGTTCTTACCACAAGTTGCATAAGCCTCGGTTTGCTTCTTCTGGTTATTCTGCTGACTTCCAATAGAACTATCATCGTTCCATTTTCGTTTCTGGTTTCCTCCTCTGTTGCTACCACTCGGCTTATTCTCAGTCTTATTCCTTTTCTTTTTCTACACCTGATTGTATTTGTCAATGCATCACTTCCTCCCTCAGTTATTATTGCTTTCTCTAACACCGCCGAAAATGTGTTGAGTTGGAACATAGAAACCCTACTGTAAAGCCAAGGCTTCAATCCTTGCTCAAATCGTCTAGCCTTTCTCTCATCCGTATTAACTTGGTATGGTGCAAACCTCCCTAATTCATTGAATCTCACCGCGTATTCTGGCACTGTCATCGTTCCTTGCTTAAGTTCGAGAAACTGAACCTCCATCTGGTTCTGTGAACTAGCCGAAAAATATATTTCAAAGAACATCTCCTTAAACCGATCCCATGGTATGACACCTTCTCCTGCTCTCATCTTGTTGGCTTGCCACCAGTAACTGGCTTCCGACTTTAACATGAAAGTTGCAAAGGCAGTTTTCTAGTCATTCCCAACCCTAGCGACATTAAAAACTTTTACCATTTCCATTACCCAGGTTTGGGCTTTTATCGGATTCATCGTTCCTTTAAACTTAGGGGGAGCAACGGCCTTAAAGTCCTTAAAGGTCGTAGCTTGAGCTTGCGGTTGATTAGCAAAACCTCCTGTCAAAAGGTTCACTAGTTGCTGCACTAGATTAGCATCGGGTGGGTTATTGTTATTGGTGTTAGTAGACCCCTCAGGGGGTGGTTGTTGACGGGGTCATCCAACTCTTCTTGGCGGCATAATTTGATTAAGACAATGCTTTTTAGACAATTGCTAAATTTCTTAAGTACTAATGACTTAATTAAAAAAAACTTTTTAAATATTCAAAATTTGAAACTTAACACGTATCATTTTCAATAAACTTCTTTTATTTATTTATTCTCAAACTCGAAAGACAGCATTTTACTATTTACATCATCTTCCTAAAAAGACAACTTCAGGATTTCATCATTAACGTCTTATCCCATTATTTATATAAGCTGGAATTTACACTTCATAAGCTTAATAAACTTATCATAATATTATTTCCCTAACAACTTAAGAAGACAATCATCGGCGCACAGCCTCCTCACGTTCTTACTCTATGATGCAAACCGTAGTTCGACGATCCACAAACCATGGATGATCCTCTAACTGAATTGGGTAATAGTAAACCCGGTCTTGAGCCCTATCCATCGAAGTGTGGAAAATATACTCCATGTTATTGATGTTGAACTTCTTTGCGTGAACCTCTCCTTCAGCACGATCCGAGCGTTAAGAAACCCTAATGTGAGCGTCTTCAGCCCTAATACCCTTAGCAGTTTCCTCTTTCAAAGCTTCTTTCAACTCCTCCATCGCAATCTTCAATTGCCTGTTCTCAGTATTTAGTTCACCATTCTCAGTTTTTAGTTCTCTATTTTCAATCTTCACTACCACATTCTCTGTCTTCACGTTCTCGTTCTCTTCCAACAGTTGCTCCTGTTGACCCTCCAAGTGAAATAATTTCCATTCTATATTTCCCAAACGTACTTCTAAATCGTAGATCTCTTCATCCTTCTAGTCGATAGTAACTCGGTGTTTCTCTGACACTTCCTCCAAAACTCTGAGTTGTTCCCGAAGTTCTATATTCTCATCGTATATTTGCTCATACATCAGCTCCTCGGGATCCTCCTCATCTTCATCCTCCTCCTAAATAGTCTCCAGCCTCTTCCCAGGTGCTACCACAGTCACCAACTATGCGCTGTCAACATGAACATCTTCGGCCTCCTCCTCTCCAGGCACTGGGATATTCTCCCTCAGAACTGGAATCTCCTCGACTCTAAACTAACTGGTTTGTCCAATCTCCAACCTCCGACATCCTGACAACAAAATATTTTAATCACTTAATCGATACTACTCTCGAGCTCATTGGATATTAAGCACATAAGCACATAGAGTGTTTTCTTATCTTCAATGAATTCCTTAATTCATTCCTTAATACTCGTTAAGAGTTGATCATCACTATCTTTGCGATTTCCTAAAAGGTTAATTCCTAAGGTTTTCCCCACCTAAGATTCTTAAACCTACGGCTTTGATACCAACTTGTGACACCCCCAAATCCGGGTTACCTCAAACCACTATCCATACATAACAACTATCTAACCATAAACAAAAGGATTTAAGTAAAGTAAACCGAATAATAAAAACATCTCCTATAAAACGGTTACATAGCTTTTTAAAATAAGTCCCAAGTTTTCTAACCTTTATTACATCTTTAAAATGCGGAAACATAAATAACTAATAAGTCTTAATTACGCAACCACATAAATAAAGTCTTCATATAATAGAAAATCATCGTCACTTGTTCATTTTTCCTTTTCCTTTGCTAGTAGACGACCCATCCGTCCTCTCAGCTTTTGCTGCAGGGGTTTAGTATGCAAGGGTGAGCAAAACAAATTCCCACCAAGATAATAAGGAACATTTTCAACAATAAACTTATCTGTCTGGTGTAATTTCTCTGTTGATAACAATCAAGAATGGAAATATCTGAAAGTTTAATAGAATGAAATAGAACATCAAGATATACTGAGGGTCGCAAGACCACGAACCATGTCCTAGGTTAACAAGTAAGTTTGTCGTAACCTTTAATAGTTTAATAAACCATAACTGGACTAACCATCTCGTACTCAGGGTGATCAGCCCGTTGTACAATGTATTGTGCACAACCATTCAGCGCTATTGCGTATTTGATCCCCTAAACTAGGGTTGTTCATCTCATCTTTGATATTCAAGTCTGCACCAAAGTAAGTTTGGTTTGGTTTACAATGGGTTTTTTTTAAACAAATTTAGAACATACACCAACCGTGGACTAGTTGAATCACAATGTGTTCACTAGCCTATAAGTGTTTAAATCAACGACAACGAACTTGGACAATAGGAGTAAATGTCGATATACAACGGACAACTATTGTATATCCAAAGTATTAAAACAATGGTTTCCATTTAACCAAGCTTCAAGTAATGATATATAGAACAACTACCTTTGTATGATGTCAACGGAAAACACAATTACAACTTGTAACAAGGAACATCGATAAAGAACTTTCATTAAGTAAGTTTAGGGTTAGAAACTTGTTTAACATAAAAGAGTTAAGGGTAAGAAACTTGCTTCGTGCGTAGTTTTCTTAATTACAAATAACGTACATTAAACAACTTACACATTCCGTTTATATAGCAATAACAATTATTAGTTACAATATCATCAACACTTTAAGATTCACTCTCATCCAATCTCATCTTAATATCTCAATTGTTTTCTGATTATCAATCTCACTTCAGAAGTTACAAGCTTAGTCATAACAATATCACACTTAAGAATTCCTAAAACTTAACATTAAGTTAAGGTACATCAACTTTATATTTTATAATCATCAAGTAAATGCTTACCATCTATCACAATATCTTAGTATTCATTTAATACATTAGTCTAAGCTTTAAACATATAACATGACCTAAAAGAAAGGGAAAAAAATGTCACCTTCTGCATTTTCTGCTGGGGCGGGAGTTTCCTTCACAAAATACCCCGCCGGGGCGTTAAAACCTAGTGCAATAAGCCCACTAGGGCGGTAAACCTAAATTCCAGATTCTGCATTTCGTGAACTGCAGAATTCTCAAGCCTAAAAACACGAATTTTAGCATCAAACACCAATTCAAGCATACCCAATTATCATAAACCCTTTTAGAAAAATTACTAAGGATCCATATACCAATTCTAACAACCTAAAACAAACAAAATAACAAAACCCAAAGGATTTAAATCAATTTTTTTCTTATTTTCCAAAAACCAACACATTTAATAGCACATATCACTGCGGGCTTAATTCTTAGCGAACTCCAAGTATGTAAATTGCATTTTCTTCGTATTTAAACGTAGTTTCATAAATCACAATCAATTTGCAGATTTCTTCAAGTATTAAACCTTAAATTTGACTCACAAAAACATATATTTCATATATATATATATATATATATATATGCTATGAACACTCAAGAACACCAAAAATCCTTCATTTAAAACATGATTCTATGAATTTCGTTTTCTAAAAATCGTTTAGAAACAACAATTAATAGATTATACAAGAAAACTAACACACATAACCCCATTCCCATCAAATTGAACAACTAAAATCAGAATTCTTATGAAACCCAAAACATAATAAGAACGTGAATTTTAAACTTTGATAATACCTTTGATTCCTTGATAACCTTAGCAAGATGATGATTAAGAATCTTTGCCACCAATAATCTTCCCTGAATTTCCAGAACAATTTTCTCTCAAGTTACTCTCCTCTCTAATTTTCTGCTCTCTCAGAACCCCTCATTCCTGAGCTTAAAAAAATAAACCACGTAAACTCAACTGATGGTATAATAATACACGCAATACATTTTATCAGTTATAAACATAAAAAGGTTTTGTCAGCTTAATAAACCAAAGGCCACAAGACCATGTTTTGGTAAAGCTAATTTAATCACCTACTAAGTTATTTTTATATTCTCTTATTATATAGTCGCATGTCACACTTACTTTTATTAAATAATTCAACTAACATAACACATTAATTTAACAAATAAATTACTATTCTAATTTAATAAATCATCACCTTTCTAATTTAATTATTAAATTAAACTAGAATATTAGCACTATAATTACCAAAAACTCTTTTAATTTAATTAACTAATTTAGTATATAAAAAACACCAACTTAAATTTAATTAAAACATATCTAAATAAAACAATTCCATCACTTGTTAATTTAAACCCATAGAATCAATTAAAAACATTTATTCAACTTCAATGCATATTTTCAAATAATACAAAATTCTGGATTGTTACATCAGCAAGAGTTAAGAACAAGAAGAAACCAAGAAAAGGGTAATAATAACAATCAATGACCTTCATTTTTCCTTTACTAGTTTTATAGCTTTAAAAGGCTTTTTAGTATGTTATGAAGTGCATGTAGTGATTGTTGATTTTATGATCATTGAAGGATCATGGAGAGATAAGGAGGTTGCATTATATATGAACCTTGTGAATATTTACCGGTAAATGCTATGAAAGAGAAATGAAAGTTAAAATCCTAAACCTATGCGTAATGGGTTAAAAACTTGTAGAGGACGTAAAATGGACCTAAGAAATGGTGATTGTGTCATGTGGTATAAATCACAAGTATAGTACGGAAAGTTCCACATGGAACGGGGGAAGGATCCGCCATAACAAAGTTATGGCGAAAAATGTTCGAAAAGGCGTTTAAAATGATAATATAACTTAATATCGCGTGGGGGGGTAGATTTTTAGCTATCGCATTCGAGCGAGTCTAAAATGTTAGGGCTTTTGAAGGCCATGTAAAATGTGAGTTGTGGGCTCAAGAACGAGTTCAATCCGGTGTCGGATGGACGAGTTATGTTAAAATGAAAGTTAACGTCGAAAATGACGTTTATTGAAAAGTCGTCTGTGGCGGGACTTTTGAGCTAATGTTTGAGCATGCTAGGAATCCTAGAAAAATGTCCCAAATATGTTAAGTTGTAGTTAAGGTGGTATATTAGAAGTAAATTGGAGCGTTGGAAATCAATCGTACGTCGAAAGCCTAGACTACAGAAAAGAAAAAGAAAGAAATTTTTTTTTAAAATTTGGGGAGCTCGTCGGGGCGAGCTCATCATGCCTGTTAAGTTTGTCGGGGCAAACTCGGCAGAGAGCTTCTTGTCGGGGTGAGCTCAATTATCCTTGACGAGTCCGCTGGGGCGCAGATGCCCTGAGCACAATTTTTTGATTTTTCGACTTTTGTTCGATCAAGCGTAACTTTTGCATACGAACTCTGATTCTAGTAATCTAAGATGTTTCAGAAAGCTAACGAAGAGACCTCAACACTTATTTGATCAGAATTAAAGATAGAGTGTCAGAGTTAATTTTGAATAAAGCTTTTATTATGACTATCATATAGTCAAAACATGTTAAGTTCTTTGGAACACCGAACCAACAAACCCCGCTAGCTAAGATTCTCGAGTCTAATCATTAGACGTTGAGAAATATAGTTTAATATTAATGTAAACCATAAAAGGCAACCATACATGGCTAATTGGTATGTTTATGTGCATTGAATGTGTAGGACTTATAAAGGGCGATTAACGCTAAAAGTCTAAAGACCGCAATAGGCAAGTGTTCTAACCTTATGCAATATGCTATGTGCAAGCTCTATGATTTATTTGATGATACTCTCATGAATGTATATAAGTATGTTATGATTACGCAATATGCGTATATCTAGAATGATTTCAAACCTACAATGTTATAAACTGATCAAGTTTTCTAAATGCTATGTTCTAATATACTTGAACTATTTTGAAGAATGATCTAAGTCATTTGTTTCGGCTAGACACATGTTAAACATTTTATTGATTTCAATTATAATTCTCTGAAATGTTATTGGTTTATATAGAGTTTTTTAATCAATTGTACTTGGTATCGATTCAAGTATGAAATTGAACAACCCTAATATGGGAAAATATTTTTGTCAGATATTTTCTGACCAGGCTTCAAGTGCCTATAACAAAACACAAATGTCGTTTTAATATGTAGTGTTGATCAACGCAGGGCATAACGGGCTAATCATCCACTATGCCCCGTAAGTTAAGATGTTTCCACAGTTGAATTACTGTTGAATCTTTTCAAAAGAAAAACAGAAGTTCTTGGTCTTTTGACCTCTTGGTATGTCAGTCAGTATGTAGTTTCAAAAGTATTTGATAATCAAAATTGTTTCAGATTTCTTCACAACTATCGTTCAGTTGTTGAATCTAATGTTACTGAAAATATTTAATTATTGTTATATTGTTATCTTTAATTGTTATTACTTGCTGAGAAATCAAATGCTCACCCTTGCTTGTAATTAAATATTTTCGACAAAGCCCGAACGTGTGGAAGGTTCTGGTAAGGACAAAGAAAAGGGGAAGATGAATAAATAGGAGGTGGAACTGTATGTAATAGATAGAATATTTGTAATAATATTTTGTATAATATTATGTAAGAACATTTTAAAGGTCTTAGAACTTGGGATTGTAAGACTATGTTTGTAATAGCTAGTAATTACCTTCATAATGTTAATATTATTTAGATGTTGATTGTGAATGAATAGTACTATGGTACATCATGTACGGGTTTGAAGGTACCCGGATTTGGGGGCGTCACAAATAAAATAAGAGCGAAACTTGTCAAAGACATATATAATAGCAATATGTTCCTTCTCTATGGCGGTGTAGTTTAACTGAGCTCCCGTCAATGTTTTGCTGGCATAGTAGATGGTATGGAACACTTTATCCTTACGCTGTCCCAGAACTGCACCAATGGCAAAATCACTTGCATCACATATAAGCTCAGATGGTAGATTCCAGTCTGGAGCAACTACAACAGGTGTTCTAATGAGCCTCTATTTGAGCACCACAAATGCTTCAAGGCACTCTGTTTTCCGATTAATATAACGACAATTTACGCGCAAGTATACGCGGTCAACAAGTAATAAAGAGTAAGTAGAGTATTGATCCCACGAGGAATTGTTACTAGTCTTTTCCAAGTATTAACCTTTTATCATCTCAATCTTATTTAAACAAACGATAATTGTTTTTGTTGTTTTGTATTAATGAAGATAACAAATAATCGAAGAACTATGGAAAGCTTTAAGATAATGAAATCAAATATTAACAAGTCTAAGATCACAATTTCCCCCAACACTTCACTTGAATATCCTAACTCTCTCTTTTCAACTAGTTAAATCACAATGATTGTTATCCGAGAATTTACAAGTATATGCAAGCCTCTCTCGATGGTCAAATACGTATTTCCCAATGCGGTGTATAAATATCTCTATTCTACACACTAGCAAGAATCCAATATCAAGAATAATCAACAACACACGTGTCACCAAATCTCATTAATCACCCTATCAATTACCAACTTTCGCAATGGAAATCATTAAGCATGATTCTCAAATGGATACATGTGGTATTTAGGTATATGTCTATCCTAAATACAATCAAATTATCCATTCATGAGGGTAATAAATAAAACACACGTCACTTAATTTCATAAATTACCCATAGGAATATCTAATTTTCACATGATATCATAACAAGGTCTCAACCTATACTTCCTCTCTCAATTCCATATAAGTTCCCAAGGTAATTACTAGCTAGGTAATTAATATATAAAGCACAAATTATGATATCCAATCACAAATGAATAACCAATATCCAAGAGAGAGCATTCAATTCAAACTACATATTGGCTTCCATTGAAATCTTAGAAAATTTGTTCTAGTTCATGGTAACTACAAATAACATCATATTCAAATTATACATCATGTTGGATTACAAAATAGAAGAGAAAACTAGAGATAGAACCACTTTTGTAGATTTTCATATGATGTTTGATGGGTTGATGATGAACACTAGCTTCTCCTCCTTGATTTTGCAATCCTTGATGTTTTTGCTCCTTAGCCTTGCTTGATGTAGCTTGATTTTACCACTTTGGCCCTCTAATTTGATGTATTTGGTAGCTTCCTCTCTCTAGATTTTATGTTATAAGGTGTTAGGATGAGTTAGAATGAGTGGGTATGTGTTAGAATGAAGTTCCAGCCGCCACTTTGGTGTTATATCAATTGGGTCTCCCAAACCCTAGCATTTCCCGAGTTTTGGACCAAAAACATCGCTGAATCAGAAGTGTTTCTCGCCCTGGCGAGGATTATGGCCTGAATTCTATCGCCCCGGCGATGCTCTCGCCCCGGCGGTTTTCTGTACCGCGAGACAGTTTCGACATCTGTTTGTAAAATGGCCATAACTTCTTCGTCCAAACTAGGATTAAGGCGATTAAGGAGGCTATGGAAAGCTAAGAAGTAGCGCTACAACTTCCATAACTGGAGCTCGACGAGATAATTGCCGGAGAAAGGATCAAATTGGCCTGGAAGCAGCTGCTACGTAAAATTCATGCAAAATCCGATGGTAAAATGACCATAACTCTCTCATACGAACTTCAAATTGGATGATTCCGGATGTTCTGGAAATATAAGATCAAAATCTATAACTTTTGTTCTTTGAGTTTTGAGAGATTCGGATTGCATCATGGGTCAAATTGAGAAACCAACAGCGGAAATGCTAGATTCAAGCAAAAAACGCATCGATTCAAGGGGCCTTTATTTCAAAACCTACAAAACAACATAAAAACACATAAAAGCACACAAATACATATAAAAGTAATACAAAGCTAGATTACACAATAATAAGATGAAAACACATAAAATCAAACGAAATAGCTAAAGACTTGCAAATTAGTAAGGCTAAAAGTACCCAATTTGTGTATATAAAATACACTCATCAAATACCCCAAAACTTAAACCTTTGCTTGTCCTCAAGCAAAACACACAAACTATAAAAACTAAACATTTTTAAATAAAAAATTATCTTGAGCAATGAGTTAATAAGCTAACCAATGGTCTCAAAGCATAAACACGTGAAAACTCAAGGAAACTTTCAAAACGTTGCAAGTCTATATTTACAATTAGCTAGTTAAAGCTTGCTTTAGGTCCCTTCCGTGTGTGTGTGAGTACCTAATAGCACTAAACCAAACAAGCTCGAATGAAGCTATGCAACCACATTACCTTATGAAATAATCAAAATAAACTACCAGAAATTACATGCTTAACACATCACTCAATACAAAGGTATACAAATCATAATTTCCAAAAATTTGAAATCAAAGGACTCTAGGTAAGTGCATTTTATGCTCCATCTTATCCTAAGTCCACTCTTGTGGGTGAGTGCGTTTTACGCTCCATCTCAACCCAACACAAGATTTGATAAACATAAATGTCTCACTTTTATCAAAATTATAAGAGAGTGCGTTTTACGCTCTATCTCTCCTACGCATGTGTCCATGAGTTAGTGCGTTTTACGCTCCATCTCAACTCACCACATGACCAACAATTCAAACATAACAAATTTGGACACCTTGCTTCGAGTGATGTTTAAACGAGTTCAAGAGTTTATAGATATTTCCCATAAGCATTCGGTTATAAAAGCCTTCTCTAAGCATACGACTAGCTCAATACTCATGGGTGAGTGCATAAAAGTGAAAGGACGCATAAGCAAAACAATAACCAACAATAACGATAAGCACAACGACTAAGCAACAATTATCCATTTTCCATCAGTTAGAATCAATTCAAACAAGCCATTATCATAGACAATGGATTATGGTTCAAATCAAATTAAAACAATGCTCAAGGGACATATCCTAAAAATAAATAAATTTTTTTTTTAACAAAAATACATATCTTAAATCACATAAAAACTAAATTAAAAACACACAAATACGAAGTACTACCCCCAAACTTAAACTTGACATTGTCCTCAATGTCTGATATAGGAAAAATTAAAATAGAAGACTTCCCTGAAACCGTGTCAAGCGCCATTGATATCATCTTTCAATACCTCTAAGTTGGGAGCGTACCTGAAAGCAAATGACTAAAGAAATTAAAATGCAATTAAACCACTAAAATGCAATCAAACAAAAATAAAAACAAAATAGTAAACTTGGGTCGCCTCCCAAGAAGCGCTTGGTTTAAAGTCGTTAGCCCGACTCCTCCATTTCATTTCAATCCGGCTCAATCGCAAAATTGACCATTGCATGTCGCCTTGCTGTTCTTTCTTTGATTTGCATGGCATGCATGCCTGGTTGGTGACCCCCAAACTTAATTTCAATTAATGGCACAAAGAAGCTTTCCCCGCCCGCTTCATCCATTGGTAGTGATGTAACATTTGAGGGCTTCGCTTTAGTAGGAGTCATTGTATCAAGATCACCTAGTTTAATCTATTTAGATAAGTGCCCAATTGCGAACGTTGACAAACTAGGTGCTTCCTCTTCCGTTGTGTCTATGATAAGATTGGGGCATTGGGGCTTGACAAGCACAACGGGCTCTTCTTCTATCTTCATTTCCTCGGCCCACCATGATTCCATATTTATGTTAGCTCTCATGTCAAAAGGAGCTTTGCCGATGACATGACTTCCAATAAGGCATGGTTTTGCAAAACTGACTGGATTCTTGAATTTTGCTGACGAAGGCACTTGGGGCACTAATACAATCGGCTCATCTTCGTTAGCACTTACAGATAGATCTTTGGTGGCCTCATTTTCCATAGCCTCACTTGTCTCCGCTTTGTCGACATCTTGTGGCGCATCCAGTTGCAGATTTGGCTCGGGCTCACCATAAGTCTCAGAATCCATGTCATAACACCAATAATTTTGAGGATAGTTGTTCAAAGCTTTGAACATTTGGTCAATCTGATTCTGAAGATTTTGAATTGATATTTCCTGACTTTTCAACATCTCCTCCTTCGAAGCCATGATCTTGGTTACAAGTTCCTCAAAGTTTGACGTCTTCTCTTCTTGAATAGGAGGTGGACATGAGAATTCCGGTGCAAAAGCTGGACTTGGAGCATAACATTGATCGTCATACTTGTAGCTCCATGTAGAATCCGGGTGATACCCCCAATCTTGGTGATAATCGGGATAATCATAGTTGTTGAGGTAATCACCACCGTATTGTACCGGTCCAAAACTGATGGTGCATTGATGACTTGGGTGATTGTCAGCACAATAATCACATGTCACTGCTATACCTTGAGTGCTCTCTGTTACTAAGGCATCCAACTTCCTCGATAGGTGTTTCAAATTGTGTTGACAAAGCAGAGAGTACATTGAGTCCATCAATCTTTATTTCCCTTGGTTGAGTCATACTCATGTACGACCATTGATAAGCAAAATCATCCATGGTGTACCTCGTGAAGCATCAAAACAGAAAAATGTTAAAATAAAGTAAAAATAAATTTATACACAAATTTAAATTAAGATCAATTTGATTGTAATTAATACTGGAAAAACACTAGAAAAATAATTCCCCGGTAACGGCGCCAAAAACTTGTTGTCCGATTAATATAACGACAATTTACGCGCAAGTCTACGCGGTCAACAAGTAATAAAGAGTAAGTAGAGTATCGATCCCACGAGGAATTGTTACTAGTCTTTTCCAAGTATTAACTCAATCTTATTTAAACAAACGATAATTGTTTTTGTTGTTTTGCATTAATGAAGATAACAAATAATCAAAGAACTATGGAAAGCTTTAAGATAATGAAATCAAATATTAACAAGTCTAAGATCACAATATCCCCCAACACTTCACTTGAATATCCTAACTCTCTCTTTTCAACTAGTTAAATCACAAGGATTGTTATCCGAGAATTTACAAGTATATGCAAGCCTCTCTCGATGGTCAAATACGTATTTCCCAATGCGGTGTATAAATATCTCTATTCTACACACTAGCAAGAATCCAATATCAAGAATAATCAACAACACACGTGTCACCAAATCTCATTAATCACCCTATCAATTACCAACTTTCGCAATGGAAATCATTAAGCATGATTCTCAAATGGATACATGTGGTATTTAGGTATATGTCTATCCTAAATATAATCAAATTATCCATTCATGAGGGTAATAAATAAAACACACGTCACTTAATTTCATAAATTACCCATAGGAATATCTAATTTTCACATGATATCATAACAAGGTCTCAACCTATACTTCCTCTCTCAATTCCATATAAGTTCCCAAGGTAATTACTAGCTAGGTAATTAATATATAAAGCACAAATTATGATATCCAATCACAAATGAATAACTAATATCCAAGAGAGAGCATTCAATTCAAACTACATATTGGCTTCCATTGAAATCTTAGAAAATTTGTTCTAGTTCATGGTAACTACAAATAACATCATATTCAAATTATGCATCATGTTGGATTACAAAATAGAAGAGAAAACTAGAGATAGAACCACTTTTGTAGATTTTCATATGATGTTTGATGGGTTGATGATGAACACTAGCTTCTCCTCCTTGATTTTGCAATCCTTGATGTTTTTGCTCCTTGGCCTTGCTTGATGTAGCTTGATTTTAGCACTTTGGCCCTCTAATTTGATGTATTTGGTAGCTTCCTCTCTCTAGATTTTGTGTTAGAAGGTGTTAGGATGAGTTAGAATGAGTGGGTATGTGTTAGAATGAAGTTCCAGCCGCCACTTTGGTGTTATATCAGTTGGGTCTCCCAAACCCTAGCATTTCCTGAGTTTTGGACCAAAAACATCGCTGAATCAGAAGTGTTTCTCGCCCCGGCGAGGGTTTTGGCCTGAATTCCGTCGCCCCGGCGATGCTCTCGCCCTGGCGGTGTTCTGTACCGCGAGACAGTTTCGACGTCTGTTGGTAAAATGGCCATAACTTCTTCGTCCAAACTCGGATTAAGACGATTAAGGAGGCTATAGAAAGCTAAGAAGTAGCTCTATAACGTCGATAACTGGAGCTCGATGAGATAATGGCCAGAGAAAGGATCAAATTGGCCTGGAAGCAGCTGCTATGTAAAATTCATGCAAAATTCGATGGTAAAATGACCATAACTCTCTCATAAGAACTTCAAATTGGATGATTCCGGATGTTCTGGAAAGCTAAGATCAAAATATATAACTTTCGTTCTTTGAGTTTTGAGAGATTCGGATTGCATCATTAGTCAAATTGAGAAACCAACAGCGGAAATGCTAGATTCAAGCAAAAAACGCATCGATTCAAGGGGCCTTTATTTCAATACCTACAAAACAACGTAAAAACACATAAAAGCACACAAATACATATAAAAGAAATACAAAGCTAGATTACACAATAATAAGATGAAAACACATAAAATCAAACGAAATAGCTAAAGACTTGCAAATTAGTAAGGCTAAAAGTACCCAATTTGTGTATATAAAATACACTCATCACACTCCTTGCTAACCTCGAATGGCATATCCTTTTCTAATAGGCTGCACAGGGGCTTTGTGATTTTTGAAAAATCCTTTATAAAATGCCAATAGAACCCTGCATGGCCCAAGAAGCTTCTAACTCCTCTCACAAATGTTGGAAGTGGAAGTTTTTTAATAGCTTCGATTTTTGCCTTGTCCACCTCAATTCCCTCAGCAGATACTCTATGCCCCAAGATGATTCCCTCCTAAACCATAAAGTGACATTTTTCCCAGTTCAATACCAAATTTGTCTCTACACATTGTTTAAGCACCAAAACCAAGTTCGCCAAGCAAGAATCAAAAGAATCACCAAAAACTAAGAAGTCATCCATGAAAACCTCTAGTGTCTGCTCTACCATATCAGAGAAGATAGACATCATGCACCTTTGAAATGTAGCTGGTGCATTGCACAGCCCGAATGACATTCGCCGAAAGGCAAAGGTTCCATCGGGATATGTGAAGGTTGTCTTCTCTTGATCTTTGGGTGTAATTACTATCTGATTGTACCCCGAATATCCATCCAACAGACAATAAAATTCATGCCCGGCCAGTCTATCAAGCATTTGATCGATGAATGGCAAAGGGAAATGGTCTTTTCGAGTGGTTTTGTTAAGTTTTCGATAGTCCATGCACACTCGCCATCGTGTAACTGTCCATGTGGGTATTAGCTCATTATTTTCATTGGTCACAACAGTCATGCCCCCTTTCTTTGGAACACATTGAATCCGGCTTACCCAAGAACTGTCAGAGATCGGGTAAATGATTCCAACATCAAGCCATTTGATGATCTCCTTTTTGACCACCTCTTTCATTATGGGATTCAATCGCCGTTGATGTTCAATAGTAGGCTTTGAATCATCCTCCAGGAGGATCTTGTGCATACATATGGATGGACTTATCTCTTTAATATCTGCAAGCATCCATCCCAAAGCGGTTTTGTTATCTCTCAAAACTTGCAGTAACTTACTTTCCTGAACCTCATTAAATAATGCAGAAATAATGACAGATAGAGTATATAATTCTCCCAAATAAGCATATCATAAATGGCTTGGTAGATGCTTTAGTTCCAAAACAGGAGCTTGCTCCATCGATGTATTAGTATTAGAAGTAGAAGATTTCGGTTGATCCAATGATTCAAATTATTTTCTGGAGTTAGTGAATAACGAATACTCATTCAACAGATCCACATACTCGACATGCGTAGGATCTTCCCAATCAAAAGCACCAATAAGAGCCGCCTCAAGTGGGTCAGAAATGGAATTTTTCAAAAATAAATCATTTACCGCTCTATCAATCAAGTCGACCTGGAAGCAATCTTCAAATTCACTAGGAAACTTCATAGCCCTAAAGACATTAAAAGTTACCTCTTGGTCCTGGACTCTCATCGTGAGCTCTCTTTTCTTCACATCAATGAGGGTTCTCTCAATTACTAAGAATTGTCGCCCCAGAATAATAGGCAACTCCCTATCTTCCTCAAAGTCCAGAACAATACAATCCACGGGAAAGATGAACTTGTCCACTTTGACTAGCACATCTTCCACTATCCCTTTTAGATAAGCCAATGATCTGTCTGCCAACTGCAATATGACACTAGTAGGTTTTGCTTCAGTCACTCCATGCTTCCTATAGATCGACAATGGCATTAAATTAATGCTAGCTCCCAGATCACATAAAGCCTTACTGATGGATTGGTTCCCGATGGTGCATGGTATAGTGAAACTTCTTGGATCTTTAAGCTTGGGCGGAAGCTTTTTTGAAGTATAGCACTACACCCCTCTGTCAGTGCTACAGTCTCATAATCCCCCATTTTTCTCTTTCTGGATAGAATCTCCTTCATAAATTTGGCATAATTGGGCATTTGTTCTAATGCCACGGTAAATGGAATGTTAATGTGAAGCTTTTTGAACAACTCCAAGAACTAAGAAAACTGTTTATCAAGCTTCTGTTTCTACACCCTCTATGGAAATGGCATAGGTTGGACAATAAGAACTTGCTTGCATTGCTTAACATTAGCCTTAGGAGACAAGACTGTTGTGACGCCCCCAAATTCTCTACACTCCCTGTAGCAGATATGGTGCTCACGTGAGACTATGCAACTATAAATATTCAATAATATACGACTTCTATTTATCCAAGGGTCACAGTATCCCATAACAGATGATAATTCTTGCCAGAACGTTATTTGTGTTTGGATACCCTCACTTGGATGTATAGATTCATATCTCCTGAATACCTCTTTCATATCAATATTCCCTATTTATCTGACATTAACAGTATTAACGATAAGATTATCTATAGAACTGAGGGGCGCATTCCGGTAAAGATGGCACCTTACCAGCGCTTATTAAGTGTAACCTCAGAGCTTATAGGACTTTCAATATAATTCAAATTTCCTCATTCAGATGTATAGTTCGTATAGATACTGTATTTACTTAGTACAACTATGCTAAACAAAGTAAAGATCAGAGTATAACGCATTCGATATAATAAAGGATGATAATATATTTCATATCATTAAGTTCGGTTACATCGTTCTCAGTACTAAGTTATTACAACAAAGCCTTATAAAAGACTTGAATTATTCAAAACAGTAATTAAAACTAATTAACATGTCCTTTTCCTTTGTATGTCCCAGAAGTATCGATATTATCATTTAAAACTGCAAAAAGAAGATATATGCAAGAATGAGTTACAAATGCTCAACAAGTTCATTTGAAAGCGTAAACACAATGTGTTTGATTTGAAAGATGTCAATGATGTATAACTGAGGGTTCTGTACATGAACCATATATTTCAATTAGTTCTATCAGTCTTCAATGACTTAGAACCGCTTGATTTCGGATATCTGGTCGGGGATCAGCCTAACCAATATCCTAGGAGTATGCATATCATCCTACAATTTTGTGTCGATATATAATCAACATTTATCACCACCTTATATCAAGGTGTTTCATTTCACCTTACATCAAGGTGTTCCATTTCTCAGTATAAGATGTCGTACCAAAACAATTTGCTTTGACACAATATTTTACGCTCGAATAAACAATATATGAATAACGATTTATTTTTTAAGTTATGCTGAACAAGAAGTAATACCTTCACAATAATTGATAGCAAGATGTAATAGACTCGCTTAAATGTAATAAGGTTAGAAGACTTGCCTCGTATATCTTTTACAGTTAATATAACGGTCTTAACGTTCGTCGTAAATCTTACACGATTATAAGTTTATGTAGAGAAATAAGCGTTTAACGATTAAATCTTTTAAGTTTTATTTCGAGTATCATAACCGCATATAAATAAGACTTCTTCTATAATATATGAAATAATTTTAGCATTATAACTACTTGCAGAATGAATATTTTTCAACTATATTTAAAATAAATTGAGCATTATAACTGCTTGAAAAATGAATATTCGGTTACTATGGTTGAAATAAATCGGGCATTATAGCTGCTTATAAAATGAATATTTGGCTATTATATTTGAGAAAATTTCAACATTATAACTGCTTATAAAATGAATATTCGGCTATTATATTTGAGAAAATTTCAGCATTATAACTGCTTATGAATATTTTTCAACTATATTTAAAATAAATTGAGCATTATAACTGCTTGAAAAATGAATATTCGGTTACTATGGTTGAAATAAATCGGGCATTATAGCTGCTTATAAAATGAATATTTGGCTATTATATTTGAGAAAATTTCAACATTATAACTGCTTATAAAATGAATATTCGGCTATTATATTTGAGAAAATTTCAGCATTATAACTGCTTATAAAATAAATATTTTTACTAAATAGTTGAAGAAATTCGGACATAGTAACTATTTATAAAAGTATATTTTCTAATATATAAGAGAAATAAGTCGGACATTATAACTGCTTGTAAATAGGACTTTTGTACTATATACTTAAAATAATTTGGGCATTATAACTGCTTGTAAATAGAATTTTTGTACTATATACTTAAAATAATTTGGGCATTATAATTGCTTATAAAAGTATAATTTTACTAAATATTGATGAGTGTGTTTTATACACACAATTTGGGTACTTTTGGTCTTGATAATTTGCAAGTCTTTAGGTATTTTATGTGGTTTTTATGTATTTTTATCTTATTTCTACATAAATTAGTTTTTAGTTATTTTTACATGTTTTTATATTACTTTGATGCATTTTCATTATGTTTGTAGGAATTGAAATAATGACCGCTCGGATCGTTGTTTGTATTGACTCAATGTCCGTGCCTGGACGTCTGTGCCCGAATGGTAGTATGATGGAAATTTGTGCTTGGCGACGCTCGGTGCTTAATTTGACAACATTTGGTAGTTGGGCGTGCACGGCGTCGGAATGCGTGCACGGCGTGCGGCGTCGGCCAAGCCACGAGGGCAAGCCCGTGCTTAGATATTCGTGCCCGAATGATAACACGGTGAAAATTTATGTTTGGCGATGCTCGGGGCTTAATTTGATGACATTTGGAAGTTGGGCGTGCACGGCGTTGGAAAGCGTGCACGGCGTGCGGTGTCGACGAAGCCGCGGGCACGGCGTGCGGCAGACGGGGCGCCAGCGTGCGGCCCAGGCGCTGGGCGCGGGCGCGGCGTGCGGGCACGCGCTGGGCGTGCGGGCGTGTCGGCGCGCTGGGCGGGCGGGCGTGTGCGGGCGTGTGCGGCGGGCGCTGGGCGCCAGGCGCTGGGCGCGGGCGCATGGGCGCGGCGTGCGGGCGCGCGCTGGGCGTGAGGCAAGTTGGCGCGCGCGGGGCCTCAGCAGCGGGCGTGGGCGTGCGGCCAGCGTGCGGCCCAGGCGCTGGGCGGGGGCGCGCGCGCTGGCGTGCGGCGTTGGGCGCGCGCGGGGCCTCGGCAGCGGGCGTGGGCGTGCGGCCAGCGTGCGGCCCAGGCGCTGGGCGCGGGCGCGCGCGCTGGCGTGCGGGCGCGCGGCGTGGGTGTGCGGCGTTGGGCGTGCGGCCAGCGTGCAGCCCAGGCGCTGGGCGCGAGCGCGTGCGCTGGCGTGCGGGCGCGCGACGCCGTGCTGAGTGCGATTCCAGCTGGCCTTTTGGTGCGATCTGAGCGGATTTTTGACCCATAATCTGATTTTTGCTAGGTTTTTTCATGGAGGCACTATATAATATCTCTTTGGGGCTTCATATTTCAGATCTAGGAATTGGGAGGCTAGACTAAAACATCAATTTGAGAGCAAAAGTGCTGCAATACAAGGAAAAACTCAGCACAAGCCAAAGAACCAAGAAGGAAAGGATTGTCAAGGCATATCTAGACCTTGGAATGTTGCACATACTTCATCAAGAATAGCTTAAGGGCTGCAATTCAAGGAAATTTCCAGCAACAAGCTAAGGAGCTAAAAGAGAAACGAATGCCAAATGAAGAGGAAAAGCTAGAGATTGACATCAACCAAACAAGCAACACATGATTATCTTCTAAATGGGTTTTATCATCTCTTACTTTCCTTTGAATTTGTAATTCTATTTTATGATGAACACCATGTGTTTGATGTTTTGCATAGCTACCATGAACTAAAACTTGTATTCTAAGATTTCAATGGAACCCAACACATAGTTTGAATTGATTTCTCTCTCTTTGCTATTAATTACTCATTTGTGAATTGTATATCATAATTTATGCTTCATATCTTAATTGCCTAGCTAGTAATTACCGTGGGAACCTATATGAACTTGACGAACGGATTATAGTGTTTAGACCTTGTTATGATATCATACGAAAGTTAAAGATTGTTGTGGGTTATTAATTGAGATTAAGTGACGTGTGTCTTGTTGATTATCCTTAATGATAGGTAACTTGATAGTATTTAGGATAGATATATACCTAGATACCGTGTGCAACCAATGGAGAATCTACTCTTAATGACTTCCTATGTGAAAGTTGGTAATTGAAGGGACGGTAAATGAGATTTAGTGACACGTGTCTTGTTATTGTTCTTGAAATTAGTCTCTTGATAGTGTGTAGGATAGACATATACCTACATGCCGCATTAGGAAGATTCGAATTTGACCATCGACAGAGGCTTATAAGTAGCTTTGATTTCTCGGTTGGCAACTCTATGTTGTTAATTAATTCAAATGAGAGAGTTAGGATATTCAAATGAAGTGTTGGGGGAAATTGCAATCTTAGACTTGTTAACATTAGATTTCATTATTTTAACGCTTTCCATATCCCTTATTATTACAAAACAATAACAAATTCAAATCATCAATTGTCTAAATAAAATCGAGACGATATATAGTTGGTACTTGGGATACACTAGAACAATTCCCTGTGGGTTCGACAACTCTCTTATCACTTTATTACTTGTTGACCGCGTATACTTGCGCGTATTTTTCGGTTGCGAAATCGACCAACAAATATATATAAAGAAAAATGAAAATAATAACCACTAGAGTAATACCTCTTGTAGTTGCTAACTTTACTTCTAATCGCGCAGCGCTTCGATGCTTAGAAAGTAATTTTTATCTCACAATATCTCTTAGAATATAAATATAGAGTGTTTTTTCTCTTGAACTGCTCTTGAAAAATAGTAAGGAATGAATGAACTGAGCTTCCTATATATAGAAAAACCAAGTTTCACTAATTGCACATTAGGGGCTTGGCTTATTACACTTTGCACCCTAGCATATTCTTAGAATATTCTTCTAAGCTCCTTAATGAAAATATCTTCCAAGCTCGACAATGCAGCTTGCAATTGAACCTATCTTCTAAGCTCCTCAATGAAAATATCTTTAAGCTCGACAATGCAGCTTGCATTCTCATCTCCTTAATGAAAATATCTTCCAAGCTCGACAATACAGCTTGCAATTGAACCTATCTTATAAGCTCCTCAATGAAAATATCTTACAAGATCGGCAATGCACCTTGTTACTTTAAGCACGAAAAATCACTTTGTCATTCTTAAGCACGACACAACAATTTGTCAAAAATAATTTATCAGGATGTTTCTTGGTGAAATCGTTGAAAGCACGACAAATCATTTTGTCAATGTAAGCACGACTAAGCAGCTTGACAAAAAAAATTTATTTGACCTAATTCATCGTTTACATAATATAATCACAAAACACCTGCTTCGAAATATCATTTCAATCTTTATTAAGCACATATGTTACAAACTTCAAATCTCATTAGGGTTTAAGGTTTTAAACTTCTTGATATCTAGTTTTACGTTATACGTTCTAATTCTAAATGTATACGATAATGTTTTCGAATCGTATTAGGTTTTCAAAGATTACCTGAACAACCGTTCATCAGAATATATCATCACAATAGAGTCGGAATAAGAAATTTTATTTAATAAACACATAATTTACATAAACAAATCTTATTAGGGTTCGGAATATTACAATTGTGCTTTCTCTTGCTTCCTTTTCTCCGTCCCTATTATCTTGGTTCTCTCTTGATGGCTCGACATCTTCATTCCTTTCAATGACCGGTTTTGCCACAGGCCTTTCGACCACTTCTGACAATTCTGTCCCACTACGCAGTGTAATGGCTTTACAATGTTCTTTTCTATCTATCCTTAGATTAACTTTAGTGTCACTCAGTAAAGTACCCTGAGGGCGACTGCTGATAACATTTGCCAATTGTCCCATTTGAGTCTCCAAGTTCCGTATGGAGACCTCTTGGCTATTCATCCTGCTATCACTGTGAGAAATAAATTTAGCCAGAATGTCTTCCAGATTAGATTTCTTTTCCTGATACTGAGAAGCTTGCTGTTGAAATCCTGGAGGCTGTAACGGTCACTATGCATAAGGTTGGACCTGATTGTTATCCCTCTAAGAGAAATTCGGATGATTTTTCCAACTTGGATTATAGGAGTTGTTGTTCTGTTAGTTGTATGTGTTGGGATTGTTACTATTCTCTGGCCTTTGGTAATTATTAACATACTGCACTGACTCATAATTGATGGCACACTGCTCACTAGCATAGTCCCCCTCACACAATTCACAGATCATAGACACATTATGAACATGCTTTATCACCAAAGTATCAAATTTCTTAGAGAGAGTAGCCACCTCAGCTGTTAATGCAGTGATTGCATCAAGTTCAATTATCCCAGCCACCTTGGGTTGAATCATCCTTGAAGAAGGCCATTGGTACTTGTTTGCAACCATGGTTTCCAATGATGCATACGCATCATCAAAATTTTTCCCCATTAGAGCACCTCCTACAGCTACATCCAAACTCTGCCGAGTTGAACTAAACAACCCATTGTAAAATGTGTGCACTTGCAGCCATTTGGGAAGGCCATGATGGGGACACCCCCGTAGAATTTCTTTAAATTGCTCCCAGGCTTCATATAAAGATTCTGAATTATACTGCGAGAATGAGGTAATGTCATTCCTCATTCTTGTTGTCTTTCCTGGCGGGAAGAACTTTGCTAAGAATTTTTTGGCCAAGTCAGCCCACGTAGTAATTGAACCTGATGGCAATGAGTGGAGCCAACTTTTCACCTTGTCATTAAGTGTGAAAGGAAAAAGTCTTAGTTTAACAGCATCATCTGTGACTACGTTGTATTTAAAGGTGTCACAGATTTCCATGAAGCTCACCAAATGCTCGTTTGGATCATCCTTAGGCAAACCCCCAAACTGCACATGGTTCTGTATCATCTGTATTGTGCCTGATTTGATTTCAAAGTTGTTTGCCTGAATGGCAGGCCTCTGTATACTAGAATGGATTTCTATGACAAGAGGCATTGCATAATCCCTTAAGAATTTGTTGTTCTCTTCGTCTGCCAAGATACTTGGGGTTAGTATGCCTTGGGCTCTTTTCCTACATAGATGTTAAAATTTTCTTTTAATTTCAGGATCGTAAGGAATTATCTCAGATCCTTGAGAACGTGGCATACACAATCAAAAGTACTTGCACAATAATGTAAAAGGATAAATAAATTGAAACAAAACAAATATATACGAATTTTAATTTAAAGTTAATTTGATTGTTATTGATATGACAAAGTTAAAAATTATTTCCCTGGTAACGGCGCCAAAAACTTGGTGATCGTTTTAACGATCAAATAAACACGGGCAAGTATACGTGGCCCACAAGTAATATAATATAAGTAGAGTGTCGAACCCACGAGGAAATAATGCTAATAATTATCAAATACCAATTTTATGTCAACTTAATCTTAATTAAACTAAATGATTTATATTATGTAATTTGATGATTAATTAATTCTAACAAGTGAAATTGTAAATAGAATTTGATTTGTTTTTTTTCTGTTTATGAAGCAAAACAAGCTAAGGTCATAATTTCCCCCAATGCAAGTTTTAATCTCCCAACTTCCCCTTTAATCAGTAAATTATACGAATTGATAACCAATAACTTAAAGTAAAGATACGCCTCTTCTGATGGTCGTATAAATATCTCCTTTTTAATTAAAACACTATATTCCTACGTGAATTAAATTAAACAAAGAGTCATTAAGTATACGTTCTCAACCTGGCTACATATGACATTTACGTATATTCCTATCCTACATGTAAATTACGTAATTACTCCAATTGATAAAAGTTCATATCATATGTTTTCATATTAAAGATCTGAGTTTATAATCCATTTTCCAATTTTTTAAAAAACATCACATGAATTACTTCCAGATAATCCATACATGAAGCATAAGATATTAAAATCCATTCAAATATGATTCACAATAATTAATGGGATAGAAATTTAATTAACACTATACATTCAGTTCCATTGCAACCTTAGATTGAAAGTTTAGTTCATAGCTATTAAAATAAATATCTTTAACAAAGGACTAAACATTTTTAGAATACAAAAATATAAGGGAAAGAATTAGAGAATGAAAACTCTTTAGAAGCAATATTCAATCGCTAATTCCTCTCTTGCAATTGTTGATATCCAATCTCTTGCCCTTGCTCCTCCTTTGTCCATGTTCTATTATTGTCTCTCAAAAAGTGGAGTCTCCTTTTAGAATGGAGGCAAAGTTATATTAATTTTAAAGCCCATTAGGTCAGCCCGAATAAAACCCTGACTGCCGAAAATCCCGCGCAGGCGCTGTGCGTCGTGATGTAGTTCATTTTGGGCACTGCGGCGCTGGTGCTGGGCCACGAGGAACCGAACCCGTCGGTGCGGCACCAGGTTTTAGCTTAATAGCGGCGTTGCGGGGCCGAAACAGGGAAACTGACAATTTTGCCGCTCTTTTGCCCTGAAATCCTATAAAAGCCTTTTCTTTACCTAATTTAATAAAATAACACAAAACACAACATATTTAATGTACAACAATGCACGAGCATACAATTTCTCAAGGCTAAAAGTGTCTACTTTGTAGGTATAAAACCTACTCATCAGCGTGGTCAACAAAGCGAGTTTCTTATCTGAATCCCCGATAAAAGCGCGCACGAGGGCTGCGACATTTGTAAGATTCGACCATGCTTCTCATCAGAAGAAATGAGGGACTCTCAGAATAAATTATGATGAAGTAACCTCACTACGACAAAGGAAGGGTAAAGACAAAATTCCCTACCCAAGAGAATTCCTAAAACGATCGTCTTGTCGGTAAAATCGTATCATTTGACTAAATAGGGGTCATTTCCATCTAAGCATATATATAATGAATATGCATCACGATAATGAAAATGAATGAGCACGCAACGACTAACGAAGCGAATCCATACATAAACTACATAGACATCATCCCTATATAATACATGAAAACATATAAGATAAAATATACAGGGAAAAGGGCACAGATGTCTAACAACTAAGACAAGTCTGCGAAATGAAATCTAAATCATCCACAAAGGCAGCGTCATCATCAAACCGACCAACTCTAGCTAAGTCCTCCTGACTCATAGCCTCTGGGTCGAAGTTCAAGTCAGGATAATAAAAGGGCGTAGCACCTCCTCTATAAATGGTAGTAGCACCAGGACCAACGGTTAAACTAGAGCCCAATCTAGCAGGATCACAGGTGAAAGCCTCCGTTGGATCTCCTCCTAACTGACGAATGAGAAAGGACAACTGATCCACCCAGCGACTCAAACTAGCAATCTGATTCTGATGGGTCGGCTCTCAAGCACAAGCCATCCAATCAGACATCATCATTGACCCTGGCACGAGGTCTCCTAAGAAATGAGTAGCCTGAGTCTGTGCACCAAATGTCCGGGGCCTCCACCAGGCAGTAAAAGCCTCTGAGGTACTAGGACCATTAGATAACAAGAAGTCATCAATGCCTTATAGGGGAATCTCCGCAATCGGCACGTTAATAGGCCAGGATCTCCGAGGAAAGGGTGAAAGGGGACATGAATCTCCCCCAAGACACATCTGAAAGCTCACTCTCTGAGATAAAGCTCCCAACCTCCATATGATAATAGTGGAACCCGACAAGTGGACAATGTAACGATTGTGAATTTTGTAAATAATTTAAAATATTTATTGACTTAATAAATATTTTAACTGATTTATTTATGGAGTAAAATGAATAAATAAAGCATGAGGATTACTACATAATAGTTTAATTATGTGTGAATATGATGGTTAAAGTTATGTTAGATAATTTATATTTTAGTGTGCGATTTTATTACACTAGTTAGTAATGCTCTAATTTAATTAAAATAATTAAATTAGAATGATTTGGTAACAAAGTGATTTATTAAGTAAAAATTATTAAATAAACTTAGAATAATTTTGTTTATAAAGTTTAAATTAGATTAATAATAATTAAGTTAATTAGAATTTAAAGTAGTGTGACATGTGACTTTATAATAAGAAAATAAAATAATAATTTAGTAATTTCTAGGTTAGTTTTAACAAACATGGCCTTGTGGCCTTTAGTTTATTGAACTGACAAAACCTTTTGGTTTTGTTTAACTGATAACCCATATCAGTTTTTTTTTTACGTATTTTATATGGCCAAGAACATGTATCAGTGTGCTGAGAGGAGAGAGCAAGTTTTCTGAGGAAATTGAAAGAGGGAAGAGTTGTGGATTAAGGAGGTTTGTTAGAGCAATTTCAATCATCTTCTCATTGTTTTCACAAGCACAAAACAAGAATTTAAGATATAATTTAACCCTTTGAGTTTTGTGTTCTTGAGTTTTGTAAATTAGGATTCTTAATGGATGAATTGTTAATGATTGCTATATATGTATGTTGTAAGGTATTTATAATTCATTATATGTAAGTTACCAATGATTTCCAGAAACTAGATTGTTGTAAAGCAAGTTTTAAATTGGAAAATTGTGTTCTTGAGGAATATATATGTTTTGGGTTTACTTTGGGTTAAAAATTGATGATTTAATCATGTATTTATCTGTAAATTGAGAGTTGTTTATGATATTACTTTTAAAAACGAAATCAAGGCAGGTAATATGTTTTGGGTTTTGTTGTTTTGTTGTTTTAGGTGGTTAGAATCAATATATGGATGCTTAATATTGTTTATAAGAGGTTTAAGATATTTGGGTATGCTAAATTTGGTGTCTTGATGCTTGAAGATTCGTGTTTTTGGGTTGGAGTTCTGCAGTTCGTAAAAACTGCAGAAACTGGAATTCAGGGGTCTCGCCCCGGCGAGATCATTAGGCTATATTTCCCCGCCCCAGCGAGGTCTCGCCCCGGCGAGCTCGCTGGGCTAAGTTTCTCGCCCCGGCGAGCGTTTTGTGCTGTAATTTTCTCGCCCCGGTGGGAATTGCAGAGGATAAAATTTTTTATTGTTATTTAATTCTTTTTCTTCTGATATGCTACCCTATGCAAGATTAAAACTTAAATTGATGTATTGTATGAATACCCAGATGTTAAGATAGATTCTAAGCGTATACTCGAGAACGATTAGAGTATAAAGTTAATATACCTTAACTTAAAGATAAGTTTGAGACATTCTTATAGTGTAATATTGTTATAACTAAGCTTGTAGCTTCTGAAATTGGATTGATAATCAGAAATTAATCGGAAATTGGGATGAGGATTGGAGTGTTAATGTACGTGAGTATTGTAACTAATCATTTTTATTGCTATACAAACGGTACATGTAGGTTGTTTATTGTACGTGGTTTGTAATTAGGAAAACTACGCACGAGGCAAGGTTCTTATTCTCAACTCTTTTACATTAAACATGTTTCCAATCTTAAATTTACTTAACGCAAGCTTCTTTATCTTACCACGATTTCAGTTTATGCAAGCTTCTGAATCCTACTTTCTCATTTAGCAAGTTATTATGGCATGCCTTAAACTTCTGATTTTGGATTCTTGTTATTCAAAGCTCAAGCTAATTAAAGTCATTATTCTAATATCTTGGATATACAAAATCCATATCATTGTATATCACTGTTGTTGATCTTTGATCATAATCTAAGTTGTTAAAATTTTATTTTGCTGAACTGAATTCTTGGATGACAAAACTGAGAAGAACAACCCTAGTATAGGGGAATATTTATGTGAAAACGTTGAATGGTTGTACACAATACATTGTACAACGGGCTGATCACCCTGAGTACGAGATGAATAGTCCAGTCATAGTTTATTAAACTGTTAAAGGTTACAACAAACTTATCTGTTAACCTAGGACATAGTTCGAGGTCTTGTGACCCTCAATATATCACTCTCAGTATATCTTGAAGTTCTATTCATGTTCTGTTGAGCTTTCAGACGTTTCCATTCCTAATTATCATTCAGCAGAAAAGTTATACCATACAAATTAGATTATTTGAAAAGTGTTCATTGTTGTTTTGGTGGGCACTTGTTTTGCTCACCCTTGCATACTAAACCCTTGCAGCTAAAGTTAAGACAACGAATGAGCCGTCTACTAGCAAAGGAAAAGGAAAAATGAGCAAGTGACGATGATTTGCTATTACGTGAAGACTTATGTTTTTTTTATGTGGCTGTGTAATTGAGACCTATTAGTTATTTATGTTTCCGCGATTAAAAGATGTAATAAAGGCTAGAATACCTGGGACTTATTTTGAAAAACGTAGAGTAGACTTGCCAAGCGTAGAATGAACTTGGGACGATCGTCGATTAAACAATACCATCGTAGAGTAAGATAAGCGATCGTAGAGTTGTCCCGCACAATCGTAGAGCATAAGTAGACCAATCGTAAAGCTCCCACTCAATGAACGTAGAGTACTTTTCATGATCGTAGAGTGCCGATGCTGATCGTAGAATATTTCTGCAAAATAACATAAAATTCAGCATTAGACTCCATAATTCACCAAATCTTTCTAATTCTTCCAAAGATCTATAAGCACCTTAATTCAGCTCACATAACAAATAACATGCAACTAAACTAAATATAAAGGAATAAACAAATAATCAAATATTATGCTCCTATCAAATTCCCCCACACTTAGACTTTACATGTCCTCATATAAACAGAATAGAAATCATATCAAGAAAACTCATCTGACTCATTCAACCAAGATTTCAAAAGGTTTGATTTCAATTAAAGCACCACTAAATACTAATCACAGAAACCTGACTAACACCTCATTAATCAATTTAGAGCAATAACTCTGTCATTCCCCACAGAACATCATTTAAATTAAAATACATCCACACAAATATCTCTCATATGATCAACACAAATACCCAACTTAGCTATTACGGAATATCAACTGTGCACACTGTCTCATAACTCAAAACCTGATTATCATGTAATTCTTTTCAACCATTAGACCCTGGAATTTTTATTTTCCTAGGTGAATGCATTTTATGCTCCATTTCACCTTTTATACTCTTTCTCTTTTAAGTGAGTGCACTTTATGCTCAATCTCACTTATGTGCTTTTCAGCAAGTGCGTTTTACGCTCCATCTCGCTCTTGTATTTTTGGGTGAGTTCATTTTATGCTCCATCTCAACCACCACAAGATATCTGCACTTTTTTTTCATTATGCAATTTTTCATAATTTTCTCAAAAAATTTCCTTTCACAAGGTTCTATAAACAATATAAGCAGTTAAACAAGTCTTAAATCATAAGATTAGTGCACAAAGTATAATCCCACAAATAACTCAGTCAAGTAATCATATATCCCATATTCAAGTACTCATACAAAGCAATTCCAATTCAAAATAAACTCATGGATCCCAACTAAGTCATCATCATTCATCAGTTAATAAGGCATCAAATCAAATCCTGCAAATAAGCATCAGTAGTCACTCTACGATCTTAACCTTCAAAAACTTAGCAGAACACTATGATCGTAGAGTTAGAAAATTTTGAAATTTTTTTCCACCATATCTATCACGTTATATACTAAATAACTCAAATAACTCAAATAATAATTAACCTAAACCCCTCCCCCACACTCAAACCTTACATTGTCCCCAATGTAAGACAATCATGCAAAAAAGAAAGTAACTAACTAACATGCAACTAAAAATAAAAAGTAAAGGGATAAAAAAATCAAATCTGATTCATGGGTTGCCTCCCATGCAGTGCATTTGTTTAATGTCGTTTGCCTGACTTCAATCTCCTCAATCTCCATAAAATGGTTCCTCCAATCCAACTGTCTCAAAATCTTCCACCTGATAACCCTCATAGAATGGTTTGAGCCTTTGACCATTCACTTTGAATACCTTCCTTGTACTTGGACTCTGAATTTCCACTGCACCATGATGAAAAATGATAGTAATAATAAAAGGTCTAACCCATTATTGGTCGATTTTGCAACCAAAAAATACGCGCAAATATACGCAGTCAACAAGTAATATAATGATAAGAGATTTGTTGAACCCACAAGGAATTATCTCTAGTGTATCCCAAGTATCAACTATATATCGTCTCGATTTTATTTAGACAATTGATGATTTGAGTTTTTGTTGTTTAACAATAATTACGAGTTATGGAAAGCGTTAAGATAATGAAATATAATATTAACAAGTCTAAGATTGCAATTTCCCCCAACACTTCATTTGAATATCCTAACTCTCTCATTTGAACTAATTAACAACATAGAATTGTCAACCGAGAAATCAAAGTTACTTATAAGCCTCTGTCGATGGTCAAATTCGAATCTTCCTAATGCGGCATGTAGGTATATGTCTATCCTATACACTATCAAGAGACCAATTTCAAGAACAATTAACAAGACACGTGTCACTAAATCTCATTAAGAGTCCTTTCAATTACCAACTTTCACATAGGAAGTCATTAAGAATAGATTCTCCATTGGTTGCACACGGTATCTAGGTATATGTCTATCCTAAATAATATCAAGTTACACATCATTGAGTATAATCAACAAGACACAAGACACACGTCACTAAATCTTAATTAATTACCCACAACAATCTTTAACTTTCGCATGCTATCATAACAAGGTCTCGACAATATAATCCGTTTGTCAAGTTCATATAGGTTCCCACGGTAATTACTAGTTAGGCAATTAAGATATGAAGAATAAATTATGATATTCAATTCACACATGAATAATTAATATCAAAGAGAGAGAAGTCAATTCAACTATGTGTTGGATTCCATTGAAATTTTAGAATACAAGCTCTAGTTCATGGTAGCTAAGCAAAACGTCAAACATATTGTGTTCATCATGAAATAGAAATACAAATTCAAAGGAAAGCTAGAGATGACAAAACCCATTTTGAAGATATTCATATGTTGTTTACTTGGTTGATGTCAATTTCTAGCTTTTCCTTTTCCTTTGGCACTCTTTTCTTCTTTTGCTCCTTAGCTTTTGCTGAATTTTTTCTTGTATTGCAGCAGTTTTGCTCTCTATTTTGATGTATATGGCAGCCTCCCAATCCCTAAATATGACTTGACAATCCTCTCCTTCTTGGTTCTTTGGCTTTTGTTGAGTGTTCCTTGTATTGCAACACTTTTTCTCTCTATTTGATGTTTTGTTGTAGCTTGCCACTCTCTATATATGAAATATGAAGCCCCAAAGAGATATTATATAGTGTGTCCACGAAAAACCCTAGCCAAACATCAGATTTTTGGTCAAAAAGTGAGCTGGAATCGCACTAGGAGCTCAAAAGATCGCAAATAGCACGCCTAGGCGCGCACGCGCGCTGCCTGGTGTGCCCGCGCCAAGCTGCTGGCCATGCCACTCGCCCCTGCTCACCCACGTCGCACGCGCTAGCTGCCTGGTGCCTGGCGCCATGCGCACGCTGGCTGCTTGGTGCCTGGCGCCAGGCGCCCGTGCCCATTCCGCTCGCCCGCGCCCTAGGCCTGCCACCCGACTCAGCTTTGACCTTTGTTAGTAAAATGGCCATAACTTTCTCATGCAAACTCGAAATAAGGTGATTCAAGAGGCTACGAAAAGCTACGAAGTAGCTCTACAACGTCCATAACTGGAGTTCAGAAAGATAATGGTTGGAGAAAGGGTGAAATTGAGCTCAAAGCGTCTGCTATGTGAAATTCATGCTAAATTCGCTGGTAAAACGACCACAACTCCCTCATACGAACTCGCATTGGGATGATTCAAGTTGTTCCGGAATGCTAAAGAGATTATTTACAACTTTCATTCTTTGAGTTTTGAGAGATATGGATTAGATCATGGTTGAAATGGAGCCGCAAGTAGCTACTATGTCAATCGGAAGCTCAAAAATGGCAAACAAAGCACCCAAACGTTGACGTTCAAATGGCTTTGCTTTATTTCCTACAAAACTAAGTAAAAACACATAAAAACAATACAAAACATATAAAAGCAATATAAAACCACAGTATCTAAAAATAAGATAGAAATACAATAAAACCACATAAAATACCCAAAGACTTACAAGTTATCAAGGTCAAAAGTACCAAAATTGTGTGTATAAAACACACTCATCAAATACCCCCAAACTTAAATCTTTGTTTGTCCTCAAGCAAAACAAACATAAACTACGCAATTCAAATATTTTTAATACAACCTAACTTGAGCAATGAATTAATAAGCCGACAATGGTCTCAAAGGCATCAACACATGGAACTCAAGAAAACAAACAAAACGTTGCAAGTCTAAAATTTCAATTAGCTAGTCATAACTTGCTTAAGGCCCCTTCCGTGTGTGTGTGAGTACCCAATTGCACTAACCAATTATAAGTCGGATGAACATATGCAACCATATTACCTTATGTAAGAAATCAAAACAAACTTTAAAAAATACATGCTTACACATCACTCACCATAAATGTATACAAACCACAAGTTTCCAAAAAAATTTTAGATCAAATGACTTTAGGTGAGCGCATTTTATGCTCCATTTCAAGCTTAGCCTGCTCTTGTGGGCGAGTGCGTTTTATACTCCATCTCAACCCACCGCAAGATTTGCAATATGGCGGTCTTTTATTTTTCTTCAATACATAGGAGAGTACGTCTTACACTCTATCTCCCCTAAGCATGTGTTTATGAGTGAGTGTGTTTTACGCTCCATCTCAACTCACCACATGACCAATCAATCAAACCAATCAAATTTGGACACCTTGCTTCGAGTGATGTTTAAACGAGTTTTAGAGCTTATAGATATCTCCCACAAGCATTCGGTTATAAAAGCTTTCTCTAAGCATATAACTAGCTTAATACTCATGGGTAACTAGCTTAATACTCATGGGTAACTTGCATTGCTCAAAACTATAGGTTTATCACATTTAATATAACATCATCATGTAGATAAAGTAAAATGCCTTTAGCGAACGAATAAGATTACAAAGTATATGCTACATCATATCAAATACGATTGGCTTGTGTGCATACTACTTTCAGATAATATAAGCAGTCCTTAGCTAGATCTCCTAGTGAAAAAGGAAAGGCTCTCAGCTTTATCTGCTCTTTAGTTATCTTTTGAGGTTTCATGGTAGGGCATACTACATGGAACTCCTTCAGATGCTTGTATGGATCTTGTAATGACCGGGAATTCTGGAATTTGCCTTGTAATTCGAATTTCTGAATATTAATGAATATTTATTATTTTATTAATATTATTTTTGTGTTGCATGTTTAAAGATTGTGTGACAATCTGGATTATGTGAATGCATGAAATTTTACATGTTATAGTTTTGTTTAAGTGAATATTTAATTTCGCGTAGCATCGTTAAATCTCTATTCACGAGTTAGTATTCACGTTGGGAATATTTTCTCGGGTGACTTCGAGTTTTCTTAATTATTGCCAACCCATTTAGGCAATGAGATATTAATCCAAGTGTAGGATTTATGGGAGCCCAATGAGAATTAAATTAGAAGCCCAAGTGATTTTAAGGGTGACCCAAACCCATGACCCAACCCATGACCCAAGACTTGACCCATGTGGGATGTGGGCACAAAAATCAGCATTTTGGTGTTTTAATGAGGGAGTATGCGGGTAACATGGTAAGGGAGAGGCCAAATGAGTGGAATTGCATGTTGAATTAGTGGGAACAAATAAACAATTGTTAGCCAATAGAAAATTGGCCACCTTTCCCATTTTTCTTCCACTTCTCCCTAATTTACTCCACTTCTCCCAAATAATGCAACCATTCCATTTCTATCTTGCATTCCACATTCCTCCCATTCCCATCAGCTGATAGAGAGAGAGAGAAAGTGAGAGAGCTGCAAAGAAGGAGGAGAAAGAGGTCACTGGAGTTCGCCGGAAAAAGAAGAAGGTCGCCGGAAAAAGGAAGGAAGAAGAAGAAGAAGGCACGGGTGGAAGAAGGAGAACATCCAAGCAAGGAGAACTCAAGCCAAGCAAGCCTAGCTATCTTCTTAATCATTTAGGAAGGATTTATAGAGGTAAACAAGAATCAAATCCATTCCATTCGATTTGTTGTTAAGTTTTTCAAGTTTTTATGGTTTTTGAGCTCTTGAGCTTGTGGATTGATTTTCTAGCGATCCTTGTTGTTTTTGTTTGTGTTGGATGTTTGTAAATGTTGTTAAGAGGATATGTAAGCTATTAATAACATCAAAGTGGAACAAAAACGCAATAAATCCGTACATATGCTTAAACAGGATGAAAAACATGAAGAACAATGGACTTTGGACATGAACATGGACTGTTGGACGAATTTAGAGTACTTGTAGCTATTATTCCTTGCTTGTTGTGTTTATTTGTTGTTGTCATATTGTAGTTCCATGGGTTATGAGTTTAACCCAGTTGGAATGGAGTAAAAAGGGATTAAAACAAAGATTTGGTGATGATTTTTGTAAAGAACACCAAGAACACCCAGAACACGAAAATATAGCATGAGTTGATACTTTAGCCTAAGATTTGGCCATGTTAATGTTAATGGATAGCTCTAAATTTTTGATATGTTGTATCTCTATCTCTTAGGAGTCCAGAGAGTCCGAAATGGACCAATTTGAAGGTGTATAGAAGGAGTTATGGTAGTTGGAAGCAAGATAGGCCTAGAACACCAAAAACAGAGTATTCCGGGAAACAAAACGAACTGGCCACGAGCTCAGCTACTGTTTATAGCGCCCCGGCGCTGGCCATAGGCAATTTTGAGCGCCCCGGCGCTCGCCACAGACACTAGGCAAAACAGCTTCGACGTCCTTTAGTAAAATGTCCATAACTTTTGCATACGAACTCGGATTGAGATGATTCAAGATGATTCGGAAAGAGAACGAGTAGCCCTACAACTTTAGTTCTTTAAGTTTTTCGACTTGAGACCTGTATCATGGCCTAAATTAGCCATTTATAGGACTGATGCGTAATTGGGGTCAATCGGAGGGCGTCGGGCATGCGCATTTGCACACGTGATGCCCCCGACCTTGTAAAGTGATGTTCTAACCTTCATAACATGATTATTATGATTTATAATGATACTTAGCATTAACCAATAGGTATTAGATAAATCAAATGGGCGTGTTAGACGCACGCAATTGCGAGTCGCTCGGGCATTCGAATAGGCAAGTTGGGCGTATAGACGTGCAAGCGTCGTAACGCCGTAACTAGTGGGCATAACCTTGTTTAATATTTTGTTTCTTATTTGAATGGGACATTATAGAGTTGTGTGAACAAATATTTGATATTCCGTATGTGACTAATTGTATGTGAATATGTACCTAATTGTGTAGGATACTAAGGAGCGTGTGTTGTAATATTGTAGCAGCGTTTCAGGCAAGTTTCCTAACGCTTGTCTAACCTTTGAGTTAGGCAAGTTCCTTAACTTCATTCTTTCTATATATTGAATGCAAGTTTCCTTACTCTAGCTCAATTTAATATTGGGCAGGATTTCTCAACCGTACAACTTTTGTTTATTGTGCGAGTTATTTATTGATTGAGCAATCATTCTATATTATTGCAAGTTTTGTGACTCAATTGGAGTTATTAATTTCAAATTATATTAGTGGATTAATTATTTTCAATTACCCCACATCAAGGATAAATTATTGATATTCGCAGCTTATACATTTGAATTCATTATCTGTTGTTGGACTGTGAAACGTTTAAGTTTTTCGTTCATGAACTGTTTAAGGAGATAGTCTACGCCATTTGTTTTCGGCTAGACACATACAGGTTATTATTTCAAAAGCTATCCAAACCAGTAGTTGGTACGGATTCTTGGACTGAGAGAGCAACCCTTATTAGGGGATTATAATGTGTCGGTTATTCGATGTAGTCAGAGTTAAATGTTATGCATATACATGGTGTACAAGAGGCTGATCCCCTCGAGTACAACTGACGGGGCCAGGTTTTAAAAGAGTTAGTCGAATGATTGACTCTTTGGCCAAAAGTTCATGGTCGGTTGGACCACTCAGCAGTAAATAATCATTATTCATTGTTTCATTTGAACTTTTATTATGTCATTTCAGCTATTTCATCAATGTTCATAATTGTTGATCTATGCAGCTATTATTCTTATTCATTCATGATATATCTTCATTCTTGCTTTTAAACTTGCTGAGCAAAGTAGTTGCTCACCCTTGCTATATCATGAACCTATTGCAGTTAAGCCGGGGAGTTCCAAAGCGGACAAAGGCAAAGGAAAGCTTAAGGAATAGTTATATGTATTATCCCGTTATGTAATCATGGAATAGTTTTGTATTATTAATGTATTCTGCGATGTATTTGTTTAAGGTTATAGACCTTGGGACCGTAGTAAACCTTTTGTAATGAACAACATATGTTTATTTATTCCGCATTAGTTAATTTATGTTGTTTAGAGGTGTATGGATGTATTTTATCGTGAGCACCAAATTCGAGGTATTGGTACCTGAATTTGGGGGTGTCACAGATCTTCACCTGTAAGACCACGAAAAGAAGACAAAAGGTGTATCAGTCCTGATTTAAGTTCAAAAGCAGCATCTAAAGTAGGGTATTCAATGCATAAAGGTTATTGATTCAAATTAGGAGTTGCCAACCCCTTCAAAGTTCTATTGTTATTTGTAGTAGCCATCTCTTCTGATTCGGATTCAGTTGATGAGTTGTTGGGAAGCAATTCCAGTGCTATATTAAGGCCAGGTGAAGAAACTTCAGTTTCTTCTGCAGTTGTATGCTACACTCTACGATTCTGCTTCTTGAGCCTTTTTGCAGTTTTCTCAATCTCTGGATCAAAATTCAAACTACCAGATTGAGAAGATCGAGTCATAAGCTAATAAAGAAATAAAGAATAATTCAAAACAACTAATTGTTCCCCGGCAACGGCGCTAAAATTTGGGAGCTGTCGTCAGTGCTGCCAAAAATAAAAACCTTACTTAACTCTACGAACTCTGAACTAAACACAGTATAACAGTAGTAAGGGTCGATCCTACAGAGAACAATGTTAATTTTAATTTATCCTATTGTTTCTAACAGTTTAACAGTAAATAAAAGATTGGGGGTTTTGAATTTGTTTAACTAATTAACAAGAACAAATTAAAATAATGAAATTAACCACTGAATAAAAACTTTAGTTTTTCTAGTTCAGTTTCACCTTTTCACAGCAATAGAATAATCAAGTATGACAATATTCATCCTTCAACGAAACTAATAGTCTTAGATAACAACAAGCTCTATTATTCGAAATCCTCTTAGATTGTCACTTAATGAAATAAGCTCTTCACAAGATTCTAACTATCATATAACAAAAAACAAGCTCTTTAGATTTAATATGACAACAACATTAAGAATTAAGGAATTAGACTATTCCGAGCAATAAACATATAAGCTCAATTTGTTTAACCTGTCTTCTGATAACTATAGCAATAAACCAAAAGTTTGACCACAATCAGTATTACTAACTGCTACTTATGATTAGAAATAATATCAATTACGTAATATTATTTCTGAATCTAGCAGATATTATCAACTAACCAATTTAATGAATACTCTGAATATATAATAAACTGTTACTAAGGATCCACGCCCCCTTCAAACTGAATAAAAGAAAACTAGCTTGACATGTTTCAATGAATACTCTAAATATATAATAAAAACTCTCTATGATCAATGATCTCTAACAATTACAGGTGAAAGTATTTATAGATAAATCTCTAAAGCCTAAAAGAATTCTAATCCAATTTTGCTCCGGCAGTCTTCACTTTGCAAGTTTGTTAGGATTCTAAATCCTTCTCAATCTCTGAAATTTAGCTTTAAGTAGATTCTTTATCAAATTAGATTTTAGTTTCCAAATCCAAGTCTTCCTCAGTTTCCTTCTCCAATTCAGCATCAATTTCCATATTGATCTTTAACTCAGATTCCATATCAAACTCTATTTCCATAATGATGAGGACATCCATAATCCAGAAACCCGTAACACAACCCGAGAAGACCCATTGCAATTGCCACTTGGACCCATTACTAGAGCTCGAGCTAGAACCTTCAAAGACGGACTTAACGGCATGATCCATGAACTATGGAACGAGGTTGGATCAAGTATAGAAGTTATGGAGATGGAGTCCAAGCGTATGAAGCCCGTGAACATGTTGCGAACGGACGTAGCAATCAAAATGACGAAAGGGGACAGTTTGTTTGGAACAGACTCTCTCGCCCCGGCGAGCTTTTTATAGGCCTTTTCTTTCGCCCCGGCGAGAGCTCGCCCCGGCGAGGTTTTCCAGCACAACTTTCTCGCCCCGGCGAGAGGCTCGCCCCGGCGAGGATTTTTCAGTTCAAATCTCTCGCCCCGGCGAGAACCTCCTGGATGCAATTTGTTATTTTTTGACTTTCTTGATTTTCGAACCTTCTTTCATCCAAAACATGATATCAGTATTTAGGATCAATTACATGTGTTCTGATTGCAACATTTCCAAATTTGTGTGCTTGTATTTCAAAGAGTGTGTGCTTCTAGAAGCTTCTAGTTTGTTTCTAAAACTAGTATAAATAGGTGCTATTGTAAACTTGAATCATTCATTAATATTCAGATTATCATCATTATTGTGAGATTGTTCTCTTCTTGTGGTTCTTGAGAATTCCTAAGTATTCCTTAGTTTTCTTTGAGATTCATATTCGACTTATCATACAACCAATCATAGTTGTGTGTGGTGTCTTCTACCGCATCAATCGTCGATTGTACCAAGATTACCGCTTCAACATAAGCGAGGGGTCGAGGTGTCGTTGGTGTCCATCCTACGCAAACTTCATTTGCAAGCAATTGTACCAAGATTACCGTCTACATATAGGCGAGGGGTTAAGGTGTTGCAAGCTACCCATCCTTTCAACTTGTTAGAAACGATCCGGGCGACGACCACCTCACGCAAGCGTGCCGTGGAGTCTATCATTTGGTATCAAAGCTAAGTTTCCTATCAAGTTACTTATCTTTACTTTTATTGTTGAATTATAGTCAAAAAAAAAAAAAAAAAAAACTGCATAAAATATATATATATATATTGCAGAAAAATTTGTTAGTGTCGATTGCTATCATTGGGATTGTTAATTGCAAGAATCATATTTGACGATTGGAAGTCTTGTGGAGAGTCGTACTTTCTATATTGTGTTCTTGATAAGTTATTATTGGATTGTAATTAGAGAATTGAGGTAATATTTGTGAAGAATTCAAAAGAACCTATTAGAGAGAACTACGAGCGGAAAAAGGCAAGAGTAGTAAGTCTAATTGAGGGTAAAAAGCCTAATTGTGTGATACACGAGCGTTTCCTATTTGTGTGATATATTGTTTGAGTGAAACACGTAAGGGAGTGGTGAGGAACTTGTTTTCTACTAATCGTTGTCTTGCAGGAAATATGTCTAACACAAGAGATAAGACAAGTGAAAATGACCCTTCTACATCGAATTTTGACCCAAAACTCATGATGGAGGCTATGATGAAAGAATTTTCTAGACAATTGGGGATGGCTATTGAACAAGTGCATGATCGCATCGATCAATTGAGTGTCACTCGAGGGGAACGAACTCAAATCCCTCCGGGTGGGCGCCCAAAAGGAAAGGCCCAACAAAAGGAAGTAAGGTTAGAGGAGACAAATTACTATGATGAAAGGTTTAGCGAGGAAGAGGATCGAGAAACTAACTATATCCCTAGGAGACATGTTGCAAGGGATAGAGGCGGCCGAGATCGAGAGGACAACAACCTCGATAGCATCAAAATGAAAATTCCCACATTCCAAGGCAGGAGTGACCCCGAGGCATATTTAGAATGGGAAAAGAAAATGGAGTGGATCTTTGATTGTCACAACTACTCGGATCTCAAGAAAGTTAGAATTGCAGCTACCGAATTTTCAGACTATGCAGTTACTTGGTGGGATCAATTGATGACTAGCCGAAGGAGGTGCAGAGAACGTCCAATAGAGACTTGGGCAGAAATGAAAGCTGTAATGAAAAAGAGGTTTGTCCCAAGCCACTACTATCGAGATCTGTTTCGAAACTTACAAAATTTGAGACAGGGAAACAAGAGTGTGGAGGACTACTTCAAAGAAATGGAAATGCTAATGTCTAGAGCTGACATCGACGAGGATAATGAGGCAACCATGGCCCGATTTTCAGCAGGTTTAAATTGGGATATTGCAGATTTGGTGGAGCGCCAACATTATGTGGTATTGGAAGACATGGTGCACATGGCTATCAAAATAGAGAAGCAACTTAAGAGGAGAGGTGGCCAGCGAATAAACACTACCACAGGTTCATCATGGAAATCCAATAATGTGAAGCGTGAGGAAAAGCCAACTGTTTTCAAACCAAAGCCAGAAATCAAGCAGGGAGCGGCTAATCAAGTGGTGCAAGGTAAAACTAATACACCTTCTACTAGTCGTAATCGAGATATTGTATGCTTTAAATGTCAAGGCAGGGGACATATTGCAAATCAATGCCCAAATCAAAGAACTATGTTATTGCTTGATAATGGGGATTTGGAGACCGAGGAAGAAGATAGTGACAATGACTCTGTGCCACCGTTGGAGGAAGATAGAGAGGTTGCTATGCATGGCGAAGTGTTGGTTACACGGAGAATGCTTAGTACACAGGCAAAAGAAGAAAGCAGCGAGCAAAGAGAGAATCTATTTCATACTAGATGCATGGTAAATGGTAAGATTTGTTGTGTTGTAATTGATGGTGGGAGTTGTACAAATGTGGCAAGCATCACAATGGTAGAGAAATTGGGACTTACAACATCCAAACATCCTCACCCATACCGATTGCAGTGGCTCAATGACAGCGGCGGCATCAAAGTTACCAAGCAAGTATCAGTACCGTTTACAATTGGGAAGTATGTTGATGAGATCCTTTGTGATGTAGTTCCTATGCAGGCAGGTCATTTACTACTTGGGAGACCTTGGCAGTTCGATCGGCGAGTAAAACACGATGGTTTTACTAATGAGTACTCTTTTGTTCACAATCAAAGAAAAGTTACCTTGTGTCCTATGTCACCAAAACAAGTGCATGAGGATCAAATACACTTACAGAGAGATCATGAAAAGAAAACAAAAGAGAGAGAAAAAAAGAAAGAAGAGAGAAAAACAAACATTTTTGCAAAAAGGAGTGATGTAAGGCGAGCTTTGGATTCTAAAAAGCCAATGATTATACTTCGGTATAAGGAGGCACTTTTAAATACTAACGCTAATAATCCTTCTTTGCCTAGTGTTGTTTCTGCTCTTTTACAGGATTATCAGGATGTATTTCCTTAGGAACTTCCACAAGGATTACCACCAATTCGGGGAATTGAGCATCAAATTGACTTTGTCCCAGGCGCGACCATTCCAAATCGCCCGGCATACCGAAGCAATCCCGAGGAGACAAAGGAATTGCAAAGGCAAGTTGACGAGTTAATGGACAAAGGTTTTGTGAGGGAAAGCATGAGTCCATGTGCGGTTCCTGTTATTTTAGTACCTAAGAAAGATGGGAAGTGGCGTATGTGCATTGATTGTCGAGCGGTAAATAACATCACGGTAAAATATCGGCATCCCATTCCTAGGTTAGATGACATGTTAGATGAATTGCATGGATCTTGTGTGTTTTCTAAAATAGATTTAAAGAGTGGTTATCATCAAATTAGAATGCATGAGGGAGATGAGTGGAAAACTGCTTTTAAAACAAAATATGGGTTATATGAGTGGTTAGTCTTACCTTTTGGTTTAACTAATGCCCCTAGCACGTTCATGAGACTAATGAACCATGTTTTGCGTTCCTTCATTGGAAAGTTTGTAGTTGTCTACTTTGATGATATCTTAATCTATAGCAAAGATTTAGTTGAGCATGCATTGCATATAAAATCTGTCCTAGATGTGCTTCGAAAAGAAAAATTGTATGCTAATATGGACAAATGCACATTTTGTACGGATCGAGTTGTGTTTCTTGGTTTTGTTGTTAGTGCACAAGGAGTACAGGTTGACGAAGAAAAGATACGTGCAATCCAAGAATGGCCAACTCCTACGAATGTCAGTCAAGTTCGTAGCTTTCATGGACTCGCGAGTTTCTATAGGCGATTTGTAAGGAATTTCAGCGAAGTCACAGCACCACTCACCGAAGTAATCAAAAAGAGTGTAGGATTCCAGTGGGGTGATGCACAGGAAAAAGCGTTTAAATTGATTAAAGAAAAATTAACTAACGCTCCTTTACTTGTATTGCCTAATTTCACTAAAACCTTTGAAATTGAATGTGATGCTTCAGGTTTAGGCATTGGAGCTGTGTTAATGCAAGAAGGAAAACCAGTTGCATATTTCAGTGAAAAATTGAGTGGAGCAGCTTTGAACTATCCCACTTATGACAAGGAATTATATGCTTTGGTTCGATCATTGGAAACTTGGCAACATTACCTGTGGCCTAAGGAATTTGTGATTCACACGGATCATGAATCATTGAAATATTTGAAAGGCCAACACAAGTTGAACAAGAGACATGCACGATGGATGGAGTTCATCGAGACATTCCCGTATGTCATTCGGTATAAGCAAGGTAAGGAGAATGTCGTTGCCGACGCTCTCTCAAGAAGGTATGTCTTGTTAAATACTCTCGACACAAAATTACTTGGTTTTGAACAAATCAAAGAATTTTATGTTAATGACCATGATTTTTGTGAAGAGTTTAAAATTGGTGAAAAGAATGTTGTAGGTAAGTACTTCAAGATGGATGGGTTCTTGTTTCGTGAGAATCGATTGTGTATACCTGCAAGTTCTTTACGGGAACTATTGGTTCGTGAATCACATGGAGGTGGTTTGATGGGACATTTTGGTGTTGATAAGACTTTATCTGTATTAAAAGAGCATTTCTATTGGCCCCATATGCAACGAGATGTGGAACGAATTTGTGATAGGTGCATTACCTGTCGTCAAGCTAAATCTCGTGTTCAACCCCATGGGTTATACACACCATTACCAATTTCGAGTGAACCTTGGATTGATTTGTCTATGGATTTTGTATTGGGTTTACCTAGATCTAAATATGGTCATGATTCTATATTTGTGGTCGTAGATAGATTTTCAAAAATGGCACACTTCATTCCATGTCATAAAACTGATGATGCATCCCATATTGCTGATTTATTCTTTAGAGATATTGTGCGTCTGCATGGCATGCCCCGAACCATTGTTTCAGATAGAGATGCTAAATTCTTGAGCTATTTTTGGAAGACCTTGTGGTGTAAATTAGGAACTAAACTGTTGTTTTCTACTACGTGTCATCCACAAACTGACGGTCAAACGGAAGTAGTAAATAGGACTCTATCTGCATTATTAAGGGCTATCATTAATAAGAATATTAAGCTTTGGGAAGAATGTTTACCCCATGTTGAGTTTGCTTATAATAGGTCTGTTCATTCAGCTACTAAATTCTCACCTTTTGAAATTGTGTACGGTTTTAATCCTTTGACACCATTGGATTTAGCACCTTTACCTATTTCTGAATATACTAACATGGATGGCAAAAACAAGGCTGATTTTGTTAAGCAGATACATGAGAAGACAAGGATTAACATTGAGAAGAAGACGGATCAATATGCTCGACAGGCCAATAAGGGTCGGCGTCAAGTAATCTTCGAACCCGGGGATTGGGTATGGCTTCACATGCGTAAGGAAAGATTTCCTGCTCAAAGGCGTTCGAAACTACTCCCGAGAGGAGATGGACCATTTCAAGTGCTTGAACGCATTAACAACAATGCTTACAAATTGGATTTACCCGGTGAGTATACTGTTAGTGCAACTTTCAATGTTTCTGATCTAAGCCCGTTTGATGTAGGTGAAGATTTGAGGACAAATCCTTCTCAAGAGGAGAGGTATGATGAGGACATCCATAATCCAGAAACCCGTAACACAACCCGAGAAGACCCATTGCAATTGCCACTTGGACCCATTACTAGAGCTCGAGCTAGAACCTTCAAAGACGGACTTAACGGCATGATCCATGAACTATGGAACGAGGTTGGATCAAGTATAGAAGTTATGGAGATGGAGTCCAAGCGTATGAAGCCCGTGAACATGTTGCGAACGGACGTAGCAATCAAAACGACGAAAGGGGACAGTTTGTTTGGAACAGACTCTCTCGCCCCGGCGAGCTTTTTATAGGCCTTTTCTCTCGCCCCGGCGAGAGCTCGCCCCGGCGAGGTTTTCCAGCACAACTTTCTCGCCCCGGCGAGAGGCTCGCCCCGGCGAGGATTTTTCAGTTCAAATCTCTCGCCCCGGCGAGAACCTCCTGGATGCAATTTGTTATTTTTTGACTTTCTTGATTTTCGAACCTTCTTTCATCCAAAACATGATATCAGTATTTAGGATCAATTACATGTGTTCTGATTGCAACATTTCCAAATTTGTGTGCTTGTATTTCAAAGAGTGTGTGCTTCTAGAAGCTTCTAGTTTGTTTCTAAAACTAGTATAAATAGGTGCTATTGTAAACTTGAATCATTCATTAATATTCAGATTATCATCATTATTGTGAGATTGTTCTCTTCTTGTGGTTCTTGAGAATTCCTAAGTATTCCTTAGTTTTCTTTGAGATTCATATTCGACTTATCATACAACCAATCATAGTTGTGTGTGGCGTCTTCTACCGCATCAATCGTCGATTGTACCAAGATTACCGCTTCAACATAAGCGAGGGGTCGAGGTGTCGTTGGTGTCCATCCTACGCAAACTTCATTTGCAAGCAATTGTACCAAGATTACCGTCTACATATAGGCGAGGGGTTAAGGTGTTGCAAGCTACCCATCCTTTCAACTTGTTAGAAACGATCCGGGCGACGACCACCTCACGCAAGCGTGCCGTGGAGTCTATCACATAATCAGATGTAGTTTCCTTATCGACTTTGACTTGAATCTCCATATTAGATTGAACTTCGTTTTTGACGCACAAGTCTATCTCCAAATCATGTTAGGAATCATATCTTTAAGCTCCAACATCTCAAATCCTACTCTGATTCAGATATCTATAAGTCAATGAGAATTGTAGAGTAACACTCTACACCAGCACTTAGTAAAGTGACTGATCATAGAATGGAACTCTCCTCTCAGAATCGTAGAGTAAACCTCGTCAGTCGTAGAGTGAACTAGCTGTCGAGTGAAAAACGTAGAGTAGACTTGCCAAACGTAGAATGAACTTAGGACGATCGTCGAGTAAAAAATACCATCGTAGAGTAAGCTAAGCGATCATATAGTTGTCCCGCACCATCGTAGAGCATAAGTAGACCAATCGTAAAGCTCCCACTCAACGAATGTAGAGTACTCTTCATGATCGTAGAATACTTCTGCAAAACAACATAAAATTCAGCATTAGACTCCATAATTCACTAAATCACTCTAATTCTTCCAAAGATCTATAAACACCTTAATTCAACTCACATGACAAATAACATGTAACTAAACTAAACATAAAGGAATAAAAAATAATCAAATATTATGCTCCTATCAAATATATATCCTACTGATACTCAACTTATCTACTTGGGTCAATTTCTATTTGGGCTAACCGAATGAAATATAATGGACCCCTTATAAGACTTGACCATATATAACAACGTTGGGCCACTTTAATACTTATAAGTCCAAACTACAAGTCCACAATTAATAACTAGAAGTTGGGCTGGTTTAATAATTCAATTGGACTAGTCCATTATAAATAAATAATTTAAATACTTGGACTCTTCCATAAATGTAACACTTAGGCTACTTAATTCTTATACTTAATATATAATTAGGCTATATAACAATTAATTATTCACATATCTACAATATATAAAGGGATATATACAACTATATATATATATATATAAATATATATATATATATATATATATATTCATTAAATCACACACTCATCCTTCATAAGTCACAAAGTATTTGATATATTAATTAATATTTAATACATACATTTACAATGTGATCTCAATATTCTTGGTTATTACAATGTGATGCTTTTATTATGTAAGCTTCTACGCATGATTATTAGACTTGGTTAAGCTTAAAGAAGTGTCTCATATGATATCCTACTTGGCTATACATGAAATGAGTTGTCAAAACATGAATTAAGGAATTTTAAATGGAAAATTTGAGCATTTTGAAAAATAATCTAAGTTTGATTTAAAGTTTCTAGTCTGTTGAGTTTGCACAATGAATTAGATGTTGTAAGACCCCAGCACACTAAGTAGTAAGTTATACATTAAACAACTCAGTTCTGGGATGAAAAGAGAGCAGCTCGGTCGCGCCATACTGTAGAGTTGTCAAGTTGTTTTAATTATGATCTGAGGCTTAAAGCATGTGTATGTAAATACCTAAAGATGGAATTCATGTTCAAAGAGATATTTTGATTGTCCAAAACAATAATGACTATGTAAAGCCTTTATTTCAAAAGATTTTAAGAGAGATTTCTAAAGCGAAAGATTTTTAATATAAAGAACAAAAGTTATGTAAACAAGATTAAAGATTTATGTAATATGGCATATGTGAGTATTCAATGTATGGCTATACATGTTTACCTGGCTTATGTAACTGAGTATATATAACTATTTGGCATAGAAATGCATTGAATGTATAATTGACATATGCCTATCTGTGAACTCGATCATGTAGGATACGCGAAATTAGAGATAACAATAGTTATTAAAAATACGAACAATGCAAGTATCCCAGACTTGTTATTCTTAATCCAGTTTCATAAACTCCGTTCAATTTATATATTGAAAAGAATTTGCCTATTATGTAAAGTTATCAAAATTTTTGATATAACTTGTTATGGTGCATTCTTGTTGAAATTCAGTATGCATAAACTGTTTAAAAGCAGTCTAAGCCATTTGACTCTGCTAGACACAGATTAAAATATTTCATTGCTTTTACATTAAGTTTTGAAATATTATTGCTGAATAGATAGAGATGTCCAACTAAATTGCTTTGGTTTGGACTTCAGACTGAGAATGAACATCTCAGAATTGGAAAATTTTATATTGCGCTAAAAGGCGGTGACGTTTAACGCAAATGTTGTTCCCGTAAGATAGTATTTATCAATATAGGGAATAACGGACTGATCACCCACCGTGCCCGTAAACTAGATAGTTTAAAAATGAATTTCTGTTAAAACTTTTTCAGAAAAATAAAAAAAAAAGTTCATGGTCTTGTGACCACTCAACATTTAAAAGTCAGTGTGTTGTTTCAAAAATGAAATCAAAACATGTTTCAATTGCTTTACAGTCTTATTATATTGTTAAAGCATATTTTAAAGAAAACATGTATTACTTGCGTATGTTATTATTTGTAACGACCCCAAAATTCATACAATTCAACTCTCAACATTGGACGTTTATCGAATCACATAGGACATTCAAATTAGAAACTCCTTTCTAATTTCATTCTGTCTTGGCCAAGGACTACTGAGTTGTCATTTATCGAATCACATAGGACATTCACATCTTTTACTAGACGTGGTAGATTCTTTATTAATCATTCACCTATCTCCATGTATAACTTATTATACCCAATCATACCCTTTGTTATACCCTAAAGATCTTAAGGGACATGTCAAAGTATAACTCATCATACACAAGATACTATGATGATCTCAAGTCCAAGGATCACTTGTACTACTATCACTAGAGGAATTCCTATTGACAGGCGAGTAAAACTCTATTGGGTATTCCTTAGCGAGCCACGTTCAGTGAACTTATTCTCTAATAAGCACCTACATACTTGCTTTAGTGTCTCCACACAAATGATTATGAGATCAATCATCCTCTTCTTAAGAGCAAGCAACGTATGTACTAATCTATCCGGATTCACTAATCCCCTTTTTAGTAATCGAACGATTAGGAACGATTTTAGTTTGTGAGCTATCTAGAATTTAGATCTCATTAGCATGATCACCATCATGATTCTAAAAGCATTGCTCAAAACTATGGGTTTATCACATTTAATATAACAGCACTATGTAGATAATATTAAATGCCTTTAATAACCGAATAAGATTACAAAGTATATGCCGCATCATATCAAATATGATTGGCTTGTGTGCATACTACTTTCAATCTCCCACTTACACTAAAGCCAATCGTCATGGTATCTAATACCCTTCTTCTCTAAGTGACGATCATCATGCCGTTTGGAGAAAGCTTCAGTAAATGGATATATAATGTTGTTCTTGAGAGTCCACTATCTCTATAGTGACTTTTCTTCTTTCAATGATTCCTCTAATCAAATGAAAGTGCGGCAACACATGTTTGAATCCAAGATGAGACTTAGGAACTATTCCTAGTTCTGTGATGAACGTTTCATCCAAACAATCAACTTGCAGCTTCACTTACAGCTATATACTTTGTCTTTGTCACTAAATCAGCAACTCTTTGCTATTTTGGAACCTTTCCAATTCACTGCACCACTATTCAAGGTAACAATTTACCCTAAAGTGGATTTGTTATCGTCTTGGTCAGTCTGAAAAACTTGAGTCTGTTTAGCCCTCTAGTTTTAATTCATACCTACCATGAATCATGATCACATCTTCAATACCGGTTAAGTACTTAAGATGTTTATCACTGTCTTATAGTGATCTTCTCCAGAATATAACTGATCAACATCAGGCCTTGTATATTCATTGCATACATGATAGTAACTCATGCGATCTCTCTTTAAATTGGGGACAATTTTATAGAGATTCACTCCATGGCTTATCATCATGAGATCTCTCTTGGAGGTTGCCATGCTAAACGCCTTTAGCATCAAATAAATATACGTTCATTGGGTCAAGCTGAACATCCTTTTAAATCTATCTATATAGATTTATATCCCCAATTTATAGGATGCTCCTCCCAGTTATTCATGGAGGAATGTTTAGACAATTTTATCTTTACTGATTGTAGCATTGGTGTGTCATTCCTTATCAGTAATATATCAACATATAATACTAGGAATGTCACAGTGCTCCCACTGACCCTTTTGTACACACTAGGTTCATTCTCATTTTTGATAAAATCAAACTCTTTTGATTGTCTCATCAAAATGAACGTTCCATCTTTGAGAAGCTTGCTTCAATCCATAAATGGATCATTGTAGCTTAAAACATGATTTGCTTCAACCTTTGAAACAAATTCCTCTGGCTGTATCATACATACATTCTCCTCAAGTCTTCATTGAGGAAGGACGTCTCCACATCCATTTTGCCAGATTTCGTAATAAGTTGCAATCACAAGCAAAATCCAAATAGACTTGAGCATTACTCGGTAATAAGGTTTTATTACAGTCAACTCCTTGACTTTATTTGAAACCTTTTAAACAAGTATGGTCTTATAGGTCTCCACCTTGCCATTTGCCCTAATCTTTCTCTTTAAAAACCCATTTACGCCCTCTAGACACTATGCCTTTCGGTGGAGTCCATTTTGGATTTTATGGCCATCTGCCATTTCTCTGAGTGTCTTCTACTCATAGCCTCATCGTATATAACTGGATCATCATCCTCTATGATGCGTACCTCATCATCATCCTTTATGATGAATCCATACCTCCTAGGTATCTTCGGTACTCTTCCAGATTTATGATTCGGTTGTGGTACAATAGGTCTATCTATAAGTTCCTCAGTTTGACTTGTAGTACTTTGTGGTTCTTGAACTCCTTCAAGATCTATTACCCTCCCACTAGCTCCTTCAATGATAAACATCTTTATCCTAGAAGGCAGCGTATAGGATTATAGTAATAATGCCCTAAACTTTCTTTAGGATATCCCACAACTCTGCACTTGTCAAATTTTGTCCCAAACTTATCTTTTGAAACCTTTTCACATAAGTTGGACAACCCCTTATCTTAACATACTTAAGACTAGGAATCCTCCCTATCCATAACTTTTATAGAGTCTTGGGGCCGGATTTTAAGGTTACCTTATTTTGTAGATATGCAGCCGTTTCTAGGGCATAACCCCAGAAGGATATTCGAATGTCGGTAAAAATCATTATGGACCGCACCATGTTCTACATGGTACAATTTTCTTTTTAGATACATCAATCAATTATTGCATATCATGAAACGTCCATTATGAGAAAAATACCATTTTGAGATGATCTAGAAACTCATTGCATAAGTATTCCTTCCTCGATCTGATCAAAGAATCTTAATACTTTGTCAATTTGTTTCACTTCTGAATTCTTTAAACCTTTCAAATGATTCAGACTTGTATTTCATCAAAACATATATTCAACTCTTTGAATGATTATCTCCTTTTCTTTTACTAGTTTGTTCAATTTGCAAAATTATTTTTCATGTAAGTCAAGTTTACAAAGTCCATTAAATGATCTTCCAGTTTTAAACAAAATATTATCATTATAAATAGAACAACAATTGTTCTTAAATATAATACTAGAACCTTCCTTGTCCAACAATGGAAGTAATAATGTTTGTTAAGAGAACTGGAACATAATAACAACTTATTAACTTAACAGACTTGTCCATAGGCAACGCTAAACTATAAGTTCCTACGGCTAATGTAGCAACCATTACTCCATTCTCCGCACGTAAGATTACTTACTCTTTGTTTAGCTTTCTACTTCTGCTTAGTCTCTGTATTGGATTGCATACGTGAGAACTATAGCCAGTATCCAATACCCAAGTAGAACCCTGACTTACAGAAAGATTTATTTCAATGATGAACAAACCTATATCTGTAACCGAAGCTTCACTAAGCTTCTTCTGGTTAGCCTCTGCAAGATGCTCCTTACAGTTTCCTTTCTAATATCCAGGCTTATTGCAGTGGAAGCAAACTCCTTTGCTATCTGCATCAGTTTTATTCTTAGTGTCCTTAGTTATTGCCTTTCCTTATACCTTCTTTGAATTGTTCTTCTTTTAAGAAGATCCTTTGGCCCTCTTCCGCTTCCTAGAAGAATCATCTACTAGTAAGACTTGGTCTTTCTTAGTTGGAAAGTGACTCTTTACAGTTTTCAACGTGTTTAAGCAACTCATGCAGGTTGACATATAGCTTATTCACATGGAAAGTTCACAACAAATTGTGAGAAAGAGTTCGGGAGTGATTGCAAGATCAAATCTTGGATCAACTCTTCATCCAATACAAAACCCAGTTGTCCCAATTGTTCAATCAGATTGATCATTTTTAGGACATTTGTCTATACTGTAGTGCCATCGGTTATTCTAGATTGGAAGAGCTCTTTAGATATCTAATATCTAGCAGTCCTACTTTCCTCACCATTCAACTCTTTGAAGGTGCAGGAGTACAGTAAGAGCATCCATAGTTTCATGCTGACGCTGAAGCTCGTTACTCATGGATGCGGGCATGATGTATTGAGCAAACTGTGCATCATCTTGCCACTTTCTAAAAGTAGCAATCTCTTCCTCAAAGGCATTGTCTGCAACTATTGCAGGAATAAGCATATTAAGGATATAAGATAGCTTTTCAGCCTTGAGAACTATTCTCAGATTCCTTAACCGGTCCGTATAATTCGATCCGGTTAATTAGCATCTAATATGCTACGCAGTGATAGTGAATTAGACATTGTAAAATTCTGTAAAATGAATTTGTAATTTAACAATATTTTAGCATACATTCATTTAATTAATTACCAAAATAAATTAGGTCTTTATTTTAAATTGGTATCTCTCACTATTTTCATCAAACTATATTACCCTCAATATATAGTTCGACAAATCTAATTAAAGGTCTGCTAGTGAGAATAAGGATCTCATTTCAAATGTATATAGCCTTGTGGTGCCACAACAAACGATATATAAATAAAATGAATTTGTAATTTAACAATATTTTAGCATACATTCATTTAATTAATTACCAAAATAAATTAGGTCTTTATTTTAAATTGATATCTCTCACTATTTTCATCAAACTATATTACCCTCAATATATAGTTCGACAAATCTAATTAAAGGTCTACTAGTGAGAATAAGGATCTCATTTCAAATGTATATAGCCTTGTGGTGCCACAACAAACAATATATAAATAAATAGGTAGACAACTATTGTCAATTACATCTCTATGTAATTCCTTGTATATATTTTGCCTTTTAGATTATTTTGATCAAGTGGTGACACATCCGAATCAAAATTATCCAAGTTAAGTCCATCCTAGCACTTCCATATATTCGAAAGAAAAACACTGTCCTTGTGGTGACACAACAAAACAGCATCGTTCAGTCTATTTATAAGCATCAAATGTGGTAAGACAACATCTTAAATATTTAATACTTGCCTTGTGGTGACACAACAAACTCATATTAAATATTTAATACTCTATTGTATTACCATGCTAGAAGGCGACGTTCGATATTCCAAATATCTTTGAACGCTTAGGACTTAATATAATTTCTTGAGGGATTTATTATTATTAGTCTCATCTTGTTTAGCGCGCATGCACATATATATATAAAATACGCGTTATATTATTTTACATGGAAAGCATGTTGGATAATATATAATATATATATATAGTAAGCATGCACATATAGAATATTATATTCTATCCGGATTGATTATGGACTTTTATTCTAGTTTGGTTCACTAGAGCCACCAAGTGAACCAAAAGGTCAAACCTAGGGTGCAAGAATTAAATTTAAATATAACTATTACATTTAAACTCGGGCTCCATTACAAACGGGTCTTCAAGCGCTCCTTGCTCCTTTGTCTCCAATTCTTCAAAATTAATTCTAACTAGTCCTATTACAAAAACTATTTACAATAAATAGAAACTTTGATCAGCAATCAATGGGAAGTACATAGGAGGGAGATAGAATTTACATTAAGAAAAAATTAGATAAGACGAGGTATGCAGACCCCATTTATAAAAACCCATACATTCAAGCATCCACTAAAATAAATTCAATCACACATTGGTCAATAGTCCATAATCAATCCCAATTTATTACCATACATATCTCTATATGTATCAATAAATAACATTCATCCCATGAATAATAAAACCATTCCATATATGCATTGATATCATTTAATGGGCAATATTAGTTAGTATAAAATCCAATTTCAACTCCAATTAGTTATCATGAAATCCAATTCCAACTCCAATTAGTTATCATGAAATCCAATTTCAATTAAAATAAACTTCTTTATTTTAATCATATTCCAAATCAAAATAAACTCCTTTAGTTTTAATCAAATTCCAAATCAAAATAAACTTCTTTATTTTAATTTGTCCAATTTTTTTGAATAAAAATAAACTCCTTTATTTTTAATCAAATTCCAAATCAAAATAAACTTCTTTATTTTAATTTACAAAAATAAATAAAAAAATTAAAAAAGTAAAATAATTTTACACAAACAATTATGCCCAATTAAATTGTTCTAAACACATATCAATGTATATACAGAATCAAAACAATTAATAATTCGCATAAAGTTTGGCTCTTGATACCACTGTTAGGTTTATATAACGCGAACATGTAATCAAATTACATAAATAAATCGGAAGCGCGATAAAATTAGATTTTAAAATTTTATACAAACCATCACCATGATCTTTCTTTATGCACAATTATTAATTAAACGAAAGAGATGGAGAATAAGAATTATACCCTTGTAGAATTCTAGCTTCCTCAGGTTCAAGTTCACCTCCAATTCCTTCGCGTTCTCCTTGAATTCCACCGATTAAATTCCTTCCTTTGATCAACGTTAGCCACCCAAGTGTTTGGCCTCTAGAGGAGATCCACCAAGGAATAATACTTGTTCAAGAAGATGGGTGTTAGCAAAACCCTAGTTTCTATCTCTATAGAAATTGTAAGTACTCTCCACAATTCTTATGCAAGAGTGTGTAACCTTAATCTATGATAAGACTTCTCTTATTTATAGATGTAGGAAAACCCTTCCCTAAACTATTTAGGATTAGGGTTTCTATTCTAATTAAACTCATTTAATTAAATTAAACTCCTAATCTAATTAGTAATTCATGAGAGAGTACTTCTATTAATTAATTCCCAATCCCTATTAGGAATTAAATAATAGTAATAGTAATAATAATAATAAGACTCCTCTTATTAATTTATATTTAATATTTCAAAAATATTAAATAATAAATATTAAACTATTTAATTTATTCTATTTCCATAGATTAAATTAAATACACTTAACTCATTATTATAATTATGCCATTTACTTCTTAAATAAATATTTTTCTTTTGCGGTGTGACCCTTTAGGTTCTCCATATTAAACCGGTTGTGAATAAATCAATTAGAACAATTCTAATCTTATTTAAATAAATTAAACTATTTAATTCATTTAAATAAATAATATTTATTCTACAATAAGGGTAAGCCCCCTTAGCGATCAACGACTTTCCAGATAATATAGATTTCAACATTAATCACAAAAGAACATTTCAGTGAATAGTTACCATACAATTCAATCCTTCTACCATACAATGTCCCAATTAAATATAAGACATGAAATTACTGTCAAGTCTTATTTTATTTAATTATATGTATTTCGATTCCCAAATGCACAACTCTAAATAATGCAAATTAGAAACTCATTTCTAATTTCATTCTGCCTTGGCCAAAGACTACTGAGTTGTCATTTATCGAATCACATAGGACATTCACATCTTTTACTAGACGTGGTAGATTCTTTGTTGATCATTCACCTATCTCCATGTATAACTTATTATACCCAATTATAGCCTTTGTTATACCCTAAAGGTCTTAAGGGACATGTCAAAGTATAACTCATCATACACAAGATACTATGATGATCTCAAGTCCAAGGATCACTTGTACTACTATCATTAGAGGAATTCTTATTGACAGGCGAGTAAAACTCCATTAGGTATTCCTTAGCGAGCCACGTTCAGTGAACTTATTCTCTAATAAGCACCTACATACTTGCTTTAGTGTCTCCACACAAATAATTATGAGATCAATCATCCTCTTCTTAAGAGCAAGCAACGTATGTACTAATCTATCTGGATTCACTAATCCCCTTTTTAGTAATCCAACGATTAGGAACGATTTTAGTTTGTGAGCTATCTAGAATTTAGATCTTATTAGCATGATCACCATCATGATTCTAAAAGCATTGCTCAAAACTATGGGTTTATCACATTTAATATAACAGCACTATGTAGATAATATAAAATGCCTTTAATAACCGAATAAGATTACAAAGTATATGCTACATCATATCAAATATGATTGGCTTGTGTACATACTACTTTCACATACAACACATAGAATCATCATGCTTTTACATTATAGATTTAAAATAATTAATCATTTAGTTCATATTACAAATAGGAACTGAAAGACTTGCCTGGTTCGTAGATTACCAATTACTATAATTAGCCTATACTTATCTACACTTCACGTATCCTACATAATATATAATCATTCACAACATTTATTAGTCATATAGCAATACTTAGAAAACAACCTACATATTCTGTTTATAAGGTAGTAACAATGATTAGTTATAGTATTATAAATACTTCAGGATTCATTCTCATCCAATTTTCATTTTAATATCTCAATTGTCAGCGGATAATCAATGGCTATATGCTTATCATCCATCATAGTATCTTATTATTCATTTAATACATTAGTCTAAACTTTAAACATGCACATAGCAACATAACATGAGCACAAGGAAAGAAGAAAAATTTTCATTTTCTGTTCCATCGCTAGGGCGGTAGAATCCTTCACAAAGTTCTCGTCGGGGCGAGGTTACCGCCGGGCGGTAGAAATCAGTGCAATTTGGGCGCCGGGGCGAGGACATCGTCGGGGCGACAACCTAAGTTCATTTACATCGCCGGGGCGGTGAGACAACTGGGGCGGCAATCCTAGAGTAATTCCACCGCCGGGGCGGTGGACTCGAAACCAAACTTCTGCAGTTCGCGAAGAACACAGGAAAATGTCAAATTTGGCCAAAGTTTTTCACAATCCACTAATTTCATTACTACTCATATATCATATGTGCTATACAACCAACACTCATTATAAACACCATGATTTAAACATCGTGAACAATCTAAATGATCAATTAAAGGTTAAAATTCCACTGTTTATGCTTTATATTTATACTTCGATACAGTTAGCAAAATCAATCGCAGTGAACTCGTTTCTTAACCAATTTAATCCGTTCAACTTACATTTTCTTCGTTTTTACATACATAAACATAATCAATTATCAATTTAACCGATTAACGTGCAAAACAAGCATCAATTTCACACACTTAAGCCATATTCGTATATAACTACTATGTAAATTCCAGAACTCCAATATAAATATGATTTCATGGACTTAATTACTTTAAATCACATATAAATCATATAAAATACATTTATACATGCTTATAAACATCTAACATCAATTCTATAAAAAATTTAGCCATAAAATTTAATTTACAGAGAACTCAAAAACGTATGTTCATGGAGAAATTAAAGAAAAACATAATTAAAGACTTTAATTTAAGGATTACCTTGATTAGTGCTTAGATTATACAACAATTGAATAGATTTCTTTTTAATTCTCCAATTTCCGTCACAATTCACTGTATTTCACAGATTTCCTCTCTTTTCCTCTCTGACTTGGTTTAACAAAATAATACGCACTAATAAACTGACAGATTATGGTGTCAGTTAATAACTGGCACCAACTCCCACTAAGGCCTCGTTTGGCTAATTATTTATTCCTCCTTTCTAATTTATTTTAATAACTTGCTTACAATATAGTTTAATGTCACATAATTAATCAATTAAATAATCTCATTTAAATTAATTAAATAAAATAGAATAATATCACATTAAATCACATAGTTACATAATTAAAATTCTCATTTATTGATCATAACAAATTATTCAATCTCTAATTAATTAGAAATAACATTATACTTATTTAAATAATGCATTTAATCAAATAAACTCAATTAAATACATACTTTGAATATAAAAATTCTCTACATTAATTTAACTAATATAACACATATAATTAAATTAATCTACCACAAATTCATAATTATTTATTTAATTCAATAATTAAATCATTGAAAAATATTTATTTAATTCAGTAAATATTTAAATTAAATTACAAAAATCTCGTTCGTCAGATTGTTAATTGCTATTAGTTGCTTAGCAATTAAATGCTCGTTATTGCTTTGAATATAAATGTTTTCAGCTAAGCAGGATCGAGTAGAAGGGTCTGGAAAGGACAAAGGTAAGGGCAAGCTCAATGAATAAATGGAGATATTATATTATAATAAATAGGCTTTTGTGATGTAAATACAGTATATATTATGTAATAAAGTACTTAAAGGTATTCATACCTGGGATAGATAACTCTGGCGTAATAACTTTAGTTATTTAATAATTTTATATGTTTGAATGGTTATATCGTGGAGCACCGAATATGGGTTTTAAGTACCTGAATTTGGGGGCGTCATAAGTTGGTATTAGAGCTGTAAGTTAGAAACTTTTAGTGGGGACACCTTGGGCTATAACCTTGGGTAAGTTAGACAGACATATAGTAAATAACTCAAATAGAGTTTAAAGAAGATGGATTAAGGAAATTCATCGTAAAATGAAATAAAGATAACTTAAATGAAACTATTATTTGTTATGTGTATATATGACTTGTATTGTGTACTAATCGAGTTATTAAACTGTGTGTGGATGTCAGGAATTCTAGATGTTCACGCTGAGGTTGGAAAGCTAATCGCTCCACAGCCGATAGAGCCATAGCCAACACAAGAACCAGTGCAGGTGGTGGTGATAGATTTTGATTCTAACTCGGATGATGACCCCGAGGAGGAACTGTTTGTGGAGGAACTCGAGGAAGCTTTACAAGGAGTTGCAGCTGATGAAATTGTACCAGAAGAAGATGAGCTGGTTAATCATGAGATGGAGGAGGCATTAGTACAGTTAGGAGCATTAGTTCATTAGTTGATAGACAGGGATCTGGAGCTGAGTGTTAGGCTTCAGACAGCTGAGAACCAAGCCCAATACTTTGAGGCCAAGGTTCAAGAAATGCAGTTGGAATATCATGAGTTGAATAATTTAAGGGATGTGGAAATTCAAGAACAACAACAAATTTAGGAGTACGCTCGTAAACTTGAGAGTGAATTGTGAAGAGTTAAAAGGAAAATGGATCAAACGAGGAATGCTTATACCACTTCGATAGAGAACGTTCAACATAAAGTATGGGCTTATCCAAATGAGATGGGCTAGTTTTGTCACTCTATCTCCCATGCCCGTGTAATCGCTATTACAGAAGAGGAACGCGTCAGTACCAGTATAATTGGGCGAGGGTATGATGGGAATGTGTTTATGTGAAATAATGTGAAAATGTTTTATAAATATGTGTACATGTTTGTATATAGGTTGTAAATATCTGACAGTATAGGTATAAACTGAAAATCCCAACTTTTGTTAGTAGTAATGGGATATCTTTTGGAATCCTGACTATGATGTTAGTTAAGATTTAGAGAATGTAGAACCTCTTTTTGGGACAAAAATGAATGTAAATAACAAATTAATGTTATAAGCAAGAGGATGACAAGAGAAGCTATCAAAAGAAAGAATGTAACAAGTTTTGAATGCAATGAAAAGCATGTTTAATATGAATATGATTAAATATGTTTTGAGTATTGTGATGTGGCATTGAATAAAAATATCTTGAAACAAGAAATGGTTTAATAATAATAAATTTTATTAAATAGAAAATGCCACCAAGAGGAAGAGGTTGAGGAACACCACCATTGAATAGAAACAGAAATGAAGAATTCAGTAATGAAAATGAGGGTCAAAGAGATCCAATGCAACAGTTCGCAGGCCTACTGATAGTAGCCTTCCAAAATAGGGATCTTCCTAACCCTAATGTAAATGTAAACCCACCAGTGGTACATATAGCTAACTTTAAAGATTTAAGAGTGTGGGACCCCCAAACTTTCGAGGAACCACCGAGCCTATAGAGGCTCAATCTTGGATAAAGGAAATTGAGAAAGCCTTCGAAATAGCTAGGATTGGTGACGATCAGAAAACCAATTTCACCGCCTATATGTTAAAGTGGGAAGCAAATTTTTGGTGGGAAGCAAATAAGACTAGAGCCGGAGAGGGAGTAATCATTTGGGAAAGGTTCAATGACATTTTCTTCGAGAATTATTTTTCTCCTAGCTCGCAAAGTCAGATGGAAATAAAATTTCTAGAATTGAAACAAGGAGATATGACTGTACCGCAGTACGCAGCCAGGTTTAATAAGTTGGCACGATTTGCTCCACATCATGTGGATACTAAAGAAAGAAAAATCAGAAGATTTGAGCAAGGCTTAAAACATTGGCACTATAACAAACTGTCAGTACTACAGATTAGATTGTTTAGCATAATTCTTAAGAAAATAATAATAGTTGAAGGAGGGAGTGAGGCACTGAGCCTCCACAACAAAGAAAGGAAGAATAAAGGAAAGGTAGAATGACCCTTCAAATTAGAAGGAGGTAGTGGAAGTAGTGAGAAAAGGAAGTGGAACAACTTTGGGAACACTGGAAACAATCAAGGAGATCAGAAAAAGAAATTTGAAGCCTGCAAGAACTGTGGGAAGAATTACACTGGAATGTGTCTGAAAGAGAAAACAGTATGCTACAAGTGTGGGCAGGAGGGTCACATCTCTCCTAACTGCTCGAATCCAAGAACAAATTCTGGATGTTTTGTTTATGGGTCAATGGATCACATGGCTAGAAACTGTCCGAAGAAGGGAACAGATGCGGGAAATAGTAGCAAGGGAAATAGTAGCGAGAAAGTGACTATAACAGGATTAGCTCCACAGAATAGACCAACCGCCAGAACTTTTAATATGACGGTACAAGATGCAGTTTCTTCAAAAGATGTAGTTTCAAAAGGTATTGTTCTGATCAGCGATATAAATGCTTATGTATTGTTTGATTCGGGAGCAACCTGTTCTTTTGTGTCACATGAATTTGCTAAGCATTTAGACATACCTTTAGCAAATTTAGAAACCCCCATAAATATAGAAGTCTCTAATAAAGAAGTAATTCTTGTAGAGCACATCTAGAGGAATTGTTAGGTCAAAATAAAGGAGCGTGAGTTGAGTGTAGACTCAATTCCGATTCAGTTAGGGGAGTTCAATATAATTTTGAGGATGGATTGGTTATTCAATCATGGGACAATGATAGATTGGCAGAAGAAGTTAGTGAGCCTTAAACGTGTAAAGTAGTCAAAGATAATATTTTACGATAACAAATCGCCAAAGTAGTCTCGTTGTTTAACAGTGATGTAAGCAAAGAAGTTGTTACAAAAAGGTTGTGTCATCTAGCGTATATGATGGATACCCAACAAATCAGAGCAGATATGAATCAGATTGCAATAGTGAATGAGTTCATAGATGTTTTCCAGAATGATTTACCAGGTCTGCCACTGGACAGAGAAATCGAGTTTGTTATTGATGTAGTGCCGGTACATCACTTGTTTCGAAAGCACCATATAGAATGGCCCCAGTAGAAATGATGGAATTAATGATATAATTGTAAAAATTGCTAGACAAGAAGTATATTCAACTGAGTACATCTCCACGGGGAGCGCCAGTGTTATTCGTAAAAAAGAAAGATGGATCGTTGAGACTTTGTATCGACTACAGAGAGTTAAACAAAGTAACAATTAATAATAAGTATCTGTTACCCAGGATCGATGATCTCTTTGATCAATTAAAAGGGGCAAAGTACTTCTCTAAGATAGACTTGAGGAGTGGATATCACCACCTGAAGGTTAAAGAAGAAGATATTCCGAAGACAATATTCAGAACTCGTTATGGTCATTACGAGTTTCTAGTGATGTCATTTGGTTTAACAAATGCGCCAGTCGCGTTTATGCATATGATGAACAGGGTGTTTAAACAGTATTTGGATAAGTTTGTAGTAGTGTTCATAGATGATATCCTGGTCTACTCTAAGATACAGAAAGATCATGCAGAACATTTGAGAATAGTGTTGGAGACACTAAGGAGAGAGAAATTATATTCAAAATTCACTAAGTGTGAATTCTGGTTAGAAAGAGTTTAATTTTTGGGACACGTGATCGGCAAAAATGGTATATCCGTGGACCAAGCAAAAGTAGAAGCAGTAATGAGTTAGGAACAACCAAAGACGCCGATCGAAGTGCATAGTTTCTTAGGGTTAGCGGTTACTAGCAAAGATTTATTCAAGATTTTTCAAAGTTAGCTACCCCGTTAACTAACTTGACAAGGAAAACTATGAAATTTATAAGGTCAGAGAAATGTGAACAAAGTTATCAAGAACTCAAGAAAAGATTAAGTGAAGCGCCAGTGTTGTCTTTACCAGATGAGACAGAAAATTTTATGGTATCTAGTGACGCGTCACATAAAGGACTAGGTTGCGTACTTATGCAACATGAGAAGGTTATTGCATACGCATCACGTCAGCTAAAAGATTATGAGAAGGGATATCCTAGTCATGATCTAGAATTGGCAGCAGTAGTTTTTGCCTTGAAAATTTGGAGGCATTATTTGTACGGAGATAAATGTGAGATATATACAAATCATAAAAGTCTTAAATATATCTTCACACAGAAAGAATTAAATATGAGACAAAAAAGATGGCTAGAATTGATCAAGGATTACGATTGTAAAATCCTTTATCACCTAGGTAAAGCAAATGTCATAGCCGATGCCTTAAATAGAAAGGTTCGGGAGAAGTTGATGATATTAACAGCTTAAGACGAGTTAGTAACAACAATGGGGAGAATAGAATTGGAAATAAAGTTTCCATAGGAGTCAGAAGGAAAATTATACTTAATGGAGACTTGTCCAATGTTGTTAGATAAGGTCAAGGAAGCACAACTCAAGGATGAGGAGTGTGAAAAACTAAAGTAAAAGATTCTCGAAAGAAAAAACAGTAAATTTAAACTCGATAACAACGGAGTAATCGGATTTGAAGGAAGAATTTGGGTTCCGTTAATACCGGAGCTAAAAGAAGAAATTTTACAAGAAGCCAATTGTTTGAGGTACACGCTTCATCTCGAAAGTACAAAGATATATCAAGACTTCCGACAACATTTTTGGTGGCCAAATATGAAAAGAGAAGTCGCAGAATACGTCAAAAAATATTTGACCTACCAGAGAGTTAATGTTGGACATCAGAAACCAAGTGGGTTTCTCCAACCATTATAAATTCCCGAATGGAAATGGGAGCATATCACAATGAACTTTATGGTAGGACTTCCAAGTACACAGAAAGGATTTGATGCTATATGGGTTATAGTTGATCGATTAACAAAGTCGGCACACTTTTTGCTAATCAAGATTAAGTATAACCTAGATCAGTTAGCTAAACTCTATATCAAAGAGGTTATTTCCCAACATGGACTACCAATTTTAATTGTGTTAGACCGAGATCCGAGGTTCACATCTAATTTTTGGAAAAGTTTGCAAGAACATATGGGAATATAGCTGAGGTTGAGTACGACTTACTACTCTCAAACAGGCGGGCATAGTTAGAGGACAATACAGACTTTTGAGGATATACTAAAAGCCTGTGTTATGGACTTCAAGGGAAGTTGGAATGATCACTTACCTCTGTAGAGTTTGCCTATAATAATAGTTACCACGCTAGTATAGGCATGCCGCCTTACGAAGCGTTGTATAATAAGCATCAAATGTGATAAAACAACATCTTAAATATTTAATACTCGCCTTGTGTGTGCACAACAAACTCATATTAAATATTTAATACTCTATTGCTTTACCATGCTAGAAGGCGACGTTCGATATTCCGAATATCTTTGAACGCTTAGGACTTAAAATGATTTTCTTTGAGGGGTTTGTATTTATTAGTCTCATCTTATTTAGCGTGCATGCACATATATATATAAAATACGCGTCATATTATTTGACATGTGAAGCATGTTGGATAATATAATATATATATATATATATATAATAATTGTTGGTATATTTGTATATATAACAAATATGACTCATACACGCAAGTGCACATGATCCACAAGTAATATAAAGTAAGTAAGATATCGATCCCACGGAGAATAGAATTGCAAGTACAACTATCAAACACTGATTTTATAATTATCTTGATTTCTTTAAACAGTTGAGTACAATGATGAAATTGTCTAAAGATTACTAAAGAAACAAATAGAGCAAATTATGATTGTATAAATACAGATTTTATGGGTTTGGGATTATAATTTCACTTATTGCAAACTTAGATTTCCATGCTTCCTATCGTTGCTAATTGATTATTATGGAATATTGGTCGAGAACACGAATGTAAAATATGACCACCTTTCGATGCACCATATTCATATCACACTAAATCCACAATTGATAGAATGAATGTGAACACCATAGATGACTAACGCACTATATCTCTATGTGAATTACAATCAAGAGGGTTGAAGTATAAGTTCTCAATTGGCCACATACTACAAAAAAATGGTGATTTTGCAACAAACGATTTTCGTTGCCAAAGGTGCAAAATTTCGTTGCCAAATGCCATTTACAACGATTTTTCAGTCGTTGGACCTTTCGTTGCGCAATGAGCGTTGCTAATTGTCTAGCAACGAAATTTTTTTTTCGTTGCCGAAAGTGAGATATTTCGCAACGAAAGTTTGCTTTCGTGAAAAATCATAGATCATTTAGCAACGAAATATTTCGTAGCAAATTTATTAAGAAATTGTTATTAAAAAACAACTTTCGTTGCAAAATCCGCCTAATTAGCAACGAAAAGAATCTTTTTTTTTGCCAACGAAGATGAAATTCGTTGCATTTGATATACATTTGCCAACGATATTTGTTGTTGCTGAACAGTATAAAAATTGTTGTCTTAATTGATTTTCGTTGCTAATTATATACTTTTTAGTAACGATGTCCGTTGCTAAATGTACAAAATAAATCGATCATATATTAATTTGCAACGAAATTTTTCCTTACCGTTGATTTTGTTATGGATAATTATGATCAATTAGTAACGATAATGTTCGATGCTAATTATTTTTCAAGAGCAACAAAAGTTGTCGTTAGCAACGAAACTATATGTTACCATTTGCTTTATATATGCAACGAAAGTTGTTATGATTTGCAACGATATAAATGTTGCCTTTTTCTTTGTTATGTAACTATTGTCGAAATTATTTTATAAACAAAATAAATTGTAACTCAATAACCCCATAACAAATTATGGTCGAAATACAGATAAAAAAAACTCAAATATTATTAATTAAATAAAATCATCCAATACATAATCATTTATCATCTTTACAATCAACTATCTAAATCTGCCACAATTATTTTGTCACATAAAACATGAAATGATGTAGCATTTTCACTATGTTCTTAAAAGCATATAAAATAACAGTCTGTGTTACTGAAGAAACTGGATGAAAACCTTCAGACTTGTTAAGTCGAGCTTTACTAGCTTCAATATACCTAAAAAGAGCTCAATGGAACATGTTGAAAATATTAGTAATAAACAAGTAAAGCAGAAGAAAATTAGTAAACATACAATTTCTAGAGAAGCTCAAGTGGTCCTAAAAACATCGTGAGATAGACAACGTAACTCCTAAATGCAATATTCAACACTAAAAATTTCTCGCAAAGTACCAATAATCATGAAAAGAGAAAGGGAAATAATTTGTCAAATTAATATATTTCTACCTCATGTTCAATCCTACTTTATTTATTTATCTAATTTCCTTTTGTTTGATTAGATTACTATAAGTTACAAATTGAATTGTACCACACTTGGTTGAACAATAAACACAATTCATGAATTATTAAAATTCATGAATTATTAAAATTCACTCACACATTTATAGATAATGATGACTATGCCTGTCCCTTGGACTATTTCTGGAGCTAAAGAGTCTGCCATCCCACATATGGTTAATGTTCTTTCCCCGGACAATTTCTTCCCAAACCTGAAGTCCACTAGCTACAATGCAACAAGAATATAAATTATAATTGTCAATGATATGTTTCTAGTTGCATGTCTTCATTATTACAAGAGGTAAATATGTCCGTACCAATTAAAATAATTTAATACAAATATCAATACACAAAGTTCCCACAATTATTAACATGACAACACCAACTTGCAAATGTCTTGTCCGATCAAACATTAGAACATCTGGTAACACACCTCTGAAAAGAACCCCAATCTGAAAATTACACATAAGGAATAGACTAAATAGTTTGCAATCATTATATGTGCATCACAAGTATGGAATATAATAAGAATCCACCAAACCTTGTGTAAATCTTCTAATGCAGTGACAAACTGTAATGTCCAGGAGTTTTCAAAACATTGTATCAAATTATTTTGATAAATAAAATTCATTTTATATAATTTTATGAATTTAATTGGACCCATGTAAGAATTTTTATTTAATTATGTAATTATTGAGTCCAATAAATTTTTTTTTTTTTTGGCATTAAAGGGGCTTGATTTGCAAGAAATTTAGGAAAAATTAATAAATAAATCCATTTTATTAAATAATTCGAATCAAGAATTATTGGTAAAACAAATATTTAACTAATTAATTTAATTAATTATTCAATTAAAATGACAAGAGTATTATGTTATTCTAATTGGACTGGCCCGTTCCTCTTTCTTTTATTTTATTTGTTCAAACCGGCCCAACCCTATTGGGTTGAGCCCAATTCCTAAACCCAGTCGGTTGAAATAATCTCAATCGGGTCGATCCACTTTCTTTCATTCCAGTCGGGTTGCTCCAATTGGGGCTGGAGTATATCAGAACCAACAAAATCAATTGGGAAAGAAAACCAACGGGATCAAGACCCTCAAATCAAACTCTCAGACCAGTTAGCAACGGGAAGAAGGAATAGGGGTAGGCCTAGCCAAACCCAATCAATCAATAGAGACCTAACCCTTCAGTCAATCATCGAGCGAGAAGCGAGAGCAAGGCGCCGACGATAACTCGAGCCAGACGGACGACGTGAAGATCGACCGGCGGACTATTCAAGGTTCAAGGCAGTTAATCGAAGCAATCGAGCGCTCCGTCGGCGGACCAAGGGTCCCAGAAAATTAGGGAGTCGACCGGCGACGTGACCGTGGCAGCGCAAGGCTCGAGGGCGACCGAACCAGTGCATCGGATGGGTGATGTAGACCATCAGGGGTGCCTCCTTCCTACCAACGGTTCTTGGAAAATCAATTGGGTAATACCCAATTGATTTGGGTAATTTTTTTTTTCTATAAATTGGACCCCCAGACCCCAAAGCTGCCGATTTTCCTTTGCTGTGAGTCTCAAATTTAGGGGAAAATTAGGGTTCCAAATTAGAGCAAGAAAGCAGTCACTGAGAGAAGAGAGAACAAGGAATTGATTTCGAATGCCCGCTGGATTCGTCGATTATTTTGGGAGAAGAAGGCGACAAGCAAATCGGTCGGCAGGAAGGTATATGAGTTGTGATGATTCAGTTAGTTCATTCATAGTTTTTCTTTAGGGATTGTATAATTTTTCTGAACTTGGAATTTGGGTTGCCGACTGTGTTAACATTGGTATTATAATATACATTGTTTCGGTTGTATTATGTTGTTCTTGTTTAGGTTTACAAGTCTGTATTGTGTTGATTCACTTTGATTAAGAAAAACTGGTATTAGGTTACTTTTGTTTGTGGTTTGTTTTCGTTTGGGATTTGTTCTTGGGTTGTTTTCACAATACTGGATTGTGATGGTTATTTTGATTAAAAAGCTGGGATTGTGGTAGTAATGGTATTGAGTTGTATTTCCTTTTCTCTGTTATTGATTTTGTACTGCGATTAGGCTGGGTTGAGTCGTAGGGTGCACACCAGGTGGTGTTGTAATGCCCAAATTGGATTTTCCTTGTTTCATTGTAATACTTAGCACTCTGTCAATAACAATGTTGGTATAAAATTATATTGTTGGCCATTCACAGAAATCAGGAACTAGCGTTGGTATTTTCCTTACTGTGTTGAGTAATGCTTGAGTTGGCTGGAATTATGTTACAGATGTAACGACCGAGAATTCTGAAATTTCCTTGTAATTCAAATTTTTGAATATTAATGATTATGTTATATTTTTATTAATATTATATTTGTGTTACGTGTTTAAAGGTTGTGTGACAATCTAGGTTATGGGAATGTATGAAATTTTACGTGTTATAGTTTTGTTTAAGTGAATAATTGATTTCGCTTAGCGTCGCTAAATCACTATTCACGGGGCACGTTTCCCGAGGCACTATTCACGCCATAATATTTTTGTGTCTTTTTCGATGTTAATAAATTTCATAAATACGTGTATGCGTACGAATAATTTTTCCAAGTGTCGGAAATTTTATTTGAGCTGATACGTGATTTTATCCGTATCCGAAATGTATTAAATGGGTGTTCCGAATATTTGGACAAATCCCATAATAATTATTTTTACCCATCCTAATATTTATGGTAATACCCATTTTAATTTTGGGTAGAGTTATTTACCAGTTTTGGTACAAAAGTGGGAGTTTTCGGATATATTTTTGGTATTTTCGGGTATCTAATTTGGCTTATTGCTCCAAGTGGGAACCACCAAACCACTTTCAACCAATCAAAATGCTAAGGAGTGAGAGAGTGGGGGGGTGCCGGCACCACCTTGAGTTCCAAACCCATTTCCTCCCTAAATTCCTCCACTTCTCCAATAATCATTCATTCAACTCTCAATCCATTCCATTCTATTCCAAGTTGCTCAGCTGATAGAGAGAGAGAGTGAGAGAGAGAGAGCTGCTGATAGAGAGAAGGAAGAAGGAAGAAGGAGGAAGGAAGAAGAAGAAGAAGTCTAGAGAGAGAGAGGTGGTGCACGGGTGAAGAAGAGAAGGAAGCCAAAGCAAGCAAGAAGGACTCAAAGCAAAGCCTAGCAGTCTTCTTAACCTCTAGAAGAGATTTGTAGAGGTAAACCATCAACCAAAACTGATTTCATTTGATTTTGTGAAGATTTTCGAGTTTTGAAGGTTTTTGGAGCTTTTTAGCTCATGGATGATCTTTGCTGCGATTCTTGTTGTTTTTGTTTGTGTTGGATGTTTGTAAATGTTGTTAAGAGGTTATATAAGACATTAATAACATCAAAGTGGAACAAAAATGCAAGAAATCCGTACCTTGGCTTAATGGAGCAAGAACAATGGACAAAACATGGACTTTGGACTGTTGGACGATTTAGAGGACCTTGTAGCTATGATTTCGTGTTTGTTTGATTTGTTTGTTGTTATGATGTTGTACTTCCATGGGTTATGAGTTTAACCCAGTTGGAATGGAGTAAAAAGGGATTAAAACAAAGATTTGGTGATGATTTTTGTAAAGAACACGAAGAACACGAAGAACACGAAGAACACGAAGAACACGAAAATATAGCATGAGTTGATACTTTGGCCTAAGATTTGGCCATGTTAATGTTAATGAATAACTCTAAATTTTTGATATGTTGTAGCCCTATGTCTTAGAAGTCCATAGAGTCTAGAACGGACCAATTTGAACGTGTATAGAAGAAGTTATGGAGGTTGGAGTGAAGAAAGGTCGGATTGCATGAAGGTGGCAAGTCTGCAATTCTGGGCATTGGCGCAGCCTCGCTGATCCTCACCGAGGCCTTGCCAAGCCCGCTGGTCATTGGCGCAGCCTCGCTGCTCTTCACCAAGGCCTCGCTGCCCTGATTGGCGCAGCCTCGCTGATTTTCACGGAGGCCCCGCCGACTCCCTGTATCCAAAATTTCCAACATGAACACCTTTTAGTAAAATGACCATAACTTTCTCATACGAACTCGGATTCGGGCGATTCAAGATGATCCGGAAAGCTTAGAGATAGACCTACAACATACATTAATTAGAATTGAAATTTATTACCTGGAACAATTTTGAAATTTGCTGTATTTAGGATTGTTGTGCAAACGGAGGGCATCGGTAATGCGCGTGCAACGTGTATTGCTTCCAACAATATAAGACAATGTTCTAAGTCCTAAAACATGATTGTTCTGTATTATAATTGTGACGCCCCCAAATTCGGGTTTCCAAATACCCGGATCCGGTCATCACGATCCAACATACACATCCACCTATAACAACATATGGTATCTAAAATGCGGAATAAAATAAACATACGTTGTTCATTACAAGGTGTTACTAGTCCCAAAATACGATTAACCTTAAACAATTACACAATCCATACCCTAAACAGCTATCAGGGTTTAAATTACATTAACGGTAATTAACTAACACATGAATCTAAAGTCTGCTACGAGAAGTCTATCATTTCATCTTTTCTTTTCCTTTGTTCTTCCCTGACGTCTCGGGTTTAACTGCAATGAAGTCATGATATAGCAAGAATGAGCAACGAGTTTGCCCAGCAAGTTTAAGGTGCAGCAATAAAGATATATCATGATGAAGGGATATCAAAGGAATTTCAACAATAGAATAATCAGAAGCAAGAACATTAAATGTTTTTAGAATAATTGATAGTCAAATAGACTTTGAACGATAACTTCCAGAGGAGTCAATAGCTGGTTGACCCTCTGGTTACTGGCTACAGAATAACGTACTTGAGGGGATCATCCTCGCGTACCTTATGTATATGCATAACATTTAATTCTGCTATTTGTACCTTATATACGGTACGTGGGGTACTCCCCTATAAATAAAGGGGTGTTCATACAGTCTAAGAATCCTTACCATTGATTGGTTCGGATAGCTTTTATAAATTCTCACGTAATTGTCTGATCGAACAAGGGTTCAGACTTAACCATGAATGGTTGATAGATTTCTGAATTTAAATATACGAATTCAAATGCACGAATGTCAATGCTTATACAGATGTGGAAAAATCTTGAAAGAATTAGACCACTTAAAGCATGCTTGGAGATAAGATACAAGCTTACAGAATAACTTGCAGTAATATATACCTTTTGCATGAATTAAAATACTGCATAAGGTTTTAGAAGTATTGCTCAATGTAAAAGTTGGGTAAGGAAGAACTTGCAATAATGTAAGGAGTTTAGGGTTAGGAACTTGCCTGTTCGCTCAGCTACAATTTAAATCTTAGCTTTAATTACTTGACCTTGGATAACCTATCAGCTGGTAGAGTTGGTTTATCTATTAGCATTGCGTAATTATACCCACTTATGTTATTTATTTAGCAGATAAACAATTCACCGAATACATTTTATTACTACATAGCCATCAGCTAAACAAAATTTTAATTTTAATGGCCTCTAGCTATTATTTAAAATAAACAATAGTTAATCATGGTTGCCTTTCGTTTGAGTACCCTTCTAAATGTGGGTTAAAATTTCTTATTCATTAGTTACAAAATAATTACTAAATTTAACATGATTTGATAACAACTAAATAGTAGTTGATCTCTTACTTAATCTTTTATTTACTTAATTACTATTCACCATAAGGGTAATTGAGTAATTATTACACTTGGTTCCTTATTCAACAATAATTAAATATTCAATGAATAAATTCTACACACACTTAATTATTAATAAATATTTATTGAATAATTATTGAGTGCTTGTTATCTTTATTTATTAAGGGCCACAACTAATTAACTTATTAATCTCCCTCATACTTAATCATCATTCCATTGATGATTAAGTACTTACCATCCTTATTATTTCGTAACTTCATTTTTTTCTTAATTATTATTATTATTAAATAATAATTAAATACTTAGTACCTTTATTTACTATTTAATAATAAATAATTATTTTATTAACTTTATTCATATTTAATTATTATTATTATTATTAAATAATAATTAAATATTTATTATCTTTATTTATTATTTATTAATAAATAATAAATAATTATTTTATTAACTTTATTCATATTTAATTATTATCATTATTAAATAATAATTAAATATTTATTATCTTTATTTATTATTTATTAATAAATAATAAATAATTATTTTATTAACTTTATTCATATTTAATTATTATTATTATTAAATAATAATTAAATATTTATTATCTTTATTTATTATTTATTAATAAATAATAAATAATTATTTTATTAACTTTATTCATATTTAATTATTATCATTATTAAATAATAATTAAATATTTATTATCTTTATTTATTATTTATTAATAAATAATAAATAATTATTTTATTAACTTTATTCATATTTAATTATTATTATTATTAAATAATAATTAAATATTTATTATCTTTATTTATTATTTATGGATAACTAATAAACAATTATTTGTTAACCTTGTTCATAATTAATCATTAGATATTTATTATTAAACTTTATTATTAATAATAATTAAAATAAATAATTATTTAATTAACTTTATTATTTAATATTAATTAAATAATAATTAGAATATTTATTATCTTTATTAGTGATAATAAATAAATAATTATTTTTGTTAATTTTATTTATTAACATAATACTAATTAGTTTGCAATGTACTATTAACTTCAAATCAGTAACCTATATTTGGGTCGGTGATAGTACAGCTGCAACCCAACCCAATGAAAACATCATAACACCTTATATATTATAACAACACAGAAGGGAACTTACAAACCATCAGTGTGTTACAATATCATACTTGTCAATTCCAGTAACGCATATAAACACTAATTTCACTCGGCTGCTAGAACCCACACAAGCCTAAATCAATTTATCCCAACACAAGAAACAAACTGCCCAATTCGGCGAAACAATACTACAATACAGAGGAGAAAACGAAACAGCAACCCAGATTCCTAAATCAATTAACCCAACTCAGTACACTAACATACCTGTTGACCTAAACAAGAACAACATAATACCAGTTTTCTCCGAATCAAAACCAACCAGGTTATTAACAATTTATTACCAGATTTTAAATCCAAAAAAATTTTAATACAATGTTCTGGGTTTTCAAACCAAAGCAATACCCAAAACTAAATCCCAATACAGAGACATATTCAATACCATACATACAGTCCACAACCCAATTCGAGCCTGGAGAAGGAAAAATTTCATACACAACTTAAACAAATTTATCACAGTGGTTGAATAACCCATTTTTATACCTTGAACTCGATCGCGTTGCGACTCTTCTCCTCCTACCGAAATACGAAATCAAGTTGGACATCCACAGCGAGCTGAAATCGAAATCCCCAATTGGTTACCCCTGTTTCCCCCTCTCTGATTAAACTCTCTATTTCTAACTTGGAACCCTAACTTCTAACTGGGGACTCCCAAAACAGGGGAACTTCGGCAGCTAGGGCCTTCAATTTATAGGGAATTGGTTACCCCATTTCTGGGTATTACATCACCTGCTCGAGCAATAACCAACGGTAGAAAGTGTAGGCTGTCAATTGCACATGTCAACCCATCAATTCAAGCTGCGATTTGCCGGCAACCCTCGAGCTGTGAAACCCCACCAGTCACGTCGCCGCACGCCCTAACCCGTTGGTCCGTTCGTCGTGTGTCCAGTCGCCCGTGGCGAAACTCGCTTCGCCTGCTGGTTCTTCTTCACGCCGTCGGTCGATTCAAGCCTTTCGCCGGCGCCTTTTCCCCCGTTCTTTACTCGACTGATGGATTGAAGCTTTGACAGAGGGTTTGACTGATTTGCTGATGGATCGCTTCGGTCTTGCTCGGCTGTTTGCCTTGAGGGCTTGAGGGTTTTGGCTTTCTCTCTCGGTTATCCCCAATTTGGTTTCACCGGTCAAAGCATTTCCCCAAATTGGCTACAGATATATGACCCTAAGAGAAACGGACCCAACCCGGCAAGAATAGGAAAATGGGTCGACCCGGAAGGAAAGGGAATTGGGCTCGCCAAATTTGGAGTTGGGCCGGCTGAAGTTAAATAAAAGTGGCCCAATAGGAAATAAAAGGAAATTTGGCCCAAATAAAATAAAAGGAAAATGGGTCCATTAACTTAACACCCTTATTAAATAATTAATTCCACTAATTACTTATTTAAGATATTTGTTTCCAATAATACCTCATTCGATTTATTTAATCCAATAATAGTGAAATGAATTTATTAATTAATTTTTCTTCCAAATTTCTTGCAAATTAAATCTTAGGGTTACTCACAAATTTAACTCACACTATTAATGAGCCCCTTTTTAATGCAAGAAAATTATTGGACCGTATAATTATAGTTAAATAATAATTCTCACGTGGATCCAATTAAAATTCATAGAATTATATAAAATGAATTTTATTTATCAAAATAAATTTGATACAATGTTTTAAAAATTTCCTGGACATTACATCCTCTCCCCCTTATAAAAATTCCGTCCTCGGAATTTCAATCTAAGGTTACTCGAATAACTGAGGGTAATTTGCTCTCATCTTCTCTTCGAGCTCCCACGTGGCTTCTTCCACCGCGTGATTTCTCCAGAGAACTTTCACCGAGTGAATGATTTTATTCCTCAGCTTCTGCTCTTTCCTATCCAGTATTTGAACAGGAATCTCCTCGTACGATAAATCCCTTTCGACTTGAATTGGTTCATAGGAGATGACATGTTTGTAGTCTGGCTTGTATGGACGTAGCACCGATACATGAAACACGTTGTGGATATGCTCAAGTTCAGGAGGTAATGCTACCTCGTACGCCACTTCGCCTATTCTCCTTAGTATTTCAAAAGGTCCTATGAACCTAGGGCTCAATTTGCCGTTTTTCCCAAAACGGATCTTCCCTTTCCAGGGAGATACCTTCAGAAACACAAAGCTACCAACTTCAAAGTCTCGTTTCTGACGGTGTAAGTCGGCATACTTCTTCTGACGATCCTGGGCTGCTACTAACCGTTGTCTTATTACTTTAACGATTTCCACGGTTTGTTGTACCAATTCTGGTCCCAACAACCTCCGTTCACCGACTTCATCCCAACACAACGGCGTTCGACACTTTCTTCCATATAATGCTTCGTACGGTGGCATACCAATGCTAGCATGGTAACTATTGTTGTAGGCGAACTCTACCAGTGGCAAATGATCGTCCCAGCTGCCACTTAAGTCCATCACAACTGCCCGAAGCATATCCTCTAAGGTCTAGATTGTTCGCTCACTTTGACCATCAGTCTGAGGATGATATGCCGTACTCATTCTTAACTGTGTTCCCAGTCTCTCCTGTAGACTTCTCCAAAAATTTGACGTGAAGCGCGGATCTCTGTCAGACACGATAGATACCGGCACTCCATGACGTGATACTATTTCCTTTACGTAAAGTTTCGCCAGCTGTTCTAATTTGTATCTGATCTTGATCGGTAGAAAATGGGCAGACTTGGTCAACCGATCTACGATCACCTAGATGGCGTCTAGACCCTTTTGAGTTGTCGGGAGTCCTACCACAAAATCCATAGTAATGTGCTCCCACTTCCATTCTGGAATCTCCAAGGGTTGCAACAATCCGCTCAGCCGTTGGTGCTCAGCCTTGATCCGTTGACAGGTCAAACACCGGCTAACGAACTCTGCAACTTCCCCTTTCAAATGCGGCCACCAATAATGTTGACGAAGATCTTGATACATCTTGGTGCTTCCTGGATGTACCGAAAACCTTGTATTATGGGCCTCCTGCAAAATCTCTTCCCTTAAGTCTGGTACGTAGGGTATCCAGACCCTCCCCTCGAATCTCAGCAATCCTGTGTTGTCAACCTTATACTTCGAGGCTTTTCCCTCCGATAACTGTTTCTTAATGTCAATGCATTCCTCGTCAAATTCTTGAGCCTCCTGTATCTTATCCAGTAGAGTTGGACCTACCGTCACGGCGAACACCTTTTCGTCCACCTCCATTGGATACCTAACTTCCAGCTCCAGACGTTCAAAGTCCCGTATCAACTCCTCCTGGACTGTCAGCTGCATCAATTTCACCTTGCCTTTCCTACTTAAGGCATCAGCCACTACATTTGCTTTGCCCGGATGGTACAGAATTTCACAGTCGTAGTCCTTAATCAATTCTAACCATCGGCGCTGCCTCATGTTCAGCTCCTTTTGAGTGAAGATATATTTCAGACTTTTGTGATCCGTATATATCTCGCACTTCTCACCATATAGGTAGTGCCTCCAAATCTTCAAGGCGAAAACTACCGCTGCTAACTCCAAGTCATGAGTCGGATAACCCTTCTCATAATCCTTCAGCTGACGCGATGCGTACGCCACGACCTTGCCGTGTTGCATCAGTACACAGCCAAGACCCTTGTGTGATGCATCGCTATACACTACGAAACCCCCAGTGTTGTCTGGTAAGGTCAACACCGGTGCTTGGCTAAGTCTCTTCTTCAATTCCATGAAACTTTCTTCACACTTCTCCGACCAAACAAATTTAACTATTTTCCTGGTGAGATTAGTCAATGGCGATGCTATCTTGGAAAAATCCTGAATGAATCTTCGATAGTATCCCGCTAATCCCAAGAAACTCCGGATCTCCGTCGGCGTCTTCGGCTGTTCCCAGTTGATAACGGCTTCTACCTTTGCTGGATCCACCGAAACCCCATTCTTGTCTATGACATGACCCAGAAATTGTACCCTCTGCAACCAAAACTCACACTTAGAAAATTTTGCGTATAACTTCTCCTTCCTGAGAGCTCCTAATACAATCCTTAAGTGTTCAGCATGCTCCTCCTCTGTTTCTGAATACACCAAGATGTCATCGATGAATACAACTACGAACTTGTCCAAGTACTGCTTGAACACTCTGTTCATCATATCCATGAAGGCTGCTGGTGCGTTCGTCAATCCAAAAGACATTACCAGAAACTCGAAGTGCCCGTAACGAGTTCTGAATGCAGTCTTCGGGATATCTTCTTGCCTCACCTTCAGCTGATGATAGCCTGTTCTTAAGTTGATCTTTGAAAAGTACTTCGCTCCCTTGAGTTGATCGAACAGATCGTCAATTCTAGGAAGTGGATACCTATTCTTAATCGTAACTTTGTTCAACTCCCGATAGTCGATACAAAGCCTCATTGAACCGTCTTTCTTCTTTACAAACAGAACTGGCGCTCCCCACGGGGACACGCTCGGTCTGATATAACCTTTATGTAACAGTTCCTGCAGTTGCACCATCAACTCTTTCATTTCTACAGGCGGCTTCGATATTGGTGCGGTTCCCGGTGCCAAATCGATAACGAACTCAGTTTCCCTGTCCGGCGGCAGTCCCGGAAGTTCATCGGGAAAGACATCGGTGAAATTTCTCACGACTGGTATTTGACTCATCTCATCCCCGACCTGACGAGTATCGACCACATGGGCCAAATAACATTCGCAACCCTTCTTGAGTAATCTCCTTGTTTGCATCATAGTAAGACAACAAGATTGGCTTGGTGACTTACTGCCGTAAAACACCACCTTCGACTTATTAGGAGTCTGTAGGTGTATACATTTCTTCTTACAGTCAATAACTACTCCGTGGGTTGATAGTCAATCCATTCCCAAGATTACATCGAACTCTCCCAATCGAATTGGTATCACATCCACATTGAGCTTAAATCCTCGCAATTCAACACAGCAATTCCTATGAATGTGTTTTACAGGGATAATTTCTTTGTTTGCTACTTCTACGTTCATAGGGTGTTCTAACTTTTCACAAGGTACATTTAACTGTCTAGCAAATTCTTCGGAAACAAAAGAGCAAGTAGCACCCGAATCAAATAACACATATGCATTTATATCATTGATTGGGATGATACCTGACACCACGTCCTTGGATTCCATTGCATCTTGGACGGTCATATTGAACGTGCGGGCTATTGGCCTGTTGGCTTGACTGGATGGTGGCCCGTAGTTCAATCGGTTGCTGTTTCCACTGTTGTTGTTGTTTCGGTTGCCACTCCCGGCGTCGCTTTTCTTCTTCGGACAATCCCTCATTTGGTGGTCGGGTGCTCCACATGAAAAACATCCCCCCTTTGGCTTATTCTGACATTGGGGAGCCATGTGCCCCGGCTGTCCGCAACGGTAAAACACACTCCTTCCCTTCATACATTCCCCGGTGTGGTTCTTGCCGCAATTATTGAACCTGCCTGGTTTCTTTGCTTCCCCTCCAGACTGGTTTCCTCTGGGTTTATTGCTCCCGAAAGATTGGCTCTCACTCCATTTGCGTTTATTGGGGTTGCTGCCCCCGCTGCTCCCTGCCTTCGGGCCCTCATGTCCTTTCTTCTTCTCTTGGTTGTATTTGGCCAGGGCCTCGCTGCCACCCTCTGCAATGATTGCCCTCTCCATCAATTCTGCGAATGTTCTGATTTTCAATACCGCCACAGAACGGTATAACCATGGTTTCAACCCCTGCTCAAACCTACGAGCTTTCCTTTCCTCGGTGCTGACTTGGTGAGCTGCAAACCGTGCCAACTCATTGAACTTAGCTGCGTACTCCGCCACAGACATGTTCCCTTGTTTTAGTTCCAGGAACTTGATCTCCATCTCCTGCTTCATGCTCTCTGGAAAGTAATTTTCCAAGAACATTTCCTTAAAACGATCCCAAGCGACAGTGCCTTCTTCCACTCGGCCTCTGTTGGCCTTCCACCAGTAGTTTGCCTCGCCTTTTAACATAAAGGTAGCAAAGCTTGTTTTCTATTCCTCTGCCACCCTTGCCACTTCAAAGACCTTCTCTATTTCTTCTATCCAGGTCTGCGCTTCGATTGGGTTAAGAGTTCCCTTGAACTCAGGTGGTCCGACCAATTTGAAATCTTTAAAGTTTGCCAGATGATGCGCTGGCTCGGTTGCGGCTTGGGTTCTTCCAGGTGGCGGTCTTGATTGCATGGCCTCTGCCAGCATTTCCGCAAACATTCTCATGGGGTTGGTTTGGTCTCCAACCTCACTTTCTGACTCTTCGACCTGTCGGTTACGTGGCCTTCCCCTTGGCATGGTTTGGAATAAGGAAACTGATGACTTTTACCTATAGATTTATATTTTACACGTCATGTTATTAAAATAAGCAATCAAAGGTAAAATATCTATCAACACATTCGATTTAAGTGAAACATCTGCATTTATATTCATATACCACCGTTTGTTACAAGACGAAACCTGTGGCATACTGCTATAAATGCGCCACTGTGTCCTACCAAACATCCCCTAAAACAAAAAGTGGGGAATGATACTGCCCATCTCTAAGGCAACAAAAGTTGGGGTTTGACTACTACCCCAACAAGAAAGCAAATAAAATGTTTCACAATACAAATATGCATACGTCCCTAATATAACAAAAGTGGGACTGACTGTACTAAAGAAAATCAACTGCTCCATCAAATCACTGCTCATCACGACGGATCCGAGCCTGCTGACCAGAGAATGCTCCATCCCCGACCCTGCGACGAACAGAGCGACTGGACTCCCCTATCTCAGCCCGGGGTCTCCTGTAGGCTGAATCTAGGGCATGGCCTAGGGTTTCTATCCTCACAGCTCTGGCCTCCAACTGGTCCTCCAGCTGATCAACCCTCCTGGCCTCCCTGGCCCAGGCCTCCCTGACGCGCATCCTCGCAGCCACCTCCAGTCCAGCCTCGAACCTCATAGCCTCCTGTTTCGCCCTCAGGTGGGCGATCTGTAGATCCCTCTGCTCCAACCTCTCTCTCAACTCAGCATTTCGGGCCACTAGCTGATGTAGCAGTGGTCCGACCTGCTGTGCTGAGGACTCGTAGCCCTGCAGCTGTAACTTAGCCACCCCTAAGTCATGCTCGAGCTAGTAGGCTAGGTCTCTGTACTGGTCCTCCATAAACTGATGGGTCTGGTTTTGCTCCTCCAAATGAGCAATTCGAGCCTCCAACTCCTCATTTCTGTCAGTCAACCCCTCGATGATATCATCAGCAGTGGACCCCATGCCATCAATATCAGCAGGTGGCTCCTCCCCCTCGGCCTCGGGATCCTCCTCCTCAGTATCAGGGTCCTGACTACCAGACCTCATCACCCCCACCTACTACTGGCTCTGGCAGCTCCCTATGGTAGTCCTCCTCCGGCTCGGACTCCTCCTGTAACAATCCCGGGGCAATAGGAGCATAGCCCACCAGCTGCTCCGCCACTACCGGTATGTCTATAAATACCTCCTCCTCACGGGCTCCACTGGTCTCCCCTACAGTAGCCATCCTACAAACACACAAAAACTAACATTAGTACAACAATAAAATATATTCATTGAAGAAATGAAGTTATATTTCATTGGGTACTACTCGACTCGATGAATTCCCCAATTCATCAAAACCACATATGATGAATCTCCTCGATTTATCTCCTAACACTCGATACGAGTTTACTATGAAGGTTATATCCTAGGTTTCGCGATCCTAAAGTTTATAACCTACAGCTTTGATACCAACCTGTGACGCCCCCAAATTCGGGTTACCAAATACCCGGATCCGGTCATCACGATCCAACATACACATCCACCTATAACAACATATGGTATCTAAAATGCGGAATAAAATAAACATACGTTGTTCATTACAAGGTGTTACTAGTCCCAGAATACGATTAACCTTAAACAATTACACAATCCATACCCTAAACAGCTATCAGGGTTTAAATTACATTAACGGTAATTAACTAACACATGAATCTAAAGTCTGCTACGAGAAGTCTATCATTTCATCTTTTCTTTTCCTTTGTTCTTCCCTGACGTCTCGGGTTTAGCTGCAATGAAGTCATGATATAGCAAGAATGAGCAACGAGTTTGCCCAGCAAGTTTAAGGTGCAGCAATAAAGATATATCATGATGAAGGGATATCAAAGGAATTTCAACAATAGAATAATCAGAAGCAAGAACATTAAATGTTTTTAGAACAATTGATAGTCAAATAGACTTTGAACGATAACTTCCAAAGGAGTCAATAACTGGTTGACCCTCTGGTTACTGGCTACAGAATAACGTACTTGAGGGGATCAGCCTCGCGTACCTTATGTATATGCATAACATTTAATTCTGCTATTTGTACCTTATATACGGTACGTGGGGTACTCCCCTATAAATAAAGGGGTGTTCATACAGTCTAAGAATCCTTACCATTGATTGGTTCGGATATGTGACGCCCCCAAATTCGGGTCTCCAATACCCGGATCCGGTCATCACGATCCAATACAAACATTCACCTCTAACAACATATGGTAACTAAAATGCGGAATAAAATAAACATACGTTGTTCATTACAAGGTGTTACTAGTCCCAGAATACAAATAACCTTAAACACATACACAATCCGTACCCTAATAACTATCAGGGATTAAATTACATTACAGTAATTGACTACACATAATTTTATTTTCTGCTACATGAAGTCTATCACTTCATCTTTTCCTTCCCTTTGTTCTTCCCTGACGTCTCGGGTTTAGCTGCAATGAGATCATGATATAGCAAGAATGAGCAACGAGTTTGCCCAGCAAGTTTAAAGTATGACAATAAGGATATATCATGATGAAGGAATATTAAGGAATTTCAACATTAGAAAAAATCAGAAGCAAAACAATAATTGCTTTTAGAACAATTGATAGTCAAATAGACTTTGAACGATAACTTCCAAAGGAGTCAATAGCTGGTTGACCCTCTGGTTACTGGCTACAGAATAACGTACTTGAGGGGATCAGCCTCGCGTACCCTATGTATATGCATAACATTTAATTCTGCTATTTGTACCTTATATACGGTACGTGGGGTACTCCCCTATAAATAAAGGGGTGTTCATACAGTCTAAGAATCCTTGCCATTGATTGGTTCGGATAGCCTTTATAAATTTTCACAAAATTGTCTGACCGAACAAGGGTTCAGACTTAACCATGAATGGTTTATAGATTTCTGAATTTAAATATACGAATTCGAATGCACGAATGTCAATAAATATACCGATGTGGAATAATTCTGAAAGTAATTAGACCACTTAAAGCATGCTTGGAGATAAAATTCAAGCTTAAAGAACAACTTGCAATAATATATATACCTTTTGCATGAATTAAAATACTGCATAAGGTTTTAGAAGTATTGCTCAATGTGAAAGTTGAGTAAGAAGAACTTGCAATAATGTAAGAAGTTTAGGGTTAGGAACTTGCCTGTTTGCTCAGCTACAATTTAAATCTTAGCTTTAATTAATTGCTCTCGAGTGACCTATCATCGGGTAAAGTTGATTTATCAATTAACAGTTGTATATTGGCACCTCTTACTATACCTTTTACTCAACAGGTAAAATTCATCACCTATATTTAATTACTAATTAACATTAGCTAACAGAAAATTATTGATGACCTTTAGCTATTATTTAAACAGATAATAATTAATCATGGTCACTATCATTTGAATACTCAATTTATTACCTTTAATTGTATCTAGGTATGGTTTAACAATCCTTATAAAATAAATTTATTTTGGTTTAAAGATAACGGAAAACCCTTGATCATTTATTTATTAAGGTCCAAAAATAATTAACGTATTAATCTCCCTCATACTTGATCATCATTTCATTGATGATTAAGTACTTACCATCCTTATTATTTCTTAACTTTATTTATACTTAATTATTATAATAATCAAATACTTAGTACCTTTATTTATTATGTATTGGAAAAAATAATAAATAATTATCTTATTAACTTTATTCATATTTAATTATTATTATTGTTAAATAATAATTAAATATTTATTATCTTTATTTATTATTTATTGGAAAAATAATAAATAATTATTTTATTAACTTTATTCATATTTAATTATTATTATTGTTAAATAATAATTAAATATTTATTATCTTTATTTATTATTTATTGGAAAAATAATAAATAATTATTTTATTAACTTTATTTATTAGTTACATTAACAAATCCTTTTGCAGATGCATTATTGACTCAAATTAACTATCCATTAATTAAGTCAACGCAATTAACTGCTAGAACCTTTGAGGTTCCTCACAAAAATTTTCCCATACAGTATAACCAATATTATTACTACTAGAACCTTCAAGGTACCTTGACTATGATTTTCCCGTTAAAGACCTAATACAGTGTCCAACCCAACCAACACAGTCAGTCCAAATACAGAAGAAGGAAGAAAGAAATGAATGGAATAACCACAGTATCACATTATCAGATTTCCCAAACAAATCCAAACACAATTTACATGAACTGTTACCGGATTTTGAAACTCCAAACTTATAATAAAGTTTCCAATTTTATACCACAATACAATTATACACTATGTAATACAAATCAACCAAGCTAATACAGTCAGCAATACCAAACTAATTACTGACCAAACTAATTACAGAAAATTTCCAAAGGACCTAAACCCACAAAATTTTTAGCTTCCATCTAAATGCAGAAAAAGGAAATAAGGAAGCAAATCAAATAACCATAGCAGCTCACTGTATACCTTGAGCCTGATCGTAGTGCGATTTTTCTCCTTCTTCCAAAATAATTCACCCAATCGGACATCCACTCCACCGCCGGTACCTTCGAATTGAAAATCGAAACCCCAAATTGGTTACCCCTGCTCCCTCTCTCTGACTAATTTCTGAACCCTAAAATTTTCCTTCACATTTGGGTCTCACAAGCAAGGGGGAAACTCAGTAGTTTCGGGGTCAATTTATAGGGGAAATCCTTTACCCAAATGGCTGGATATTACCTTAATTAGCCGGTCCAGGACCGTCGAGTAAAAATGAGCGGCGGCGACTGACCAGTCCCATCATAGCTAGCACCGGCCGGCAATTTCGAGCCGCACGCGTCGTCGTCGGTCGTGTCGCCAGATTTCAGGGACCCTTGGTCCGATTGGAGTAGCTCGGTCGTTCCTTCAAGTCTTAGACTAGACCGCTGGTTACCTTAACCTTTCGCCGGCTTGCTGGCAAGCTGTCGACAGCGTTCCTCTCGTTCCGTCTGGTCACTTGATGGAGAGAACCCTAGGCCTAGATTGGTTCAGCTAAATGAGCGCCTAGGGCTTACTTTGGTTTTGGTCTGAGGATTTGATCTCGCTTGATTTGATTTCTTTTCCCATTTGATTTTGCTAATGCTGATGTATCCCCAACCCCCAAATAAAAGGAGTTCAACCCGCCTGGAATGAGATAGGATGGACCGACCCGCTTGCTAAGGGTATGACCCGGCTGGTAAAAAGAATGGGCTCAACCCAATAGGGTTGGGCCATTTGAATTAATTAAGGGGCGGCCCAAAAAGAATTGATCAAAAGAATAATTATGGGTCCATCTTAACAAGATGAAAATTGGGCAAGTCCAATTTAATTTATCCATAATGTTTTTTTTTTTTTCTAATATTTTAAATTAAATAACTAACCTAATTGATTAATTATTTATCATGATTCTCTATTTAAAAGAATTTATTTATTAGTCTTCTTTCCAAATTTTCTTGCAATTAAATTCTTAGGGTTAACCCACTAATTTATTTAGACTATCGGTGAGTCCCTTTAATGCACAGAAAATTATTGGATCACATATTTATATAAGTAAATAATAATACTTACATGGATCCAATTAAATTTGAAAATTTAAATATAATCAAACTTATTTATTTAAATAAATTTGATTACAGTAGTGTTTAAAATTTCCTGGACATTACATCCTCTCCTCCTTATAAAAATTCCGTACTCGGAATTTCAATCTAAGGTTACTCAAATAACTGGGGGTAATTAGCTCTCATCTTCTCTTCGAGTTCCCACGTAGCTTCTTCCACCGCGTGGTTTCTCCAGAGAACTTTAACCGAATGAATTGTTTTATTCCTCAGCTTCTGCTCTTTTCTATCCAATATTTTGGACGGGAATCTCCTCATACGATAAATCTCTTTCGACTTGTATTGGTTCATAGGAGATGACATGCGTATAGTCTGGCTTATACGGACGCAACACTGATACATGAAACACGTTGTGAATGTGCTCAAGTTCAGGAGGTAATGCTACCTCGTACGCCACTTCTCGCCTATCCTCCTTAATATCTCAAAAGGTCCTATGAACCTAGGGCTCAATTTACCCTTCTTCCCAAAACGGATCTTCCCATCTTCCAGGGAGATACCTTCAGAAACACAAAACTTCCAACTTCAAAGTCTCGTTTCTGGCGATGTTAAATCGGCATACTTTTTCTGACGATCCTGGGCTGCTACTAACCGTTGTCTTATTACTTTAATAATTTCCACAGTTTGTTGTACCAATTCTGGTCCCAACAACCTCCGTTCACCAACTTCATCCCAACACAACGGCGTTCGACACTTTCTTCCATACAATGCTTCGTACGGTGGCATACCAATGCTAGCATGGTAACTATTGTTGTAGGCGAACTCTACCAGTGGCAAATGATCGTCCCAGCTGCCACTTAAGTCCATCACAACTGCCCGGAGCATATCCTCTAGAGTCTGAATTGTTCGCTCACTCTGACCATCAGTCTGAGGGTGATATGCCGTACTCATTCTTAACTGTGTCCCCAGTCTTTCCTGTAGACTTCTCCAAAAATTTGACGTGAAGCGCGGATCCCTGTCAGACACAATAGATACCGGCACTCCATGTCGTGATACTATTTCCTTCACGTAAAGTTTCGCCAACTGTTCCAATTTATACCTGATCTTGATCGGTAGAAAGTGGGCAGACTTGGTCAACCGATCTACAATCACCCAAATGGCGTCTAGACCCTTTTGAGTTGTCGGGAGTCCTACCACAAAATCCATTGTGATGTGCTCCCACTTCCATTCTGGAATCTCCAAAGGTTGCAATAATCCGCTCGGCCGCTGGTGCTCCGCCTTGATCCTCTGACAGGTTAAACACCGGCTGACGAATTCGGCAACTTCCCCCTTCAAATGCGGCCACCAATAATGCTGACGAAGATCTTGATACATCTTGGTGCTACCTGGATGTACCGAAAATCTTGTATTATGGGCCTCCTGCAAAATTTCTTCCCTTAGGTCCGGTACATAGGGTATCCAGATCCTTCCCTCGAATCTCAGCAATCCTGCGCTGTCAACCTTGTACTTCGATGCTTTTCCCTCCGATAATTGTTTCTTAATGTCAATGCATTCTTCATCAAATTCTTGAGCCTCCTGTATCTTATCCAGTAGAGTTGGACCTACCGTCACGGCGAACACCTTTTCGTCCACCTCCATTGGATACCTAACTTCTAGCTCCAGACGTTCAAAGTCCCGTATCAACTCCTCCTGGACTGTCAGCTGCATCAGTTTCACCTTGCCTTTCCTACTTAAGGCATCAGCCACTACATTTGCTTTGCCCGGATGGTACAGAATTTCACAGTCGTAGTCCTTGATCAATTCTAACCATCGGCGTTGCCTCATGTTCAGCTCCTTTTGAGTGAAGATATATTTCAGACTTTTGTGATCTGTATATATCTCGCACTTCTCCCCGTATAGGTAATGTCTCCAAATCTTCAAGGCGAAAACTACCGCTGCTAACTCCAAGTCATGAGTCGGATAACCCTTCTCATAGTCCTTCAGTTGTCGTGATGCGTACGCCACGACCTTGCCGTGTTGCATCAGTACACAGCCAAGACCTTTGTGTGATGCATCGCTGTACACTACGAAACCCCCAGTGTTGTCCGGTAAGGTCAACACTGGTGCTTGGCTGAGTCTCTTCTTCAACTCCATGAAACTCTCCTCACACTTCTCCGTCCAAACAAACTTGACTGTTTTCCTGGTGAGATAGGTCAACGGCGATGCTATCTTTGAAAAATCCTGGATGAATCTCCGGTAGTATCCCGCTAATCCCAAGAAACTCCGGATCTCTGTCGGCGTCTTCGGCTGTTCCCAGTTGATAACCGCTTCTACTTTTGCTGGGTCCACCGAAACACCATTCTTGTCTATAACATGACCCAGAAACTGTACCCTCTGCAACCAAAACTCACACTTCGAAAATTTTGCGTACAATTTCTCCCTCCTGATAGCTTCTAATACAATTCTTAAGTGTTCAGCATGCTCCTCCTCTGTTCCTGAATACACCAGGATGTCATCGATGAATACGACTACGAACTTGTCCAAGTACCGCTTGAACACTCTATTCATCATATCCATGAATGCTGCTGGCGCATTCGTCAACCCAAAAGACATTACCAGGAACTCGAAGTGCCCATAACGAGTCCTGAATGCAGTCTTTGGGATATCTTCCTGCCTCACCTTCAGCTGATGGTAGCCTGTTCTTAAGTCGATTTTTGAAAAGTACTTCGCTCCCTTGAGTTGATCGAACAAATCGTCAATTCTAGGAAGTGGATACCTATTCTTAATCGTAACTTTGTTCAACTCTCGATAGTCGATACAAAGCCTCATTGAACCATCTTTCTTCTTTACAAACAGAACTGGCGCTCCCCACGGGGACACGCTCGGTCTGATAAAACCCTTATCCAACAGTTCCTGCAGTTGCACCATCAACTCCTTCATCTCCACAGGTGCCATCCGATACGGCGGCTTCGATATTGGTGCGGTTCCCGGTGCCAAATCGATAACGAACTCGGTTTCCCTATCCGGCGGCAGTCCCGGAAGTTCATCGGGGAAGACATCAGTGAAATCTCTCACGACTGGTATTTGACTCATCTCATCCCCGACCTGACGAGTATCGACCACATGGGCCAAATAACATTCGCAACCCTTCTTGAGTAATCTCCTTGTTTGCATCATAGTAAGACAACAAGATGGTTTTGGTGATCTGCTGCCATAGAATATCACCTTAGACTTATTAGAAGTCTTTAGGTGTACACATTTCTTCTTGCAATCAATGACTGCTCCGTGAATTGATAGCCAATCCATTCCCAAGATTACGTCGAACTCTCCCAGTCGAATTGGTATCAAATCCACATTGAGCTTAAATCCTCGCAATTCAACACAACAATTCCTATGAATGCATTCTACGGGGATAATTTCTTTGTTGGCTACTTCTACGTTCATAGGGTGTTCTAACTTTTCACAAGGTACATTTAATTGTCTAGCAAATTCTTCGGAAACAAAAGAGCAAGTAGCACCCGAATCAAATAGCACATATGCATTTATATCATTGATTGGGATGATACCTGACACCACGTCCTTGGATTCCATGGCATCCTGCACAGTCATGTTGAACGTGCGGGCTGTCGGCCTGTTAGCTTGACTGGCTGGTGGCCCGTAGTTCAACCGGTTGCTGTTTCCACTGTTGTTGTTGTTTCGGTTGCCACTCCCGGCGTCGCTTTTCCTCTTCGGACAGTCCTTGATCTGGTGGTCAGGAGATCCACAGGAGAAACAACCTCCTTTCGGCTTATTAGGGCACTGTGGGGCCATGTGCCCAGGTTGTCCACAACGGTAACACACGCTCTTCCCCTTCATGCATTCCCCCGTGTGGTTCTTGCCACAGTTGTTGCATCTGCCTGGCTTCTTTACCTCCCCTACAGATTTATTTCCCCCAGAGGACTGACTCTCGATCCATTTCCGTTTGTTGGGGTTACTGCCCCCACTGCTTCCTGCCTTAGGGCCCTCATGTCCCTTCTTCTTCTCGTGATTGTATTTGGCCAGGGCCTCACTGCCACCCTCTGCAATGATTGCCCTCTCCATCAATTCTGCAAATGTTCTGATTTTCAATACCGCCACAGAACGGTATAACCATGGTTTCAACCCCTGCTCAGACCTACGAGCTTTCCTTTCCTCTGTGCTGACTTGGTGAGCTGCAAACCGTGCCAACTCATTAAACTTAGCTGCGTACTCAGCCACAGACATGTTCCCTTGTTTTAGTTCTAGGAACTTGATCTCCATTTCCTGTTTCATGCTCTCTGGAAAGTAGTTTTCTAAGAACATCTCCTTAAAACGATCCCACGCGACAGTGCCTTCTTCAACTCGGCCCCGATTGGCCTTCCACCAATAGTTGGCTTCTCCTTTTAACATGAAAGTGGCAAAACTTGTTTTCTGTTCCTCTGCCACCCTTGCTACTTCAAAGACCTTCTCTATCTCTTCTATCCAGGTCTGCGCCTCGATTGGGTTAAGAGTTCCCTTGAACTCAGGTGGTCCGACCAATTTGAAATCTTTAAAGTTTGCCAGATGGTGCGTTGGCTCAGCTGCAGCTTGGGTTCTCTCAGGTGGTGGTCTGGATTGCATAGCCTCGGCCAGCATTTCTGCGAACATTCTCATTGGGTTGGTTTGGTCTCCCACCTCACTTTCTGACTCTTCGACCTGTCGGTTACGTGGCCTTCCCCTTGGCATGGTTTGGAATAAGGAACTGATGACTTTTACCTATAGATTTACATTTTACATCATATGTTATTAAAATAAACAATTAAAGGTAAAATATTTATCAACACATTTGACTTAAGTGAAACATCTGCATTTATATTCATATACCACTGTTTTGTTACAATGACTAACCCTGTGGCATACTTCTATAAATGCGCCACTATCTGTCCTATCAACAAATCATCCCCCTAGACAAAAGTGGGGAATCCTAATCTTTCCTCCCTCAAGACCACAAAAGTTGGGGTTCAACTGCTACCCCAATCATAACAACAAATATAAAGTTTCATAAACAAACATGACTATGTCCCTAACATAAACAAAAGTGGGACTGACTGTACTAGCAACTAATCAACCATCCTATCCCATCACTATACATCGTGACGGATCCGAGCCTGCTGGCCAGAAAAGACTGCTCCGTCCCCGATCCTGCGACGAACAGAGCGACTGGAATCCCCTACCTCAGTTCGGGGTCTACGGTAGGCTGCATCCAAGGCATGCCCCAGGGTCTCTATCCTCACTGCCCTGGCCTCTAGCTGGTCCTCCAACTGATCAACCCTCCTGGCCTCCCTGGCCCAGGCCTCCCTGACTTGCATCCTCGCAGCCACCTCTAGTCCGGCCTCAAACCTCATGGCCTCCTGTTTCGCCCTCAGGTGGGCGATCTGCAGATCCCGCTGCTCCAGTCTCTCCCTCAACTCAGCGTTTCGGGCCACTAGCTGATGTAGCAGTGGTCCGACCTGCTGTGCTGAGGACTCGTAGCCCTGCAGCTGTATCTTGGCCACCCCTAAATCATGCTCGAGCTGGTAGGCCAGGTCTCTGTACTGGTCCTCCATATACTGATGAGTCTGGTTTTGCTCCTCCAAATGAGAAATCCGAGCCTCCAGCTCCTCATTTCTGTCAGTCAACCCCTCGATGATATCATCAGCAGTGGACCCCATGCCATCAATATCAGCAGGTGGCTCCTCCCCCTCGGTCTCGGGGTCCTCCTCCTCTGGGTCCTGACTGCCCGACCTCATCACTCTACCCACAACGGGCTCCGGTAGCTCCCTCTGGTAGTCCTCCTCCGGCTCGGACTCCTCCTGTAGCAATCCCGGGGCAATAGGAGCATAGCCCACCAGCTGTTCCGAAACTACTGGTATATCTATGAATACCTCCTCCTCACGGGCTCCACTGGTCTCCCCTACAGCAGCCATCCTACAAATACGCAAAAACTAACGTTAGTACAGCAATAAAATATATTCATTGAAGAAATGAAATTATATTTCATTGGGTACTACTTGACTCGATGAATTCCCCAATTCATCAAAACCACATATGATAAATCTCCTCGGTTTATCTCCTAACACTCGATATGAGTTTACTATGAAGGTTATAACCTAGGTTTCGCGATCCTAAAGTTTATAACCTACAGCTTTGATACCAACCTGTGACGCCCCCAAATTCGGGTCTCCAATACCCGGATCCGGTCATCACGATCCAATACAAACATTCACCTCTAACAACATATGGTAACTAAAATGCGGAATAAAATAAACATACGTTGTTCATTACAAGGTGTTACTAGTCCCAGAATACAAATAACCTTAAACACATACACAATCCGTACCCTAATAACTATCAGGGATTAAATTACATTACAGTAATTGACTACACATAATTTTATTTTCTGCTACATGAAGTCTATCACTTCATCTTTTCCTTCCCTTTGTTCTTCCCTGACGTCTCGGGTTTAGCTGCAATGAGATCATGATATAGCAAGAATGAGCAACAAGTTTGCCCAGCAAGTTTAAAGTATGACAATAAGGATATATCATGATGAAGGAATATTAAGGAATTTCAACATTAGAAAAAATCAGAAGCAAAACAATAATTGCTTTTAGAACAATTGATAGTCAAATAGACTTTGAACGATAACTTCCAAAGGAGTCAATAGCTGGTTGACCCTCTGGTTACTGGCTACAGAATAACGTACTTGAGGGGATCAGCCTCGCGTACCCTATGTATATGCATAACATTTAATTCTGCTATTTGTACCTTATATACAGTACGTGGGGTACTCCCCTATAAATAAAGGGGTGTTCATACAGTCTAAGAATCCTTGCCATTGATTGGTTCGGATAGCCTTTATAAATTTTCACAAAATTGTCTGACCGAACAAGGGTTCAGACTTAACCATGAATGGTTTATAGATTTCTGAATTTAAATATACGAATTCGAATGCACGAATGTCAATAAATATACCGATGTGGAATAATTCTGAAAGTAATTAGACCACTTAAAGCATGCTTGGAGATAAAATTCAAGCTTAAAGAACAACTTGCAATAATATATACCTTTTGCATGAATTAAAATACTGCATAAGGTTTTAGAAGTATTGCTCAATGTGAAAGTTGAGTAAAAAGAACTTGCAATAATGTAAGAAGTTTAGGGTTAGGAACTTGCCTGTTTGCTCAGCTACAATTTAAATCTTAGCTTTAATTAATTGCTCTCGAGTGACCTATCATCGGGTAAAGTTGATTTATCAATTAACAGTTGTATATTGGCACCTCTTACTATACCTTTTACTCAACAGGTAAAATTCATCACCTATATTTAATTACTAATTAACATTAGCTAACAGAAAATTATTGATGACCTTTAGCTATTATTTAAACAGATAATAATTAATCATGGTCACTATCATTTGAATACTCAATTTATTACCTTTAATTGTATCTAGGTATGGTTTAACAATCCTTATAAAATAAATTTATTTTGGTTTAAAGATAACGGAAAACCCTTGATCATTTATTTATTAAGGTCCAAAAATAATTAACGTATTAATCTCCCTCATACTTGATCATCATTTCATTCATGATTAAGTACTTACCATCCTTATTATTTCTTAACTTTATTTATACTTAATTATTATAATAATCAAATACTTAGTACCTTTATTTATTATGTATTAGAAAAATAATAAATAATTATCTTATTAACTTTATTCATATTTAATTATTATTATTGTTAAATAATAATTAAATATTTATTATCTTTATTTATTATTTATTGGAAAAATAATAAATAATTATTTTATTAACTTTATTCATATTTAATTATTATTATTGTTAAATAATAATTAAATATTTATTATCTTTATTTATTATTTATTGGAAAAATAATAAATAATTATTTTATTAACTTTATTTATTAGTTACATTAACCAATCCTTTTGCAGATGCATTATTGACTCAAATTAACTATCCATTAATTAAGCCAACGCAATTAACTGCTAGAACCTTTGAGGTTCCTCACAAAAATTTTCCCATACAGTATAACCAATATTATTACTACTAGAACCTTCAAGGTACCTTGACTATGATTTTCCCGTTAAAGACCTAATACAGTGTCCAAACCCAACCAACACAGTCAGTCCAAATACAGAAGAAGGAAGAAAGAAATGAATGGAATAACCACAGTATCACATTACCAGATTTCCCAAACAAATCCAAACACAATTTACATGAACTGTTACCGGATTTTGAAACTCCAAACTTATAATAAAGTTTCCAATTTTATACCACAATACAATTATACACTGTGTAATACAAATCAACCAAGCTAATACAGTCAGCAATACCAAACTAATTACTGACCAAACTAATTACAGAAAATTTCCAAAGGACCTAAACCCACAAAATTTTTAGCTTCCATCTAAATGCAGAAAAAGGAAATAAGGAAGCAAATCAAATAACCATAGCAGCTCACTGTATACCTTGAGCCTGATCGTAGTGCGATTTTTCTCCTCCTTCCAAAATAATTCACCCAATCGTACATCCACTCCACCGCCGGTACCTTCGAATTGAAAATCGAAACCCCAAATTGGTTACCCCTGCTCCCTCTCTCTGACTAATTTCTGAACCCTAAAATTTTCCTTCACATTTGGGTCTCACAAGCAAGGGGAAAAATCAGTAGCTTCGGGGTCAATTTATAGGGGAAATCCTTTACCCAAATGGCTGGATATTACCTCAATTAGCCGGTCCAGGACCGTCGAGTAAAAATGAGCGGCGGCGACTGACCAGTCCCATCATAGCTAGCACCGGCCGGCAATTTCGAGCCGCACGCGTCTTCGTCGGTCGTGTCGCCAGATTTCAGGGACCCTTGGTCCGATTGGAGTAGCTCGGTCGTTCCTTCAAGTCTTAGACTAGACCGCTGGTTACCTTAACCTATCGCCGGCTTGCTGTCAAGCTGTCGCCAGCCTTCCTCTCGTTCCGTCTGGTCACTTGATGGAGAACCCTAGGCCTAGATTGGTTCAGCTAAATGAGCGCCTAGGGCTTGCTTGGTTTTGGTCTGAGGATTTGATCTCGCTTGATTTGATTTCTTTTCCCATTTGATTTTGCTAATGCTGATGTATCCCCAACCCCCAAATAAAAGGAGTTCAACCCGCCTGGAATGAGATAGGATGGACCGACCCGCTTGCTAAGGGTATGACCCGGCTGGTAAAAAGAATGGGCTCAACCCAATAGGGTTGGGCCATTTGAATTAATTAAGGGGCGGCCCAAAAAGAATTGATCAAAAGAATAATTATGGGTCCATCTTAACAAGATGAAAATTGGGCAAGTCCAATTTAATTTATCCATAATGTTTTTTTTTTTTTTCTAATATTTTAAATTAAATAACTAACCTAATTGATTAATTATTTATCATGATTCTCTATTTAAAAGAATTTATTTATTAGTCTTCTTTCCAAATTTTCTTGCAATTAAATTCTTAGGGTTAACCCACTAATTTATTTAGACTATCGGTGAGTCCCTTTAATGCACAGAAAATTATTGGATCACATATTTATATAAGTAAATAATAATACTTACATGGATCCAATTAAATTTGAAAATTAAATATAATCAAACTTATTTATTTAAATAAATTTGATACAGTGTTTAAAATTTCCTGGACATTACATCCTCTCCTCCTTATAAAAATTCCGTACTCGGAATTTCAATCTAAGGTTACTCAAATAACTGGGGGTAATTAGCTCTCATCTTCTCTTCGAGTTCCCACGTAGCTTCTTCCACCGCGTGGTTTCTCCAGAGAACTTTAACCGAATGAATTGTTTTATTCCTCAGCTTCTGCTCTTTTCTATCCAATATTTGGACGGGAATCTCCTCATACGATAAATCTCTTTCGACTTGTATTGGTTCATAGGAGATGACATGCGTATAGTCTGGCTTATACGGACGCAACACTGATACATGAAACACGTTGTGAATGTGCTCAAGTTCAGGAGGTAATGCTACCTCGTACGCCACTTCGCTTATCCTCCTTAATATCTCAAAAGGTCCTATGAACCTAGGGCTCAATTTACCCTTCTTCCCAAAACGGATCTTCCCTTTCCAGGGAGATACCTTCAGAAACACAAAACTTCCAACTTCAAAGTCTCGTTTCTGGCGATGTAAATCGGCATACTTTTTCTGACGATCCTGGGCTGCTACTAACCGTTGTCTTATTACTTTAATAATTTCCACAGTTTGTTGTACCAATTCTGGTCCCAACAACCTCCGTTCACCAACTTCATCCCAACACAACGGCGTTCGACACTTTCTTCCATACAATGCTTCGTACGGTGGCATACCAATGCTAGCATGGTAACTATTGTTGTAGGCGAACTCTACCAGTGGCAAATGATCGTCCCAGCTGCCACTTAAGTCCATCACAACTGCCCGGAGCATATCCTCTAGAGTCTGAATTGTTCGCTCACTCTGACCATCAGTCTGAGGGTGATATGCCGTACTCATTCTTAACTGTGTCCCCAGTCTTTCCTGTAGACTTCTCCAAAAATTTGACGTGAAGCGCGGATCCCTGTCAGACACAATAGATACCGGCACTCCATGTCGTGATACTATTTCCTTCACGTAAAGTTTCGCCAACTGTTCCAATTTATACCTGATCTTGATCGGTAGAAAGTGGGCAGACTTGGTCAACCGATCTACAATCACCCAAATGGCGTCTAGACCCTTTTGAGTTGTCGGGAGTCCTACCACAAAATCCTTTGTTCTTCCCTCACGTCTCGGGTTTAGCTGCAATGAAGTCATGATATAGCAAGAATGAGCAACGAGTTTGCCCAGCAAGTTTAAGGTGCAGCAATAAAGATATATCATGATGAAGGGATATCAAAGGAATTTCAACAATAGAATAATCAGAAGCAAGAACATTAAATGTTTTTAGAACAATTGATAGTCAAATAGACTTTGAACGATAACTTCCAGAGGAGTCAATAGCTGGTTGACCCTCTGGTTACTGGCTACAGAATAACGTACTTGAGGGGATCAGCCTCGCGTACCTTATGTATATGCATAACATTTAATTCTGCTATTTGTACCTTATATACGGTACGTGGGGTACTCCCCTATAAATAAAGGGGTGTTCATACAGTCTAAGAATCCTTACCATTGATTGGTTCGGATAGCTTTTATAAATTCTCACGTAATTGTCTGATCGAACAAGGGTTCAGACTTAACCATGAATGGTTGATAGATTTCTGAATTTAAATATACGAATTCAAATGCACGAATGTCAATGCTTATACAGATGTGGAAAAATCTTGAAAGAATTAGACCACTTAAAGCATGCTTGGAGATAAGATACAAGCTTACAGAATAACTTGCAGTAATATATACCTTTTGCATGAATTAAAATACTGCATAAGGTTTTAGAAGTATTGCTCAATGTAAAAGTTGGGTAAGGAAGAACTTGCAATAATGTAAGGAGTTTAGGGTTAGGAACTTGCCTGTTCGCTCAGCTACAATTTAAATCTTAGCTTTAATTACTTGACCTTGGATAACCTATCAGCTGGTAGAGTTGGTTTATCTATTAGCATTGCGTAATTATACCCACTTATGTTATTTATTTAGCAGATAAACAATTCACCGAATACATTTTATTACTACATAGCCATCAGCTAAACAAAATTTTAATTTTAATGGCCTCTAGCTATTATTTAAAATAAACAATAGTTAATCATGGTTGCCTTTCGTTTGAGTACCCTTCTAAATGTGGGTTAAAATTTCTTATTCATTAGTTACAAAATAATTACTAAATTTAACATGATTTGATAACAACTAAATAGTAGTTGATCTCTTACTTAATCTTTTATTTACTTAATTACTATTCACCATAAGGGTAATTGAGTAATTATTACACTTGGTTCCTTATTCAACAATAATTAAATATTCAATGAATAAATTCTACACACACTTAATTATTAATAAATATTTATTGAATAATTATTGAGTGCTTGTTATCTTTATTTATTAAGGGCCACAACTAATTAACTTATTAATCTCCCTCATACTTAATCATCATTCCATTGATGATTAAGTACTTACCATCCTTATTATTTCGTAACTTCATTTTTTTCTTAATTATTATTATTATTAAATAATAATTAAATACTTAGTACCTTTATTTACTATTTAATAATAAATAATTATTTTCTTAACTTTATTCATATTTAATTATTATTATTATTAAATAATAATTAAATATTTATTATCTTTATTTATTATTTATTAATAAATAATAAATAATTATTTTATTAACTTTATTCATATTTAATTATTATCATTATTAAATAATAATTAAATATTTATTATCTTTATTTATTATTTATTAATAAATAATAAATAATTATTTTATTAACTTTATTCATATTTAATTATTATTATTATTAAATAATAATTAAATATTTATTATCTTTATTTATTATTTATTAATAAATAATAAATAATTATTTTATTAACTTTATTCATATTTAATTATTATCATTATTAAATAATAATTAAATATTTATTATCTTTATTTATTATTTATTAATAAATAATAAATAATTATTTTATTAACTTTATTCATATTTAATTATTATTATTATTAAATAATAATTAAATATTTATTATCTTTATTTATTATTTATGGATAACTAATAAACAATTATTTGTTAACCTTGTTCATAATTAATCATTAGATATTTATTATTAAACTTTATTATTAATAATAATTAAAATAAATAATTATTTAATTAACTTTATTATTTAATATTAATTAAATAATAATTAGAATATTTATTATCTTTATTAGTGATAATAAATAAATAATTATTTTTGTTAATTTTATTTATTAACATAATACTAATTAGTTTGCAATGTACTATTAACTTCAAATCAGTAACCTATATTTGGGTCGGTGATAGTACAGCTGCAACCCAACCCAATGAAAACATCATAACACCTTATATATTATAACAACACAGAAGGGAACTTACAAACCATCAGTGTGTTACAATATCATACTTGTCAATTCCAGTAACGCATATAAACACTAATTTCACTCGGCTGCTAGAACCCACACAAGCCTAAATCAATTTATCCCAACACAAGAAACAAACTGCCCAATTCGGCGAAACAATACTACAATACAGAGGAGAAAACGAAACAGCAACCCAGATTCCTAAATCAATTAACCCAACTCAGTACACTAACATACCTGTTGACCTAAACAAGAACAACATAATACCAGTTTTCTCCGAATCAAAACCAACCAGGTTATTAACAATTTATTACCAGATTTTAAATCCAAAAAAATTTTAATACAATGTTCTGGGTTTTCAAACCAAAGCAATACCCAAAACTAAATCCCAATACAGAGACATATTCAATACCATACATACAGTCCACAACCCAATTCGAGCCTGGAGAAGGAAAAATTTCATACACAACTTAAACAAATTTATCACAGTGGTTGAATAACCCATTTTTTATACCTTGAACTCGATCGCGTTGCGACTCTTCTCCTCCTACCGAAATACGAAATCAAGTTGGACATCCACAGCGAGCTGAAATCGAAATCCCCAATTGGTTACCCCTGTTTCCCCCTCTCTGATTAAACTCTCTATTTCTAACTTGGAACCCTAACTTCTAACTGGGGACTCCCAAAACAGGGGAACTTCGGCAGCTAGGGCCTTCAATTTATAGGGAATTGGTTACCCCATTTCTGGGTATTACATCACCTGCTCGAGCAATAACCAACGGTAGAAAGTGTAGGCTGTCAATTGCACATGTCAACCCATCAATTCAAGCTGCGATTTGCCGGCAACCCTCGAGCTGTGAAACCCCACCAGTCACGTCGCCGCACGCCCTAACCCGTTGGTCCGTTCGTCGTGTGTCCAGTCGCCCGTGGCGAAACTCGCTTCGCCTGCTGGTTCTTCTTCACGCCGTCGGTCGATTCAAGCCTTTCGCCGGCGCCTTTTCCCCCGTTCTTTACTCGACTGATGGATTGAAGCTTTGACAGAGGGTTTGACTGATTTGCTGATGGATCGCTTCGGTCTTGCTCGGCTGTTTGCCTTGAGGGCTTGAGGGTTTTGGCTTTCTCTCTCGGTTATCCCCAATTTGGTTTCACCGGTCAAAGCATTTCCCCAAATTGGCTACAGATATATGACCCTAAGAGAAACGGACCCAACCCGGCAAGAATAGGAAAATGGGTCGACCCGGAAGGAAAGGGAATTGGGCTCGCCAAATTTGGAGTTGGGCCGGTTGAAGTTAAATAAAAGTGGCCCAATAGGAAATAAAAGGAAATTTGGCCCAAATAAAATAAAAGGAAAATGGGTCCATTAACTTAACACCCTTATTAAATAATTAATTCCACTAATTACTTATTTAAGATATTTGTTTCCAATAATACCTCATTCGATTTATTTAATCCAATAATAGTGAAATGAATTTATTAATTAATTTTTCTTCCAAATTTCTTGCAAATTAAATCTTAGGGTTACTCACAAATTTAACTCACACTATTAATGAGCCCCTTTTTAATGCAAGAAAATTATTGGACCGTATAATTATAGTTAAATAATAATTCTCACGTGGATCCAATTAAAATTCATAGAATTATATAAAATGAATTTTATTTATCAAAATAAATTTGATACAATGTTTTAAAAATTTCCTGGACATTACAATAATGATACTTAGTATTAACCAATGAGTATTAGATAAATCGAATGGGCGTGTTAGGCGTACGCAATTGCGTGTCGCTTGGGCATTCGAATAGGCAAGGTGGGCGTATAGACGTGCAAGCGTCGTAACGCCGTAACTAGTGGGCATAACCTTGTTTAAAATTTTGTTTCTTATATGAATGGGACATTATAGAGTTGTATAAATAAATATTTGGTATCTGGTATGTAACTAATTGTTATGTGAATATGTACCTAATTGTGTAGGATATTAAGGAGCGTGTGTTGTAATATTGTAGCAGCGCTTCAGGCAAGTTTCCTAACGCTTGTCTAACCCTTGTGTTGGGCAAGTTCCTTAACTTCATTCTTTCTATATATTGAATGCAAGTTTCCTTACTCTAGCTCAATTTAATATTGGGCAGGATTTCTCAACCGTACAACTTTTGTTTATTGTGAGAGTTATTTATTGATTGAGCAATCATTCTATATTATTGCAAGTTTCGTGACTCAATTGGAGTTATTAATTTCAAATTATATTAGTGGATTAATTACTTTCAATTACCCCACATCAAGGATAAATTATTGATATTCGCAGCTTATACATTTGAATTCATTATCTGTTGTTGGACTGTGAAACGTTTAAGTTCTTTATTCATGAACTGTTTAAGGAAATAGTCTATGCCATTTGTTTCAGCTAGACATGTACATGTTATTATTTTAAAAGCTATCCAAACCGATTGTTGGTGCGGATTCTTGGACTGAGAGAGCAACCCTTATTTAGGGGATTTTAATGTGTCGGATATTCGATGCAGTCAGAGTTAAATGTTATGCATATACATGGTGTACGAGAGGCTGATCCCCTCGAGTACAACTGACGGGGCCAGGTTTTAAAAGAGTTAGTTGAATGATCGACTCTTTGGCCAAAAGTTCATGGTCGGTTGGACCACTCAGCAGTAAATAGTCATTATTCATTGTTTAATTTGAACCTTGATTATGTCATTTCAGCTATTTCATCAATGTTCATAAATTGTTGATCTATGCAGCTATTATTCTTATTCATTCATGATATATCTTCATTCTTGCTTTTAAACTTGCTGAGCAAAGTAGTTGCTCACCCTTGCTATATCATGAACCTATTGCAGTTAAGCCGGAGAGTTCCAAAGCGGGCAAAGGCAAAGGAAAGCTTAAGGAATAGTTATATGTACTATTCTGATATGTAATCATGGAATAGTTTTGTATTATTAATTTATTCTGCGATGTATTCTATTTAAGGTTATAGACCTTGGGACCGTAGTGAACCTTTTTGTAATGAACAACATATGTTTATTTATTCCGCATTAGTTGATTTATGTTGTTTAAAGGCGTATGGATGTATTTTGTCGTGAACACCAAATTTGAGGTATTGGTACCTGAATTTGGGGGTGTCACAGGTTGGTATCAGAGCTTTAGGTTATAAACTTTAGGATTTGCGAAACCTAGGTTATAACCTTAGTATTAAACTCGTATTGAGTACGCTAGGTGATGGATCGAGGAGATTCATTTGATGGTCATGTCTGGAGGTGGATTGTGGAAATCCATCGAGCCGAGTTGTGCATGATAAAATATCATTTCATTTTATCAATGAATATATTTTATTGTGGCACTAACATCTTGTTGTCTATTTGTTCTGTTTGTGGCTGTAGGATGTCTGAGATGGGAGAGTACAGTCCTGCTAGAGAGGTGGAGTTCACAGACATTCATGTGGACGCAGGGCAGTTAGTGGAGGTGCAGCCGAGTGAGCCAGAGATGATGGACACTAGGGATGAGTCCGAGGCCGAGTATGGTTCTGAGGAGGAGCCAGTTATTGGAGGAGTGCTGAGGCTGGTAAGCGATGAGGGGGAGGATGAGGACCCCGAGGAGGACCCGGTGACGGAGGATGAGGAGCCACCTGAGTATGCAGATGGCATGGGCACTACTGCTAGTGACATCATAGAAGAGCTAACAAATAAGAACGAAGAGCTCGAGAATCGAGTATCTCACTTAGAGGAGCAGAACCAGGAGCACCAAGACCGAGAAGAGCAGTACAGGTCATTGGCATATCAGACTTTCGGGGAAAAGACTGAGTTGACCCAGAAGTTGCAGGAAAAGGACCAGAGGATTGTCGAGCTAGAGGCAGAGGTTCACAGTCAGCGTGGGGTTTCTGTTCAGTTTGGTGTGTTGGTTTATGACCTCCTAGAGAGGAATGTGATGCTGGTAGGACAGATAGAGCGGGTAGAGGATCAGCTGGAGACTACTCATCTGGACCGAGATGAGGCTGAGGAGCAGTTGGCAGCCCGGACTACAGAGATTGATTCCCTCCGTTTAGGCTTGACTACTTCCATAGGCAGGCTGAGGGACAGGGTGAGGAGGTACCCCAGGGATGAGGGTAGCAGCAGGCGCGTGATTAGGCGCCGAGTGGTCGACAGGCTGGCTCGACGGGAGCTCAGGGTTGCAATTCGCCGCAGCAGGCGGTGATGTGTTATGTTATCATTATGTTTGCAGTAGGTCCCACTTTTGTTGTATTAGGGGCTTACTTATGTTGTAAATCCCTATGCTGGTAGCGTGCATGGGATAGTAGTTGAACCCCAATTTTGCTTCTAGTATAGGGGTGGAAGGTTATTATTCCCCACTTCTGTGTGTTAGGGGATAGTTAATGGTTGGCAGGCTATATCATTTAGCATTTGTAGAAGTATGCCACATGTTGAGTCTGATTGTATTAAGACAGTGACATATGGTTATAAATGCAGTTGTTTTATTTAAATCAAACGTGTTTGATAGATGCTTTTACTTTTTATTGTGGACTTAAATGATTTCTGCACATGGAATAAATCTATTAGTAAACGTCGACGATTTTCTTTTAGCAGATCATGGCACCAAGAGGACGACCGCGTAACCAAAGGGTGGAAGAGTCGGTGAATAACGAGGGGGGTCAGGCAGACCCTATGAGGACTTTTGTGAACTTGTTAGCTGAAGCAATGCAGGGCAGACAAGCCGCTGCGGTTGATCAGCCCGGAAGTCACATGACGAACTTTAAGGACTTCAAATTGGTAGGACCGCCAGAGTTTCGCAGGACTACAGACCCTATAGAAGCCCAGACATGGGTAGAAGAAATGGAAAAGGTGTTCGAGGTCGCAAGGGTGGCTGAAGAGCAGAAGACATCGTTTGCCACTTTCATGATGAAAGGAGAGGCAAATTACTGGTGGAAGGCGAACAAGGGTCGAGCTGGGGAAGGCACGATTGCATGGGCTCGTTTCAAGGAGCTGTTTTTCGAAAATTACTTTCCAGCAAGCATGCAGGCAAGCATGGAGATAAAGTTCTTGGAACTAAAGCAAGGAGGCATGTCAGTTACGGAGTATGCCGCAAAATTTAACGAATTAGCTAGGTTTGCTCCACATCAGGTGGACACTGAAGCTAGGCGAGCAAAGAGATTTGAACAAGGATTGAAACCTTGGGTGTATAGTAAGGTTGCGGTTTTGCAGATCAACATATTTTCTACGTTACTTGAGAAAGCAATCATTGCTGAGGGAGGAAATGAAGCTTTGGCAAGGCACAACCAAGATCAGAAAAAGAAGAAGAGCCATGATGGTCATAAGGAAGGTAGCAGTGGGGGAAGTAACCCAAATAAAAGGAAATGGAACGACAGTCAGATGACAGGAAGCAAATCCGGAGGGGATGCAAAGAAGGGTAATAAATGCGAGAAATGTGGAAGGAATCACTTTGGAGAATGCATGAAAGGAAAAGGAGTTTGTTTCAACTGTGGTCAACCGGGGCACCTTTCCCCACAATGCCCAAAGGCGAAGGCAGGAAGTTGTTTTTCTTGTGGCGCTTCAGATCATCAGAAGAAGGATTGCCCAAAGAGGAAGAGTGATGCAGGCAGTGCTAACCAAGGGAACAACAATAAGCTGACTATCGGAGGACCAACCCAGCAGAACAGACCAGTGGCACGCACCTTCAACATGACAGTGCAGGATGCGATGGAATCAAAGGATGTGGTGTCAGGTATTATTTCAATCAACAATATTAATGCATATGTATTATTTGATTCGGGAGCTACCTGTTCATTTGTGTCGGATGAGTTTGCTAAACGGCTAAATTTACCTCGTGAGAAATTAGAAAATCCAATGAATGTGGAAGTAGCTAATAAGGAAGTTATTCTTGTAGAACATATTCATAGAAATTGTTGTGCTGAGATAAACGGGTATAAACTGAGCGTAGATTTGATTCCGATACGGCTAGGAGAATTTGATGTAATTCTTGGGATGGATTGGTTGTCTAGTCACGGGGCTATGATTGATTGTCAGAAGAAAAGTATACACTTAAAGACTCCGAATAAGTCGAAGGTCGTATTTTACGGTAGTAAATCGCCGAGACAATCTTGTTGTCTGACGATGATGCAAGCGAAGAAATTACTACGGAAAGGTTGTATAGGTTATTTGGCTCACGTGGTTGATACCCGAAGAGTAGAGGGTGAACTAGGTCAGATACCTGTAGTAAGGGAATTCCCAGATGTTTTCCCAGATGAGATACCGGGGTTACCGCCGGATAGAGAAGTGGAATTTGTGATCGACTTAGTACCGGGAACCGCACCGATCTCAAGGGCACCGTATAGGATGGCACCGGTAGAGATGAAAGAACTGATGGTTCAACTGCAGGAGCTGCTAGATAAAGGATATATTCGTCCGAGTGTATCTCCGTGGGGAGCGCCAGTACTGTTCGTAAAGAAGAAAGATGGATCGCTTAGGCTTTGCATTGACTATCGGGAGTTGAATAAGGTCATGATTAAGAACAAGTATCCATTGCCCAGGATTGATGATTTGTTCGATCAATTGAAGGGAGCGAAATACTTCTCGAAGATTGACTTGAGGACGGGATACCACCAACTGAAGGTGAGGCAGGAGGATATTCCAAAGACAGCATTCAGAACTCGATATGGACACTTTGAGTTTTTGGTGATGTCGTTTGGGCTGACGAACGCGCCAGCAGCATTTATGGACATGATGAACAGAGTATTCAAGCAATACCTAGATAAATTTGTTGTCGTTTTCATAGATGACATTTTAGTCTACGCGAAGACGGAGGAGGAACACGTCGAGCATTTGAGGATCGCCCTAGAAACGCTGAGGAGGGAGAAGTTGTATGTAAAGTTTTCCAAGTGTGAATTTTGGCTACAGAGAGTGCAGTTTTTGGGGCATGTAATTGACAAGGATGGTGTGTCAGTGGATCCTGCCAAGGTAGAAGCAGTAATAAACTGGGAGCAGCCAAGGACGCCGACAGAAGTTTGAAGTTTCTTGGGATTAGCGGGTTACTATCGGAGGTTTATTCAGAATTTTTCAAAGATAGCGACACCGTTGACAAATTTGACAAGGAAGACTGTGAAGTTTGCATGGACGGACAAGTGCGAAGAGTGTTTCTTGGAGTTGAAGAAGAAACTTAGTGAAGCACCTGTGTTATCACTGCCAGATAATACAGGGGGATTTGTGGTTTATAGTGATGCGTCACACAAAGGCCTTGGGTGCGTACTGATGCAGCATGGGAAGGTCATTGCATACGCGTCACGGCAGCTGAAGGATTATGAGAAGGGATATCCGACTCATGACCTGGAACTAGTAGCAGTGGTGTTTGCTCTAAAGATTTGGAGGCACTATCTGTATGGGGAGAAGTGTGAAATATACACAGACCACAAAAGTTTGAAGTATATTTTCACTCAAAAGGAACTAAACATGAGGCAGAGGCGATGGTTGGAGTTGATCAAGGACTACGATTGTGAGATTCTATACCATCCCGGTAAGGCCAATGTAGTAGCCGATGCTCTAAGTAGGAAGGGCAGAGATAAGTTGATGATGTTGACAGCTCAAGAGGAACTGATCAAGGATATGGAAAGACTGGAGTTGGAAGTCAAGTATCAGACAAATGCAGACGAGAAACTGTTCGCGGTCGCGGTAGAGGCGAGTCCGACTTTATTAGACAAGATAAAAGAGGCTCAAGAAATGGATGATGAATGTGTCGCCATAAAGAAGCGAATCTCAGAAGAAGAGGAATTAAAGTACAAGTCTGATAGCACGAGATTGCTAAGATTTGAGGGAAGGATCTGGATACCAATGGTTCCGGAGTTGAGAGAAGAGATTCTGCAAGAAGCTCATTCTACAAAGTATTCGATACACCCTGGTAGTACCAAGATGTATCAGGATTTGCGCCAACACTTCTGGTGGCCGAACATGAAGAGGGAGGTCGCAGAATGTGTTGGGCGATGTTTGACATGTCAAAAGGTAAAAGCAGAACATCAGAAACCAGGTGGACTGCTACAACCACTGGAGATTCCGGAGTGGAAGTGGGAGCATATCACGATGGATTTTGTGACGGGGCTTCCACCAACTCAGAAAGGTTACAACGCGATTTGGGTGATCGTGGTCCGTTTAACTAAATCTGCACATTTTCTATCGATCAAGATAAGATACAATCTAAAGCAGCTAGCAAAATTATATGTGAAAGAGATTGTGTCGCGACATGGGGTGCCGGTATCTATTGTATCTGATAGAGATCCGCGCTTCACGTCGAATTTTTGGAAGAGCTTACAAGAAAGATTGGGAACTCAGTTGAGGTTGAGTACGGCATATCATCCTCAGACGGATGGGCAAAGCGAACGAACGATTCAGACGCTTGAGGACATGCTTAGGGCATGTGTGATGGATTTTAAAGGCAGCTGGGACGATCATCTACCACTGGTGGAGTTTGCCTACAATAACAGTTATCATGCGAGCATTGGCATACCGCCATATGAAGCATTAAACGGAAGAAAGTGTCGAACACCTCTGTGTTGGGACGAAGTCGGTGAACGGAGACTGTTGGGACCTGAAATGGTGCAGCAGACCGTGGATGTCGTCAAAGTGATAAGATCTCGATTGGTAGCGGCTCAGGACCGACAGAAGAAATACGCCGATTTGCATCGACAGAAGCGAGACTTTGAAGTTGGGAGCTTTGTATTTTTGAAAGTATCTTCCTGGAAGGGGAAGATCAGATTTGGAAAGAAGGGAAAATTGAGTCCCATGTTCGTAGGACCCTTTGAAGTTTTAAAGAGGGTGGGTGAAGTGGCGTACGAGGTAGCTCTACCTCCAGAACTTGAGCATATTCATAATGTGTTCCACGTTTCGGTGTTGCGGCCATATAAACCCGACTACAAGCATGTGATATCCTATGAACCAATTCAAGTTGAGAAAGACTTGTCATATGAAGAGATTCCTGTCCAGATATTAGATAGGAAAGAGCAGACGTTAAGAAATAAAGTCATCCATTCGGTCAAAGTACTTTGGAGGAACCACGCAGCTGAGGAAGATACGTGGGAGCTAGAAGAGAAGATGAGGAAGAATTATCCGCATCTTTTTGAGTGAACCCGTTAAGTTTTCCGTACCTAGACTGTAATTCTGGGGACAGAATTCTTATAAGGGGGGAGGATGTAACGACCGAGAATTCTGAAATTTCCTTGTAATTCAAATTTTTGAATATTAATGATTATGTTATATTTTTATTAATATTATATTTGTGTTACGTGTTTAAAGGTTGTGTGACAATCTAGGTTATGGGAATGTATGAAATTTTACGTGTTATAGTTTTGTTTAAGTGAATAATTGATTTCGCTTAGCGTCGCTAAATCACTATTCACGGGGCACGTTTCCCGAGGCACTATTCATGCCATAATATTTTTGTGTCTTTTTCGATGTTAATAAATTTCATAAATACGTGTATGCGTACGAATAATTTTTCCTAGTGTCGGAAATTTTATTTGAGCTGATACGTGATTTTATCCGTATCCGAAATGTATTAAATGGGTGTTCCGAATATTTGGACAAATCCCATAATAATTATTTTTACCCATCCTAATATTTATGGTAATACCCATTTTAATTTTGGGTAGAGTTATTTACCAGTTTTGGTACAAAAGTGAGAGTTTTCGGATATATTTTTGGTATTTTCGGGTATCTAATTTGGCTTATTGCTCCAAGTGGGAACCACCAAACCACTTTCAACCAATCAAAATGCTAAGGAGTGAGAGAGTGGGGGGGTGCCGGCGCCACCTTGAGTTCCAAACCCATTTCCTCCCTAAATTCCTCCACTTCTCCAATAATCATTCATTCAACTCTCAATCCATTCCATTCTATTCCAAGTTGCTCAGCTGATAGAGAGAGAGAGAGAGTGAGAGAGAGAGCTGCTGATAGAGAGAAGGAAGAAGGAAGAAGGAGGAAGGAAGAAGAAGAAGAAGTCTAGAGAGAGAGAGGTGGTGCACGGGTGAAGAAGAGAAGGAAGCCAAAGCAAGCAAGAAGGACTCAAAGCAAAGCCTAGCAGTCTTCTTAACCTCTAGAAGAGATTTGTAGAGGTAAACCATCAACCAAAACTGATTTCATTTGATTTTGTGAAGATTTTCGAGTTTTGAAGGTTTTTGGAGCTTTTTAGCTCATGGATGATCTTTGCTGCGATTCTTGTTGTTTTTGTTTGTGTTGGATGTTTGTAAATGTTGTTAAGAGGTTATATAAGACATTAATAACATCAAAGTGGAACAAAAATGCAAGAAATCCGTACCTTGGCTTAATGGAGCAAGAACAATGGACAAAACATGGACTTTGGACTGTTGGACGATTTAGAGGACCTTGTAGCTATGATTTCGTGTTTGTTTGATTTGTTTGTTGTTATGATGTTGTACTTCCATGGGTTATGAGTTTAACCCAGTTGGAATGGAGTAAAAAGGGATTAAAACAAAGATTTGGTGATGATTTTTGTAAAGAACACGAAGAACACGAAGAACACGAAAATATAGCATGAGTTGATACTTTGGCCTAAGATTTGGCCATGTTAATGTTAATGAATAACTCTAAATTTTTGATATGTTGTAGCCCTATGTCTTAGGAGTCCATAGAGTCTAGAACGGACCAATTTGAACGTGTATAGAAGAAGTTATGGAGGTTGGAGTGAAGAAAGGTCGGATTGCACGAAGGTGGCAAGTCTGCAATTCTGGGCATTGGCGCAGCCTCACTGATCCTCACCGAGGCCTTGCCAAGCCCGCTGGTCATTGGCGCAGCCTCGCTGCTCTTCACCAAGGCCTCGCTGCCCTGATTGGCCCAGCCTCGCTGATTTTCACGGAGGCCCCGCCGACTCCCTGTATCCAAAATTTCCAACATGAACACCTTTTAGTAAAATGACCATAACTTTCTCATACGAACTCGGATTCGGGCGATTCAAGATGATCCGGAAAGCTTAGAGATAGACCTACAACATACATTAATTAGAATTGAAATTTATTACTTGGAACAATTTTGAAATTTGCTGTATTTAGGATTGTTGTGCAAACGGAGGGCATCGGTAATGCGCGTGCAACGTGTATTGCTTCCAACAATATAAGACAATGTTCTAAGTCCTAAAACATGATTGTTCTGTATTATAATGATACTTAGTATTAACCAATGAGTATTAGATAAATCGAATGGGCGTGTTAGGCGTACGCAATTGCGTGTCGCTTGGGCATTCGAATAGGCAAGGTGGGCGTATAGACGTGCAAGCGTCGTAACGCCGTAACTAGTGGGCATAACCTTGTTTAAAATTTTGTTTCTTATATGAATGGGACATTATAGAGTTGTATAAATAAATATTTGGTATCTGGTATGTAACTAATTGTTATGTGAATATGTACCTAATTGTGTAGGATATTAAGGAGCGTGTGTTGTAATATTGTAGCAGCGCTTCAGGCAAGTTTCCTAACGCTTGTCTAACCCTTGTGTTGGGCAAGTTCCTTAACTTCATTCTTTCTATATATTGAATGCAAGTTTCCTTACTCTAGCTCAATTTAATATTGGGCAGGATTTCTCAACCGTACAACTTTTGTTTATTGTGAGAGTTATTTATTGATTGAGCAATCATTCTATATTATTGCAAGTTTCGTGACTCAATTGGAGTTATTAATTTCAAATTATATTAGTGGATTAATTACTTTCAATTACCCCACATCAAGGATAAATTATTGATATTCGCAGCTTATACATTTGAATTCATTATCTGTTGTTGGACTGTGAAACGTTTAAGTTCTTTATTCATGAACTGTTTAAGGAAATAGTCTATGCCATTTGTTTCAGCTAGACATGTACATGTTATTATTTTAAAAGCTATCCAAACCGATTGTTGGTGCGGATTCTTGGACTGAGAGAGCAACCCTTATTTAGGGGATTTTAATGTGTCGGATATTCGATGCAGTCAGAGTTAAATGTTATGCATATACATGGTGTACGAGAGGCTGATCCCCTCGAGTACAACTGACGGGGCCAGGTTTTAAAAGAGTTAGTTGAATGATCGACTCTTTGGCCAAAAGTTCATGGTCGGTTGGACCACTCAGCAGTAAATAGTCATTATTCATTGTTTAATTTGAACCTTGATTATGTCATTTCAGCTATTTCATCAATGTTCATAAATTGTTGATCTATGCAACTATTATTCTTATTCATTCATGATATATCTTCATTCTTGCTTTTAAACTTGCTGAGCAAAGTAGTTGCTCACCCTTGCTATATCATGAACCTATTGCAGTTAAGCCGGAGAGTTCCAAAGCGGGCAAAGGCAAAGGAAAGCTTAAGGAATAGTTATATGTACTATTCTGATATGTAATCATGGAATAGTTTTGTATTATTAATTTATTCTGCGATGTATTCTATTTAAGGTTATAGACCTTGGGACCGTAGTGAACCTTTTTGTAATGAACAACATATGTTTATTTATTCCGCATTAGTTGATTTATGTTGTTTAGAGGCGTATGGATGTATTTTATCGTGAACACCAAATTTGAGGTATTGGTACCTGAATTTGGGGGTGTCACAACAGAAATTTGTTCTATTATGGGATGATGTATTTGCTGAATCGTGGGAGGTTTATAAAGAAATAAGACTGTGTTACCAATAATTATGTTATGCAATAATTGGCGTACTATGGAACAATTAATAATAATTATTTATTATATAACCTTAAATAATAAATAAGGATACTAAATGTTAATGAATAATAATTAACTAAAATCAATAAAGTAATTATTTATTATTATTTAATTATTAGTTAATATTAAATAATAATTAAGTATAAGTAAAGTTAATAATTAATTATTTATTATTTATCAATAAATAAAGATAATAAATATTTAATTGTTATTAAATAATAATTAAGCATGAATAAGTTAACAAAATAATTATTTATTATTTATCAATAAATAATAAATAAAGATAATAAATATTTAATTATTATTTAATTAAATAATAGTTAAGTATGAATGAAGCTAATAAAGTAATTAATTATTATTTATCCATAAATAATAAATAAAGGTAATAAATATTTAATTATTATTTAATCTTAAATAATAATTAAGTATAAGTAAAGTTAATAATTAATTATTTATTATTTATCAATAAATAATAAATAAAGATAATAAATATTTAATTGTTATTAAATAATAATTAAATATGAATAAGTTAACAAAATGATTATTTATTATTTAGCAATAAATAATAAATAAAGATAATGAATATTTGCTTAATTTACATTAATAATTAAGTGTGTGTGAATTAATACATTAAGTATTTAAATAATGTTGAATAAGGAACAAGAGTAATAATAATTACTAAATTACCCCTAAGGTAGATAGTAATTAAGAGTAAATCAACTAAATAAGTGATAAATTGTTATTCATTTGTCATTAAGCCAGAATAAACTTATTATTTATAACTAAATTAGCCCGTATTATGAGACAAGCAAAGGTAATAGTTGAGTCCTCAAAGGATAAGTAATCCTAATTAACTATCAATTATTTTAATAGCTAAGAGTCATTAATTAAATTCTGTTTAGCTAATGATTAGGTGGTAATTAAATATATATATTGAATTGTTTACCTGCTAAATAAATAGCATAAGTGAGTACCTCGATATACAGTTATGCAATGCTAATGGATAAACCAACTTTATCAACTGATAGGTTATCCAAGATCAATTAATTAAAGCTAAATTTTTTTATCTGTAGCTGAGCAAACAGGCAAGTTCCCTAATTTCATTCTTTCAGTATATTGAATGAAAGTTCTATCTTACCCAACTTTTACATTGAGCAATATTTCTAAACCTTATGCATTACTTTTAATTCGTGCAAAAGGTATATATTATTGCAAGTTATTCTTTAAGCTTGAATCTTATCTCCAAGCATGCTTTAAGTGGTCTAATTGCTTTTAAAGTTATTCCACATCTTTATATTTTATTGACATTCGCACTTGTGCAATTGAATTCGTATAATTATCTTAAGTGCTGAAATTCACGAACTATTCATGATTAAGTCTGAACCCTTGTCTCGGTCAGGTACGTATGTAAGAATTTATAAAAGCTATCCGAACCAATCAATGGTAAGGATTCTTAGACTGTATGAACACCCCTTTTATTATAGGGGAGTACCCCATGTACCGAAAATAAGGTACAAATAGCAGAGTTAAATGTTATGCATACACATAGCGTACGCGAGGCTGATCCCCTCAAGTACTCATTCTGTAGCCAGTAACCAGAGGGTCAACTAGCTATTGACTCCTTTGGAAGTTATTGTTCAAAGTCTATTTGACTATCAATTGTTTTAAAAGCATTTACCGTTATTGCTTCTGATAATTCTATTGTTGAAATCTCTTCCTATATTCCCTTCATCATGATATATCCTTATTGTTGTATTTTAAACTTGCTGAGCAAACTCGTTGCTCATTCTTGCTATATCATGATTTTATTGCAGCTAAACCCGAGACGTCAGGGAAGAACAAAGGAAAAGAAAAGATGAAGTAATAGACTTCATGTAGCAGAATTTAGATTTACGTATAGTTAATTTCTGTTAATGTAATTTAAACCCTAACTTTTATTTAGGGTATGGATTTGTATAAGTGTTTAAGGTTTTTCGTATTCTGGGACTAGTAACACCTTTGTAATGAACAATGTATGTTTATTATATTCCGCATTTTAGTTACCATATGTTGTTAGAGGTGAATGTTTGTAGTGGATCGTGATGACCGGATTCGGGTATTTGGAGACCCGAATTTGGGGTCGTCACAGGTTGGTATCAGAGCTGTAGGTTATAAACTTTAGGATCGCGAAACCTAGGTTATAACCTTCATAGTAAACTCGTATTGAGTGTTAGGAGATAAATCGAGGAGATTTATTATATGTGGTTTTGATGAATTGGGAAATTCATCGAGTCGAGTAGTACCCAATGAAATATAATTTCATTCCTTCAATGAATATATTTTATTATTGTACTAATGTTAGTTTTTGTGTGTTTATAGGATGGCTGCCGTAGGGGAGACCAGTGGAGTCCGAGAGGAGGAGGAGGTATTTATAGATATACCGGTAGTTGCGAAGCAACTGGTGGGCTATGCTCCTATTGCCCCAGGATTTTTACAGGAGGAGTCCGAGTCAGAGGAGGACTACCAGAGGGAGCTACCAGAGCCGGTTGTAGGTAGAGTTATGAGGTCGGGTAGTCAGGACCCTGATGCTGAGGAGGAGGACCCTGAGACCGAGGGAGAGAAGCCAGCTGCTGATATTGATGGCATGGGATCCACTGCCGATGATATCATCGAGGGGCTGACTAGCAGGAATGAGGAACTGGAGGATCGGATAGCTCACCTGGAGGAGCAGAATCAGACCCACCAGATCCGAGAGGACCAGTATAGAGACCTGGCCTATCAGCTTGAGCATGACTTGAGAGTGGCGAAGGCACAACTACAGGGCTACGAGTCCTCAGCGCAGCAGATCGGACCACTGCTACATCAGCTAGTGGCCCAAAATGCTGAGTTGAGAGAGAGGCTGGAGTAGAGGGATCTGCAGATCGCCCACCTGAAGGCGAAGCAGGAGGCCGTGAGGTTTTAGGCTGGGCTGGAGGTGTCTGCGAGGATGCATGTCAGGGAGGCTTGGGCCAGGGAGGCCAGGAGAGTTGATCAGCTGGAGGACCAGTTGGAGGCCAGAGCTGTGAGGATAGAGACCCTAGGACATGCTCTAGATGCAGCCTACAGGAGACCACGGACTGAGGTAGGGGAGTCTAGCCGCTCTGTTCGTCGCAGGGTAGGGGATGGAGCATTCTCTTCTGGTCAGCAGGCACGGATCCGTCACGATGTGCAGTGACTTGATGGAGCAGTTGATTTGTCTTTAGTATAGTCAGTCCCACTTTTTGTTATATTAGGGACGTATTTATGTTGTCTTGTGAAGCTTTATATATGTATTTATGCTGGGGGTAACAGTTAAACCCCAACTTTTGTGGACTTTAGGATGAAAGGTTAGGATTCCCCGCTTTTGTCTTGGGAAAAAGGTTATTGATGGATAGGGCACACAGTGGCGCATTTATAGCAGTATGCCACAGGTTTAGTCTTGTAACAAACAGTGGTATATCAATATAAATGCAGATGTTTCACTTAAATCAAATGTGTTGATAGATATTTTACCCTTGATTGTTGATTTTAATGACATATTATGTGAACTATAAAACTATAGGTAAAAATCAACCAGAATTCAAATCATGCCGCCAAGAGGACGACCACGTAACAGACAGGTTGAAGAATCAGAAAGTGAGGTTGGAAACCAAACCAATCCAATGAGGATGTTCGCGGAGATGCTGGCGGAAGCCATGCAATCAAGACCGCCACCTGGAGGGGCCCAAGCAGCAGCCGAGCCAGTGCATCATCTGGCAAATTTTAAAGATTTCATAATGGTTGGACCACCCGAGTTCAAGGGAACTCTTAACCCAATCGAAGCGCAGACCTGGATAGAGGAGATAGAAAAGGTCTTCGAGGTAGCATGGGTGGCAGAGGAACAGAAAACAAGCTTTGCTACCTTCATGTTAAAGGGCGAGGCAAACTACTGGTGGAAGGCCAACAGGGGCCGAGTGGAAGGAGGCATTGTCGCATGGGAACGCTTTAAAGAGATGTTCTTGGAGAATTACTTTCCAGAGAGCATGAAGCAAGAAATGGAGATCAAGTTCCTGGAGCTAAAACAAGGAAACATGTATGTGGCTGAGTACGCGGCTAAGTTTAATGAGTTGGCACGGTTTGCAACTCACCAAGTCAACACGGAGGAAAGGAAAGCTCGTAGGTTTGAGCAAGGGTTGAAACCATGGTTATACCGTTCTGTTGCGGTATTAAAAATCAAGACATTTGCAGAATTGTTGGAGAGGGCGATCATTGCAGAGGGTGGCAGTGAGGCACTGGCTAAGTACAATCCGGAAAAGAAGAAGGGTCATGAGGGCCAGAAGTCAGGAAGCAGCGGGGGCAGTAACCCCAACAAACGAAAATGGGTTGAGAGTCAGTCCTCCGGGGGAAACAAATCTGGAGGGGAGGTGAAGAAGTCAGGCAGATGCAACAACTGTGGCAAGAACCACACGTGGGAATGCATGAAAGGGAAGAGCGTGTGTTACCGTTGTGGACAACCTGGGCACATGGCCCCACAGTGCCCTAATAAGCCGAAAGGAGGTTGTTATTCCTGTGGATCACCTGACCACCAGATCAAGGATTGCCCGAAGAGGAAGGGCGACGCTGGGAGTGACAACCGAAGCAACAACAGTGGAAACAGCAACCGGTTGAACTACGGGCCACCAGCCAGTCAAGCCAACAGGCCAACAGCCCGCACGTTCAACATGACTGTGCAGGATGCCATGGAATCCAAAGACGTGGTGTCAGGTATCATCCCAATCAATGGTATAAATGCATATATGTTATTAGATTCGGGTGCTACTTGCTCTTTTGTTTCCGAAGAATTTGCTAGTCAGTTAAATTTACCTTGTGAAAAGCTAGAACACCCTATGAACGTAGAAGTAGCAAACAAGGAAATTATCCCCGTAGAATACATTCATAGGAATTGTTGTGCTGAATTGCGAGGATTTAGGCTCAATGTGGATTTGATACCAATTCGACTGGGAGAGTTTGACGTAATCCTGGGAATGGATTGGCTATCAATTCACGGAGCAGTTATTGATTGTAAGAAGATATGTGTACACCTAAAAACTCCTAATAAGTCGAAGGTGGTATTTTACGGTAGTAAGTCACCAGGACAATCTTGTTGTCTGACTATGATGCAAACCAAGAAACTGCTTAAGAAAGGTTGCGTGTGTTATCTGGCACATGTAATTGATACTCGTCAAGTCAGGGATGAGATGAGTCAAATACCAATCGTGAGGGATTTCGCTGATGTCTTCCCCGATGAACTTCCGGGACTGCCGCCGGATAGGGAAATCGAGTTCGTTATCGATTTGGCACTGGGAACTGCACCAATATCGAAGCCGCCGTATCGAATGGCACCTATAGAAATGAAGGAGTTGATGGTGCAACTACAAGAATTGTTAGATAAAGGTTATATCAGACCGAGTGTGTCCCCATGGGGAGCGCCAGTTCTGTTTGTAAAGAAGAAAGATGGTTCTATGCGACTTTGTATCGACTACCAGGAGTTGAACAAAGTTACGATTAAGAATAGGTATCCGCTTCCTAGGATTGACGATCTATTTGATCAACTTAAGGGAGCGAAATACTTTTCAAAAATCGACTTAAGAACAGGCTATCATCAGCTGAAGGTGAGGCAGGAAGATATTCTAAAGACTGCATTCAGAACTCGTTATGGGCACTTCGAGTTTCTGATAATGTCATTTGGATTGACGAATGCACCAGCAGCATTCATGGATATGATGAACAGAGTGTTCAAGCAGTACTTGGACAAGTTCGTAGTCGTATTCATCGATGACATTCTGGTGTATTCAGGGACAGAGGAGGAGCATGCTGAACATTTGAAGATTGTATTGGAAGCTCTCAGGAAGGAGAAGTTGTACGCAAAATTTTCGAAGTGTGAGTTTTGGTTGCAGAGGGTACAGTTTCTGGGTCACGTCATCGACAAAAATGGTGTTTCAGTGGACCCAGCAAAAGTGGAAGCAGTCATCAACTGGGAACAGCCGAAGACGCCGACAGAGATCCGGAGTTTCTTGGGATTAGCGGGATACTATCGAAGGTTCATACAGGATTTTTCAAAGATAGCATCGCCATTGACCAATCTCACCAGGAAAATAGTCAAGTTCGTTTGGTCGGAGAAATGTGAGGGAAGTTTTATGGAGCTGAAGAAGAGACTTAGCCAAGCACCGGTGTTGACCTTACCAAACAACACTGGGGGTTTCGTAGTGTATAGCGATGCGTCGCACAGAGGTCTTGGTTGTGTGCTGATGCAGCACGGTAAGGTCGTGGCGTACGCATCACGTCAACTGAAGGACTATGAGAAGGGTTACCCGACTCATGATTTGGAGTTAGCAGCGGTAGTTTTCGCCTTGAAGATTTGGAGGCACTACCTATACGGGGAGAAGTGCGAGATATATACAGATCACAAAAGTCTGAAATATATCTTCACTCAGAAGGAGCTAAACATGAGGCAGCGCCGATGGTTGGAATTGATCAAAGACTACGACTGTGAAATTCTGTACCATCCGGGCAAATCAAATGTAGTGGCTGATGCCTTAAGCAGGAAAGGCAAGGTGAAATTGATGCAGCTGACCGTTCAAGAGGAATTGGTAAAGGACTTTGAACGTCTGGAACTGGAGGTTAGGTATCCAATGGAGGCGGACGAAAAATTGTTTATTGTAACGGCAGGTCCGACTCTACTAGATAAGATACAGGAGGCTCAAGAATTTGATAAAGAATGCATTGACATCAAGAAACAATTATCGGAGGGAAAAGCATTGAAGTACAAGGTTGACAGCACAGGATTTCTGAGATTCGAGGGAAGGATCTGGATACCCTACGTACCAGACTTAAGGGAAGAAATTTTGCAAGAGGCCCATAATACGAGATTTTCGGTACATCCGGGTAGCACCAAGATGTATCAAGATCTTCGTCAGCATTATTGGTGGCCGCACTTAAAGGGGGAAGTTGCAGAATTCGTCAGCCGGTGTTTAACTTGTCAGAGGATCAAGGCAGAGCACCAGCGGCCGAGCGGATTATTGCAACCCTTAGAGATTCCTGAGTGGAAGTGGGAGCACATTACTATGGATTTTGTGGTAGGACTCCCGACAACACAAAAGGGTCTAGACGCCATCTGGGTGATTGTAGATCGTTTGACCAAGTCTGCCCATTTTCTACCAATCAAGATCAGGTACAAATTGGAACAGCTGGCAAAACTTTACGTGAAGGAAATAGTATCACGACATGGAGTGCCGGTATCTATTGTGTCTGACAGGGATCCGCGCTTCACGTCAAATTTTTGGAGAAGCCTACAGGAGAGACTGGGAACACAGTTAATAATGAGTACGGCATATCATCCCCAGACTGATGGTCTGAGTGAGCGAACAATTCAGACTCTGGAAGATATGCTCCGGGCAGTTGTGATGGACTTAAGTGGTAGCTGGGACGATCACTTGCCACTAGTAGAGTTCGCCTACAACAATAGTTACCATGCTAGCATTGGTATGCCACCGTACGAAGCGTTATACGGAAGAAAGTGTCGAACACCGTTGTGTTGGGATGAAGTTGGTGAACGGAGGTTGTTGGGACCAGAATTGGTACAACAAACCGTGGAAATTATTAAAGTAATAAGACAACGGTTAGTAGCAGCCCAGGATCGTCAGAAGAAGTATGCCGACTTACATCGTCAGAAACGAGACTTTGAAGTTGGTAGCTTTGTGTTTCTGAAGGTATCTCCCTGGAAAGGGAAAATCCGTTTTGGAAAGAAGGGCAAATTGAGCCCTAGGTTCATAGTACCTTTTGAAATATTAAGAAGAATAGGTGAAGTGGCGTACAAGGTAGCATTACCTCCTGAGCTTGAGCACATCCACAACGTGTTTCATGTATCAGTGTTGCGTCCGTATAAGCCAGACTACAAGCATGTCATTTCCTATGAACCAATTCAAGTCAAAAGGGACTTATCGTACGAGGAGATTCCTGTCCAAATACTTGATAGGAAGGAGCAGAAATTGAGAAATAAAGTCATTCATTCTGTTAAAGTTCTCTGGAGAAATCACGCAGTGGAAGAAGCCCCATGGGAACTCGAGGAAAAAATGAGAGCAAACTATCCGCAATTATTTGAGTAACCTTAGATTGAAATTCCGAGGACGGAATTTTTATAAGGGGGAGAGGATGTAATGTCCAGGAATTTTCAAAACATTGTATCAAATTATTTTGATAAATAAAATTCATTTTATATAATTTTATGAATTTAATTGGACCCATGTAAGAATTTTTATTTAATTATGTAATTATTGAGTCCAATAATTTTTTTATTTTTTTTTTGGCATTAAAGGGGCTTGATTTGCAAGAAATTTAGGAAAAAATAATAAATAAATCCATTTTATTAAATAATTCGAATCAAGAATTATTGGTAAAACAAATATTTAACTAATTAATTTAATTAATTATTCAATTAAAATGACAAGAGTATTATGTTATTCTAATTGGACTGGCCTGTTCCTCTTTCTTTTATTTTATTTGTTCAAACCGGCCCAACCCTATTGGGTTGAGCCCAATCCCTAAACCCAGTCGGTTGAAATAATCTCAATCGGGTCGATCCACTTTCTTTCATTCCAGTCGGGTTGCTCCAATTGGGGCTGGAGTATATCAGAACCAACAAAATCAATTGGGAAAGAAAACCAACCGGATCAAGACCCTCAAATCAAACTCTCAGACCAGTTAGCAACGGGAAGAAGGAATAGGGGTAGACCTAGCCAAACCCAATCAATCAAACGAGACCCAACCCTTCAGTCAATCATCGAGCGAGAAGCGAGAGCAAGGCGCCGGCGACAACTCGAGCCAGACGGACGACGTGAAGATCGACCGGCGGACTGTTCAAGGTTCAAGGCAGTTAATCGAAGCAACCGAGCGCTCCGTCGGCGGACCAAGGGTCCTAGAAAATTAGGGAGTCGACCGGCGACGTGATCGTGGCAGCGCAAGGCTCGAGGGCGACCGAACCAGTGCATCGGATGGGTGATGTAGACCATCAGGGGTGCCTCCTTCCTACCAACGGTTCTTGGAAAATCAATTGGGTAATACCCAATTGATTTGGGTAAATTTTTTTTTTTATAAATTGGACCCCCAGACCCCAAAGCTGCCGATTTTCCTTTGCTGTGAGTCTCAAATTTAGGGGAAAATTAGGGTTCCAAATTAGAGCAAGAAAGCAGTCACTGAGAGAAGAGAGAACAGGGAATTGATTTCGAATGCCCGCTGGATTCGTCGATTATTTTGGGAGAAGAAGGCGACAAGCAAATCGGTCGGCAGGAAGGTATATGAGTTGTGATGATTCAGTTAGTTCATTCATAGTTTTTCTTTAGGGATTGTATAATTTTTCTGAACTTGGAATTTGGGTTGCCGACTCTGTTAACATTGGTATTATAATATACATTGTTTCGGTTGTATTATGTTGTTCTTGTTTAGGTTTACAAGTCTGTATTGTGTTGGTTCACTTTGATTAAGAAAAACTGGTATTGGGTTACTTTTGTTTGTGGTTTGTTTTCGTTTGGGATTTGTTCTTGGGTTGTTTTCACAATACTGGATTGTGATGGTTATTTTGATTAAAAAGCTGGGATTGTGGTAGTAATGGTATTGAGTTGTATTTCCTTTTCTCTGTTATTGATTTTGTACTGCGATTAGGCTGGGTTGAGTCGTAGGGTGCACACCAGGTGGTGTTGTAATGCCCAAATTGGATTTTCCTTGTTTCATTGTAGTACTTAGCACTCTGTCAATAACAATGTTGGTATAAAATTATATTGTTGGCCATTCACAGAAATCAGGAACTAGCGTTGGTATTTTCCTTACTGTGTTGAGTAATGCTTGAGTTGGCTGGAATTATGTTACAGAAATTTGTTCTATTATGGGATGATGTAATTGCTGAATCGTGGGAGGTTTATAAAGAAATAAGACTGTGTTACCAATAATTATGTTATGCAATAATTGGCGTACTATGGAACAATTAATAATAATTATTTATTATATAACCTTAAATAATAAATAAGGATACTAAATGTTAATGAATAATAATTAACTAAAATCCATAAAGTAATTATTTATTGTTATTTAATTATTAGTTAATATTAAATAATAATTAAGTATAAGTAAAGTTAATAATTAATTATTTATTATTTATCAATAAATAAAGATAATAAATATTTAATTGTTATTAAATAATAATTAAGCATGAATAAGTTAACAAAATAATTATTTATTATTTATCAATAAATAATAAATAAAGATAATAAATATTTAATTATTATTTAATTAAATAATAGTTAAGTATGAATGAAGCTAATAAAGTAATTAATTATTATTTATCCATAAATAATAAATAAAGGTAATAAATATTTAATTATTATTTAATCTTAAATATTAATTAAGTATAAGTAAAGTTAATAATTAATTATTTATTATTTATCAATAAATAATAAATAAAGATAATAAATATTAAATTGTTATTAAATAATAATTAAGTATGAAAAAGTTAACAAAATGATTATTTATTATTTAGCAATAAATAATAAATAAAGATAATGAATATTTGCTTAATTTACATTAATAATTAAGTGTGTGTGAATTAATACATTAAGTATTTAAATAATGTTGAATAAGGAACAAGAGTAATAATAATTACTAAATTACCCCTAAGGTAGATAGTAATTAAGAGTAAATCAACTAAATAAGTGATAAATTGTTATTCATTTGTCATTAAGCCAGAATAAACTTATTATTTATAAATAAATTAGTCCGTATTATGAGACAAACAAAGGTAATAGTTGAGTCCTCAAAGGATAAGTAATCCTAATTAACTATCAATTATTTTAATAGCTAAGAGTCATTAATTAAATTCTGTTTAGCTAATGATTAGGTGGTAATTAAATATATATATTGAATTGTTTACCTGCTAAATAAATAGCATAAGTGAGTACCTCGATATACAGTTATGCAATGCTAATGGATAAACCAACTTTATCAACTGATAGGTTATCCAAGATCAATTAATTAAAGCTAAATTTTTTTATCTATAGCTGAGCAAACAGGCAAGTTCCCTAATTTCATTCTTTCAGTATATTGAATGAAAGTTCTATCTTACCCAACTTTTACATTGAGCAATATTTCTAAACCTTATGCATTACTTTTAATTCGTGCAAAAGGTATATATTATTTCAAGTTATTCTTTAAGCTTGAATCTTATCTCCAAGCATGCTTTAAGTGGTCTAATTGCTTTTAAAGTTATTCCACATCTTTATATTTTATTGACATTCGCACTTGTGCAATTGAATTCGTATAATTATCTTAAGTGCTGAAATTCACGAACTATTCATGATTAAGTCTGAACCCTTGTCTCGGTCAGGCACGTATGTAAGAATTTATAAAAGCTATCCGAACCAATCAATGGTAAGGATTCTTAGACTGTATGAACACCCCTTTTATTATAGGGGAGTACCCCATGTACCGAAAATAAGGTACAAATAGCAGAGTTAAATGTTATGCATACACATAGCGTACGCGAGGCTGATCCCTTCAAGTACTCATTCTGTAGCCAGTAACCAGAGGGTCAACTAGCTATTGACTCCTTTGGAAGTTATTGTTCAAAGTCTATTTGACTATCAATTGTTTTAAAAGCATTTACCGTTATTGCTTCTGATAATTCTATTGTTGAAATCTCTTCCTATATTCCCTTCATCATGATATATCCTTATTGTTGTATTTTAAACTTGCTGAGCAAACTCGTTGCTCATTCTTGCTATATCGTGATTTTATTGCAGCTAAACCCGAGACGTCAGGGAAGAACAAAGGAAAAGAAAAGATGAAGTAATAGACTTCATGTAGCAGAATTTAGATTTACGTATAGTTACTTTCTGTTAATGTAATTTAAACCCTAACTTTTATTTAGGGTATGGATTTGTATAAGTGTTTAAGGTTTTTCGTATTTTGGGACTAGTAACATCTTTGTAATGAACAATGTATGTTTATTATATTCCGCATTTTAGTTACCATATGTTGTTAGAGGTGAATGTTTGTAGTGGATCGTGATGACCGGATCCGGGTATTTGGAGACCCGAATTTGGGGTCATCACACAAACTAGTAGAAAACAAGCAAGCATTACAGCTGTTACCCCTATATGATTTTCATGGCAACGAAAAAAAAAATTAGTAGTAGAAAACTACAAACTAGAGTGCCATTTCTGTGCAATCTGAATTTTGAGTATTTAATAATATCATGAAAATGTAGAATAAGCAAAAACATAAATACATACACACAGATTGCCTCGTCTTTAGCAGATCAGTAACCATGATAAAAGCAATTTACTAGTGTTGTTTGAGAGACAAAAACCAACAACTAGAAAATTTCCAAAGCAATAACAAGAATTTACGCTTTCCAGCTCCATAAGCACAATATTAAATGATAGATCCTTCAGTTGCTGTAAATAACAAATGCAATATCATTAATATCATCTTCCAGTGAAAAATGTACCATGAAATAATTGGTGTTAGTTATTCAATCTTGTTTTCCATTCTACAATGTCTAGGGCCAGGTTAAACAATGAACCACAAGCTATAATAATTATCTTTACTGTTTGAATCTATAATTCCCCTTCTCCTAGCTTTAATGTGAATCATCACCTATTTATTAGTCTTCGCTATACGTGTCCAAACAATATTAGCTGATTTCAAAATTTGAGAAATTGCTATAAGACGATTGTACAGATTTGAGGCATCAAATAACCCAAAATGTGATTTTATCATAAAATTATAAATTCGAGTCTTTTATGGCCTACTCTCCTACAATAGAGCAAGTGAAGCACAAGATGTCAACCTGCCCTGCCCTACGGAATAGGTAACCACAATTTCTAATATATTATGTACCCTTCATACAATCAAATAGTTAAAAAGTACATCGATGAAATAATGATTAACAGCTTATTTCTCCAATAAGAAACTACAAAAAGAATCAAAATAACATTAACAGTACTCCGTCCAAACAATTTTATTTCTAAAACTAGACCCTTTTTAGTAGTATTTCACATAAGTTGTATGAACTTACTTTGTGTTATTCTGCAACAGACGAAAGTACATTGGATCTTGTAAAGATTCCTCAGGTAACAACTTGAATAATTGCAAAGCAATTTAGCCACATGTTGTAATGCTGTGGAAAAAAATACAGATGATTTCAACACTAGTAATGTAACATATAAGTTACAGATAAGGAAAAATAATCTCAAAATGAATAAAACTAATATATAACAACTGTAGGCAGACTTCATAAAGAAAAAAAGGAATCTATCCGTTATTGGCCATTCCAATATGAAAGATCAATTTTAGCAGACTTGTGAATACAACCAATCAAATTGAGACCAGTATACCATAGCACATTTTATCAACAGGGACATCCTCATAATAATGACAGGTAGCAAAATTATTAACTAAAATATCCATTTTTATCCATCAAATGAAACATTCATTGGATGAAAGTCTGCATATGCTCATTCATAGTATTGGTGTTGCAGCATGGTTAAGGGGAGATTATGAAAGGAGCAAACGAAGTGTGCCCTTAGAATAAACATCTGAATAAGCCAAGTCTATTAATTTAAAATGGTAAGGACAAGATCAAATAAAAGGAAGGTTAAAACATCAGAAGGTTACCATCTCACCAGCATATTAACAAGAACTATTTTTTTGTGCATTCTCAGTTGATATGACGATAATCAGAAGTTGTGAAAGTTCTTCTAATAGAAGACCAGCCTTTACAATCTCATGGGCATACCATAAAGGAAAATGAGAGGCAAACAAGTCACTTATTTAGTGTGCCATGATCAGTTCATAGAAAGACTTTCTGAAAATCGGCCAATCATAATCAACTAACTACTACCTCAGCATACACATAGTAAGAAAACCAATATGCAATAAAACATGAACCAATATTTTTTAAGCTAAACCCAAAACTTACACTGCACATTTGATAGCAATGACACAATAAATTGGTAGTAGTAACACTGGTATAAAGTTTAAGAATTCAGCATTTTCCTTCAATTTGCAAGTAATCACTTCTCACTAATTCTCTGATTTATTGATCCTTTTATAGTTGCAGTTATGTTAGACATGGGATATCCACATGAGCCATATTATTTTTTTGTTTCTTCACCAAAAATAAAATAAAATACTGAGACATCATCATCTTAGCTTAATTCAAAAAGGGGAATGCTAAATCAGCTCCATAACCAAATTGAGTCAAAACCAAACAATCATTGATAAATTAAAAGGAGCAAAATGAAGCAGGTAAAAATGGTAAGACTCATGTAGAAGTAAAGAGAATGAGAGTTTTTCTTACCGTATCTTGCCCATAGCTGAGGCTCGGTACCGCTGCACTCACGGATCAATATAGGGAATCTAGGGTTCAATTTTCTTTAGATCCTTGTAATTCTTCTCAACAAATGATCTATCAATCAATACAACTGGTAAAAAAAACTGAAATAAAAGAAAACGACAGAGGGAATCCAAGTACAAAGAAGAGAGAGAAAAGACCTAGTCGATGAACTAGCAAGTGAGGTTTGACAGAAGAGAATCCGTAGCTCTTTTAGATTGCGAGACAGATTTCCCTTAATTCTTAATTCTTTTTCACTAATCTCCTTCTAGCTCCAGTTTGTTCTTTGCTGCCCACAACAAAATGTATAACTGGAAAGAAAGCCTAGGCACTTCTTAAGCTGATCAGCTTTTTGATCCGAAGGCTATGATCACTTCTTAAGTTGATCGCATGTGTGCTTGCTTCTGATTGGTCCTTGAGGATGGTGAAGGATAGTTGTCATCAACCATCTTTTCATCCATTGGATAGCCCATATTTATTTTAAGCATAAGTAATATAAAATTTTAATTCCAAAAATTAAGACAATATTTTAAAACTAATTTTTTGTTTATTTGTATATTTAATTATTTTACCAAATATTATCTTTGTACTACGATATTTAATTAGTATAATACATACATATACTTATAGAATTTATTATAGCATGCAATATATTGTTTTATAAAGAAAATTATATACCTTTACTAATTAAAAAATATTTAGTAAACTATGTATATATCAATATATTAACTATGATTATGTAAAAAAAATAATATTTTTTTAAAAAAATATTTCAATTCATAATATATATTATTATAAAAATGGTATATTTAAAAATTATTTCTACCAATTATTATACAAGAAAAAAATTACATTTGTAATCTTTGACTTTTAATCAAAGAAATGTTTATCCTCTGATATGACAGGCCTACAACCCAATTTAACTAGATCGAAAAATGAAAAATAATAAAGGATTATATTTAAAGCAAATTAGCTTAAATATAACTCTAATAAGTCGTCACAAATAACATCCAAATTAATTGACTTTTAACGACAAGAATATAAAAAAAAATTCTTCAATTATCCATGTGTGCACGACAAATAATACTTGGGGCCCATATAATTGTATGTGGCTGCCAAACTAGTAAATATACGCTACAATAATTATAATATGTCAAAAAATATTAATAAATAAATAATCTCACACTTCAAGACCAAACCTCATTAAACAAACCCAATAAATAATTTTCTCACTTCAACTATTCATTGTCTTCTTATTAAATAAGATGATCAAGTTTTTTTTTAGAGTATACATGTAAACTTGTTTATCTTATTTAGTTTGTTAACTTTGTTTAATTTATTTGAATCTTAACTTATTTTATTAACTTTAATGTAATATACTTAATTTAATTATTGCATAATTTACCAAACAAAATTAAAAGATATTTTATAGATTTATAATATACCAAAATATTTTTTTATTGTTGATTTTTTAACCCAATACACATATAATAAATATCAAACAAGGTTAAATAAGTATATATAAATTCAAAAAAAAATACTTTATCATTTATCTCTTGCAAAAAAACTCAATAATACTATATAGCGAGTAATAATTCATTCGTAGATAATATTTTTCTTTGTAAAATTTTACCTTAAAAATGACAGTGACAACTATTTTTCTACCGCCTCAATTTTGCAAAAGCAAAAAATAAATTGTAAAGGATGTTTCTTTCACCAATAACTATATTATAACTGATTTTTTTTCTTTTCATTATTCCCTCACAAGAATATTCTCATTTTCTTGATAGTGATAATTGTACAAAATGGTAAGATATACTAAAGTTTGTCGTCATAGTTTTTATCGTACTAATCTATTAGACTAATATAATTTATTATTCTCATGGGTATATATTCTTATTTTAATATTCACAAAATTTGTAATTTGAACTCTTTTTTTTTTTAAGGAAACATAATTATTTATAGAGTTTATGAATAATTGTATAATAATGTAAAACATTAATAAATAAAATTATGAGTGTGAATGTAGAAAATAAAAACAATAATTAATGATATTTTTTTAATTAAAGTTTGTTATTTCATATGTTTGAATTAAAACAAGAAAATACATCTATGTGATTAGCAGATGATTAATATTAATATATATATATATAACATGCATTACAAGAAAAATGGAAACTATAAGTATGAGTATAGGAATTCAAAATATCAACTCCTACATGATATTTGTTTGATAATTATTTCATATCTCTGAATTAGAATAAGCAATACATCTATCATATGATTAATAAATAAAAGTTTATAGATAATACAATATTAATGAAACTATAAGTATCATTGTAGGAATTCAAAATATCAACTCCTACATGATATGTGTTTGATAATTATTTCATATCTCTAAATTAGAACAAGTAAATACATCTACGTGATTAATAAATAAATAAATACATAATGATATAAATACAATAGTAATGAAACTATAAAATCAATAATTATCTAAAAAATCGAAAACAATATTCCATGGTTTTTAATAATTATCTAAATAACACTCATTATCTAAAAAATTCAATAATTATATAATACATTAAAAACAATGTTATGTGTTTTTTATAATTATCTTTACATTCAATATTTCAATAAGTATCTAAAAAATCAAGAACAATATTTTGTTGTACTTGTACAAGTATCTAAAACATTGAATAATTACCTACATTTTAACTAGTGTATAAAAAATCAAAATTAAAAAAAAACTGCATCCATTACATTACTAACACATTACTAACTTAGAAATTTGTTTGATATTCTTATTTACAAACCAAATACCAAAATTTATTTAAATAAAATTAAAATAAAAACCTACAATATGTGCCCAACCTAACTTGTGTACCCAACAAATATTTGGCCTGAAACAAGATAAAGATTGTAATAATAAAAAACACCAACAATAGAACAACTAAATTTCAATTTTCCATCATATTTAACCAAAATAGGAAAATTAGAATCCAAAATATCATCCATTCTACTTAACATCAATGATTTATCAAGTTTAACATTCTAAACAAAATATCCAACTTTTTAAATATGACCATAACGAAAGTTCAGAAGTTTTGAACGTCGACAAGCTGATCAGAAATTGTTTTCGGTTGTTTCTGTCCCTAGGCTGGTGCTACCTTGTATCAACCGTAGGAATTCTAGATTGTCTGCCAACTTATTCTGAATTCTGGAGTTATACAGTTCTGTCTCCTGTTCCTGCAACCAAAAATCCACAAACAACACTTTACAACTACTTTTACTTGACAGACAGAATTTGATACAGAATTTGATGCAGCACGTAGGCAATGCCCTTGTCAATGGTTGTCCCTAGAACAAGATGTACTAAGAAAAGAAGTAAAAATCACTTTACAACTACTTCTACTTTACAAAACAGAATGATTTTAAGTCAAAATTATTAAGATTAATACTAGTGCAAAAGTGAACTTTCAATAAAATTTGGCAATAGAATTACCAACCTGATCATGTATTTGTAATCTCCTGCATTCGAAATCAAATAAATAGTGTCATTAATAATGCCAAAACAAGAGCAAGAGCAAAGAATTTGAATAACAGAACTTGTCAATAGCACAAAACGAAGAAAATAAATTAAAATTATTTTCTAGTAGAGCAGACACAGGATACTACTAGAAGTGGTACAATTGTTAAAGCATGAACAATCGTAGCTACCAACTAGCTAAATCCATGGTCTACCCTATTCAAAATAAAACCGCAAATAGTTATGTCCCTTCACAATTCTTAAATATTCTAACCGTGAAAATAAAATTTGTGGATGTACTCTAAAACTAGCCTGAACAAATGATAGCATTAGATATTTTAGATTGGAAATCAATATTCATAAAAGCGTTTCGAATGGCTTGAGTAGTTGAATGTTGTTTTTAACTATTCAAATATGATTGCACCAATCAGTATCAAAGAAGCTATTATTACCTGTTTGCGAGATAACAATTATCTAGAACAATAATGCCAATTTTGAACATATATAACTCTAACAAAGCTCTGAAATGGAACAGTAACTAATAGGTTTTAGCTTTTCCAAAGTACACATCATTTGAATCCATTTACCAATATCATACATCTACAGAGAATGCCTTTCCTATATGAAGCTTCATGTATTAAATGATATAAGGTATGAATTATAAAAAAAATTAACTACGATACTAGAACCACAACAAGACTTCATTTACAGACCTCAAGCCCCTCATCCTGCTCCCAAGCAAGGTCAGGTCCATTGTACATATTCTTTGTGACGCCCCCAAATCCGGGTCACCTGAGCCACGGACCTGGTTCGCCACTATCTAAAATAATAATTATACAATCGATAACTTAAAGCAGAATAAAGGAATATTTACATTGATATAACATAAATAAACCTGTCCCAAGTCTCGAAACCAATACTAGTACAAAACATAACATAATACAAAAGGGTAAATATGTCTTAATACAAACGGTAATTCTAGAACAACAAAATATAATTACTCCGTAGCTTTCCCCTTTCCCTTATCTTTTCCTGAGCTCTCGCCACGTGCCGCACTAATTGAAATGTTTTAAGGAAAGCAAGGGTGAACAACAAATTGCCCCGCAAGTATAATAGCAGTGAATAATCACATGAATAACTTTATAGTTCTCAGGAGTAAAAATTTAGCTAACACAAGGAAATAAACAACTCCTTTCATCACCGTTATAGTGGCCACTAAGGACCGAAGGATTTCTGAAGTATCCAAGAATTTCAAAGTTTCCCGAAGAAGGGAACTATTCAATACTGAGGGTGCACCAAGGCACAGAACTCTATTCTAGAATTACTGAAAATTCATCCGATAATCCACAAAACTGGTACAATAGGTGATCAGCCTAAAATACCTGGCGTTATGCATAAGCCTTACATTTTCCATTTACGCGCGTGTCGGTTCCCCGACGTTTATACGATTTCCCCTGCTGTGAGGGTTGTTCTACTCAGCTTTACATGGGAGTCCAGACCAAAACAATTTGATCGGACAATTTTACTTAACAACAATAATAGTTGGAGGACTTTAACCTCACTTTAGTAACCAACTCAATAAGTGTCTAGCTGAAACAATTAGCCTCGACATAGCTTTTAAACAGTCTATGGAATAAAGAACTTTAAGGTTCAACAACATGCATGATGGCATTAAAAATATCTTGAATGAATAACAATTCATAATCTTTGGAATCACACAGTATATAACACTGCATGAAATGGGCTTTCATTACAATATTTGAATAAAAGTATGAATACTAGCACAATAATTGCTAAATCGATAAGTAACTTGAACGGAGTCAAGAAACTCAAAAAAAAACTTGCCCAATAAATAATATTTGCTCGAATATAAATTTGAGTAGGGTAAGTAATCTTGCACAATAATAACCTGAATAAGATAGGAGACTTGCTCGATAGATAAATGAGTTAAGGAAAACTCGCACAATTAAATAAGGGTTGAGTAATGAACTTGCCTTGTACGTGCGTTAATATCTTGACGTTAATCGTCCGTCAAAAATATCCTACATAGTTCATTAAAATCATCATAAATGTTAGTCACATAAGGACTAGGTTCATTACAGTCATCACATCCTTAAAATACATTGAGCGCCCCCTGGAAACCAAGCGTAATTTACAATTAGTTCACTCAATTACGCCTTAAGACAGCATCACTTCGGTTGACACTAGTATAAAATTAAGCATATAAGGCTTTAACAAGTTATAAGTATTTTTAAACATTTCGTAAAAAAAATATAAGTTTTAGACTCGCGGGAAAAATTTACTGGGTCTGACCCGATCCGGCCCGACCCGGTCCGGCCCGACCCGGTCCAGCCTGACCTGACCCGGACCAGGCGCGGAACAGCGGCATGCAGTAGCAGTTCTGCAGTTCCTGCAGAACCGCGAACTGGTAGACTCTCACCCGCTTCAGCCCCTATATCTCCCTCTATACTCGATCAATTTGGTCCGTTACGGACTCTATGGATTCCCAAGACACGAGACTACAATATATCAAAAATGCAAGATGACCCATAAACACTAACACAGCCAAATCCTTAGCCAAAGCACCACATTGATGCTCTGTTTTTCGCAGTCATGATACATTTCACTAAAACCTTCACTGTAACTTTATTTTAGCATCATTTTGGTTCATTCCAACTAAGTTATCTTCACAACTCATGGAAGTACAATACTAAAACAACAAACAATCAAAATAATTACACCATCAAGGCTTTACATTCCTCTAACAGTCCAAAGGTCCAAAAGTCCAAAAATGTCCAAAGTTCATCCTTTAAGCCAAGGTTCGGATCTTTCCTTGTTTTTGTTCCACTTTGAGGGTGTTAATGGTTTATATAGATTCTTTAAGAACCTCCATGGTAGATTCAACACAACCAACAACAACGAAAATCAACAAAATCCAACCCGCAAGCATGAAAGCAAAACAAAACTCATGAAAACTTCAATAGAGAAGAAATAGGTTGTAGTTTGATTACCTCTCCTTGTTAGCTTTGGGTAGGTTGAGATAACTTGCTAGGCTGCTCTTCTCCTTGCTCGTTTCTGCTGAAGCCTCTCTTCCTCTTCTCCTTGCTTGCCTTCTACGTCCTTGCCGCACACACACAAACACACACGCACACTTACTCTCCCTCTAACTGCAGTGAGCTTCTTGCTTAGCAAAATAACTCTCTCTCCCTCTTAAGTTGCTAACAGTTGGGTATGGCTGGAATGGAGGAGGAGAATGAGCTGAGGGGGATAAGAAGAATGCTTCGGGAGCATATAGAATGTATGGGTATGCAGGAAATGGTTTACCCGAGCCATTGGAAATGTTATTTAGGCAAAGTGTTAACAGCCCCATGAATTGTGTACTGTGCATGTTTATTCCTTTCCCCCCCAATTGGCTCTCAATATACACGTGGCCTCCCCCAATTGGTTTGAGGCTTAAATGTCTCACCAATTAATTCGAATATACAGATACATATACCCGAATATTCCCACTTTTGTACCAAATTTGGTAAATAACTCTACCCAAAATTATAATGGGTACTCCCATAAATTATTGGAACACGCAAAAATATTTATTATGGGATTTGTCCATTTATTCGGAACACCCATAATACATTTCGGATACAGATTAAATCACGTATCCACTCCAATAAAATTTCTGACACTTGGAAAAATTATTCCTCAGCATATATGCCTCATCTAAATTAATAAAAATCAAAATAGACGAAAAAGTTTGGGTGTGAATAGTGCTCGTGAATAGTGCATCGGGAAGCGGGTCCCGCTAATAGTGATTTCATGAATTTTTGCAACATCGATATATTCACTCTAACGACACAACAACACATAAAATTTAACATATGCACATTTTCTAGGCTGTAACACAATTCTAAACACGTAGTATAGATTAATATAAAAATAATAATAATAATTCATTTTATTCATACATAACTCGGGTTACAAGGAAATCTAAAATTCCCGATCGTTACATTCTTCATAAGCAGCGTACAAGATTTATTAGGGTAAAAATGAACTCTACTGCAACGCGACCCAAACCGACAAGCTCTGGTTTTGATGTGGAAAGGACAATGAGCTTTGTCCTGCCATACACACAACAAAGCTTAAAGATGTTGTTTGTCAACAATACAAAACTATAATAAGCAAGAAAATGGAGAGGACACTAAAGGCTCTCCTGTTCTGTTCCAAAGTTCGGAACTTGTTGAGCAACATTCTCCAATAACTGTTGTGCTGAAATAGCAGGTGCATTTTGGTAATCAGCAAAAGCTTCTGATTGTGGAGGAAGCGGATTTGATGTTGGTCTATCAGTATCCTATATAGGGAGTAACAAAAAAACGCAAATCATACACCAATTTAGGCGAGAATAGGAAATCAAGTAGCATTTCAGCAATACCTCTTTTCTTGTATGTTGGCCTGCATCTTTCTTTTTTACCCTGACTCTATTCTTCTTGACAATTATCTCATTCCCTTGCCAAATAATTTCGGGAGGCCCCTCTTCTACGTATTCCCAATCATCATCCTCATTTGACTCATTCTCATGTCCTGCCTGTCAGTGTTTTCTGCACACAAATATATTAGATTTATTAAGATCATAATAGTATTGGTAAAGCACAGTCATGCTTCTCTATGACTATACAATTGACTGATGGACCAAACTTCAAATTTACTTCTTAGTCTTTTGCTGATAACACAAAACTTCAGATCAGCTACGAAGCCTACCGCGCAAGCATCATAAGTTCATAAAAATATAACACATACACCCCCTCCATTCCAAAATGGCGATCCACTTTCATACAACAATATATATATATAAAAAAAAGTAGGCTTCACCACTTATTATTCAGGCTAAATTTAAATATTATGTAACATTACTACATTAGACATTATTTTATAAAGTGAAATCTCTTTTGATATAAAGATACACATAAAGACAAAGAATTTGAATAACAGAACTTCTTAATAGCACAAAATGGATAAAATAAATTAAAATTGTTTTTTAGTAGAGCAGACACAGGATAATACTAGAAGTGGTACAATTGTTAAAGCATGAACAACCATAGCTAGCAACTAGCTAAATCCATGGTCTACCCCATTCAAAATAAAATCGCAAATGGTTATGTCCCTACACAATTCTTACATATTCTAATCATGAAAATAAAATTTGTGGATGTACTCCAAAATTAGCCTGAATGAATGATAGCATTAGATATTTTAGATTGAAAATCAATATTCATAAAAGCTTTTCGAATGGCTTGAGCAGTTGAGTGTTGCTTTTAACTATTCAAATATGATTGCACCATTCAGTATCAAAGAAGCTATTATCACCTTTTTGCGAGATAATAATTATTTGGAACAATAATGCCAATTTTGAACATATATAACTCTAACAAAGGTCTGAAATGGAACCTCATACAGTAACATCTAGGTTTTAGCTTTTCCAAAGTACACATCATTTATGAATTCAGTAAAATCAAAAGAATTCAGTAAACTTTAGCTTTAAAATATCAAACGAATCAAAAGATCAAAGTGAAACTCAAAGAATCAAAACCAAGTAAACTTACAAGAATTAACAATTTATGAATTCAGCAAAATGAGCATAGATATTGGAAAAAAGAAAAAGGTCAGAAATTTCAATTAGGAAAACTAATGGAACCTATCTCAATTTCTGCCCCCAATCTACTGTAAATCCACGGGAGGAGGTCTGCCATGGCTTTTCCCCAAATTTTGCCTCAAATTTGCTGATTAAGGCTTAAAGGTAAAAGGATTTTTCCCAATCTCTTTGTTATCTATCACTCTTCTCTTTCTTATCCCCAATTTTTCTCTTCTCTTGCTGATTAGGGTTTTAAGGTAGTAGGATTTGAAGGTATTTTGCAGATTGGGGAGGGAGGAAGAGAGTGGGAGTGAAGGGCCGAATGACTGAAGAGGTGAGAGATGTGAGGTGCGAGATGCGTAGAAAGCGAGAGGAATTTGCCGCCGCAGTGAGAAAGGAGTTTGTCGCTGCGGAGAGAGAGAGGATTTGAGAGTTTCTTTTTTCTTCTGGTTTCCTTGGCCGTAACCCGTCTGGATTATAAAACTAACCTTATTTTCGATGAAAATCATTCTGTGGGCTTTACTTCCATCGAAAATAGTCTTTCTTTCATGGAAAATTAAAGTAAATCTTTCTTGTAAGAATCCAGTAAATATGACGCGGTTTGGTCGGTTTTTAGCGGGATTTCGGAGGCGATTCTGATTTCTTTTTCGGTTCTTGTCAAAATATATACGTAAAATAACCAGTTATAAGGAAAAATTCATATAAATTATTTTAGAAATTATTTTTTTAAAATTATAAGTGAGCAAATATGATTATTATAAATTATATCTAATTTACTATAAATTTTAATTTTTGTAAATTCAAAAATATATCTATATGTGCTCAATTTTAATTTCAAAAATTATAAGTAACAAAAAAATTTAAAACTGGACATTTATTTAATGAAACAGTTGACTGTATAAAATTGCTTCCAAACAAATAAAAATTTTAAAATACAAAATGATACATTTTAGGGAAAAAAGAGAGACCAAAACGTGTTTATTGGGTTTATCTTAATTTTGGGCAACAATTTACTAGTCGTTGCAAAACATTGTACAAAATACGCAACGAAAAAAAATTGTTGCCAATGAATGTGGCCCATATTAGGCAACGAAATATACCAACAAAAAACTTTTCGTTGCCCACGATGAGGAGAAATCACATCAGCAACAAAAAAAATAAATAGGCGGGGTTTTTTTTTTTCCCGCCAATGAATTGGCAACAAAATTTGGCAACGACCTATGAATTTCGTTACCAAAAATGCAAGTCTTTCACAAACTGAAACGAATGACAAATTTCGTTGCTAAACATGCATTTTTGGCAACGACTTTATAAGTCGTTGCTTGAAAAATCGTTCCTAAATGTCCATTTTTTTGTAGTGATATGTGAAAGTAGTATGCACACAAGCCAATCATATTTGATATGATGTAGCATATACTTTGTAATCTTATTCATTTATTAATAAAAGAATTGATTTTCTTAAAAGACATTTTATATTATCTACATGATGCTGTTATATTAAATGTGATAAACCCATAGTTTTGAGCAATGCTTTTAGAATCATGATGGTGATCATGCTAATGAGATCTAAATTCTAGATAGCTCACAAACAAAAATTGTTCCTAATCGTTGGATTACTAAATTGGGGATTAGTGAATCCGGATAGATTAGTACATACATTGCTTGCTCTTTGGAAGAGGATGATTGATCTCATAATCATTTGTGTGGAGACACTAAAGCAAGTATGTAGGTGCTTATTAGAGAATAAGTTCACTTAACGTGACTCGCTAAGGAATATCTAATGGAGTTTTACTCGCCTGTCAATAGGAATTCCTCTAGTGATAGTAGTACAAGTGATCATTGGACTTGAGATCATCATAGTATCTTGTGTATGATGAATTATACTTTGACATGTCCCTTAAGACCTTTGGGGTATATCAAAGGGTATGATTGGGTATAATAAGTTGTACATGGAGATAGGTGAATGATCAACAAAGAATCTACCACGTCTAGTAAAAGATGTGAATGTCCTATGTGATTCGATAAATGACAACTCAGTAGTCCTTGGCCAAGGCAGAATGAAATTAGAAAGGAGTTTCTAATTTGCATTATTTAGAGTTGTGCATTTGGGAATCGAAATGCATATAATTAAATAAAATAAGACTTAACAGTAAATCCATGTCTTATATTTAATTGGGACATTGTATGGTAGAAAGATTGAATTGTACGGTAACTATTTACTCAAAGGTTCTTTTGTGATTGATGTTGAAATCTATATTATCTGGAAAGTCGTTGATCGCTAAGGGGGCTTACCCTTATTGTAGAATAAATATTATTTATTTAAATGAATTAAATAGTTTAATTTATTTATTTAAATAAGATTAGAATTGTTCTAATTGATTTATGCACAACTGGTTTAATATGGAGAACCTAAAGGGTCACACCGCAAAAGAAAAATATTTATTTAAGAAGTAAATGGCATAATTGTAATAATAAGTTAAGTGTATTTAATTTAGTCTATAGAGACATAATAAATTAAATAGCTTAATATTTATTATTTAATATTTTGGAAATATTAAATATAAATTAATAAGAGGAGTCTTATTATTATTATTATTACTATTACTATTATTTAATTCCTAATAGGGATTGAAAATTAATTAATAGAACTATTATTTATTTCCTAATAGGGATTGAGAATTAATTAATAGAAGTACTCTCTCACGAATTCCTAATTGGATTAGGAACATAATTAATTAATGGAGTATAATTAGAATATAAACCCTAATCCTAAATAGTTTAGGGAAGGGTTATTCCTACATCTATAAATAAGAAGAGTATTATCATAGATTAGGGTTACACACTCTTGCATAAGATTTGTGGAGAGTACTTGCAATTTCTATAGAGATAGAAACTAGGGTTTTTGCCAAACACCCAACTTCTTGAATACTTGTTCTTCCTTGGTGGATCACCTCTAGAGGGCAAACACTTGGGTGGCTAACGTTGATCAAAGGAAGGAATCACACCGTTGAATTCGAGGAGAACACGAAGGACTAGGAGTTGAACTTGTACCCGAGGAAGCTTTGTTCTACGAGGGTATAATTCTTATTCTCTTTCTCTTTTGTTTATATCGTTAATTGAGCACATTGATCGATCATGGTGATGGTTTGTATAAAATTTTAAAATCCGTTTTATCGCGCTTCCGCACTATTTATGTAATTTGATTGCATGTTCGCGCTATATACAAACCTAACAGTGGTATCAGAGCCTAATCATGTGCTACTTATCGATTTTGATAATTCCATGTATGAATTGATATGCGATACGATCGGATTTTGGGTTGAAGAAATTTTTTTCTGAATTTGCGTCACGGCGCGGCCGCGCCGCTTCCAGTTCATTTTGGAGCGCGGCCGCGCCCTAACCTAGAAAACGTTTCTGGGGGTGCAGCGCGGTCGCGCCGCTCCTAGTTCAAATTGGAGCGTGGCCGCGCCGGTGTGCAGACTTTGAAATTTTTTTTTATCTTCTCAATTAAGATAAATGGTTTATTTAATTGATAAAAGTTTAAAATAAAAGAGTTTATTTTATCTGGAATGGAATTTCAGATTGCTAAAAATTAAAGGAGTTTAATTTGGATTATGTTTTTGATTAAAATAAAAGAGTTTATTCTGTTTCAAAAACTAAATATTAGCAAAACTTTTGCCCATTAATTGATATCAATGCATATATAGAATGGTTTTATTATTCATGAGATGAATGTTATTTATTGATACATATAGAGATATGTATGATAATAAATAGGGATTGATTATGGACTATTGACCAATGTGTGATTGGATTTATTTTAGTGGATGCTTGAATGAATGGGTTTTTATAAATGGGGTCTGCGTACCTCGTCTTCTCTAATTTTTCTTAATGTAAATTCTATCTCCCTCCTATGTACTTCCCCTTGACTGCTGATCAAGGTTTCTATTTATTGTAAATAGTTTCTGTAATAGGACTAATTAAAATTAATTTTGAAGAATTGGAGACAAAGGAGCAAGGAGCGCTTGAAGACCCGTTTGTATTGGTGCCCGGGTTTAAATGTAATAGTTAAACTTAAATTTAATTCTTGCACCCTAGGTTTGACCTTTTGGTTCACTTGGTGGCTCTAGTGAACCAAACTAGAATAAAAGTCCATAATCAATCCGGGTAGAATATAGTATTCTATATGTGCATGCTTACTATATATATATATATTATATATTATCCAACATGCTTCGCATGTAAAATAATATGACGCGTATTTTATATATATATGTGCATGCGCGCTAAACAAGATGAGACTAATAATAACAAACCCCTCAAAATAATTATATTAAGTCTTAAGCGTTCAAAGATATTTGGAATATCGAACATCGCCTTCTAGCATGGTAAAGCGATAGAGTATTAAATATTTAATATGAGTTTGTTATGTCACACAAGGCAAGTATTAAATATTTAAGATGTTGCTTTATCACATTTGATGCTTATACATAGACTGAACGATGCTGTTTTGTTGTGTCACACAAGGACAGTGTTTTTCTTTCGAATATATGGAAGTGCTAGGTTGGACTTAACTTGGATAATTTTGATTCGGATGTGTCACACTTGATCAAAATAATCTAAGAGGCAAAATACAAGGAGTTACATAGTGATGTAATTGACAATAGTTGTCTACCTATTTATTTATATATAGTTTGTTGTGTCACACAAGGCTATATACATTTGAAATGAGATCCTTATTCTCACTAGCAAATCTTTAATTAGATTTGCCGAACTATATAGTGAGGGTAATATAGTTTGATGAAAATAGTGGGAGATACCAATTTAAAATAAAGACCTAATTTATTTTGGTAATTAATAAATTGAATGTATGCTAAAATGTTGTCTATTTCACATGCAGAATTTAAAAATGTCAAACTCACTATCACTGCGTAGCATACTTGATGCTAACAAACTGACCGGACCGAATTACACGGACTGGTTAAGGAATCTGAGAATTATTCTCACTGCTGAAAAGATTTCTTATGTCCTAAATTCGCCAGTCCCTGCAAATGTTGCAGAAACAGCCTCTGAGGAAGAGATTGCTACTTTCAGAAAGTGGCAAGATGATGCAATCTTGGCTCAATGCATCATGCTCACATCCATGAGTAACGAGCTTCAGCGTCAGCATGAAACTATGGATGCTCCTACTATATTGCTGCACCTCAAAGAGTTGTATGGTGAGCAAAGTAGGACTACTAGATATCAGATATCTAAGGAGCTCTTCCGATCTCGTATGACCGAGGGCACTGCTGTTGAGACTCATGTCCTTAAGATGATCAATCTGATTGAACAACTTGGACAGCTTGGGTTCGTGATGGATGGGGAGTTAAGTCAAGATTTGATCTTGCAGTCACTCCCGGACACATTCTCACAATTTGTTGTGAATTTTCACATGAATAAGTTGGACGTCAGCTTGCCTGAGTTACTTAACATGTTGAAAACTGCTGAAGGTCACTTCTCATCCAACAAGAACCAAGTCGTACTAGTGGATGATTCTTCCAAGAAAAGGAAGAGGCCCAAGGTATCTTCTGAAAAGAAGAAAAACAAGAAGGCTAAGGGCAAGGCGAAGAGGAAGGATAAAAAGAAACCTGATCCAGATAGCAAAAGAATTTGCTACCATTGCAATAAGCCGGGACACTGGAAGAGGAACTGCAAGGAGTATCTTGCGGACCAAAAGAGGCTTGGAGAAGCTTCGACTTCCGATCTAGGTTTGTTCATGATTGAAATTAATTTTTCTGAAAGTCAAAATTCTACTTGGGTATTGGATACCGGCTGTAGTTCTCACATATGTAATAATGTACAGGGACTAAGCAGAAGTAGAAAGCTGGACAAGGATGAAGTCGTCCTACGAGTGGGAAATGGAGCAAAGGTTGCTGCATTAGCTGTAGGGACTTATCGTTTAGTATTGCCTTCAGGCAAGTTCATTAGTTTAAATAATTGTTATTATGTTCCGACACTCATTAGAAACATTATTTCAATTTCTGTATTGGATATGGATGGTTTTGATATTATAATAAAGAACAACAGTTGTTCTATTTATAATAAAAATGTCTTATATGGTGTTGGGAACTTACTGAATGGACTGTACATACTTGACTTGCATGAAAATATACTTCAAATTGAACAAACTAAGAAAAGAAAAAGAGATGATGTTAATTATACCTTTATGTAGCACTGTAGACTAGGTCATATCAATGAAACAAGATTATCCAAGTTGCATAAAGACGGGCTTTTAGAGCTATCTGATTACGAATCATATCCAACTTGTGAATCTTGTCTCATGGGTAAGATGACTAAATCTCCTTTTAGTGGAAAAGGAGAAAGAGTTACAGAGTTGTTAGAGTTGGTACACACAGACGTATGTGGACCTATGACAACGAATGCACGAGGAGGGTATTCTTATTTTATTACTTTCACTGATGATCATTCTAGATTTGGATATGTGTATTTAATGAAATACAAATCTGAATCGTTTGAAAAGTTCAAAGAATTCAGAAGTGAAGTAGAGAAGCAAACTGATAAGAGTATTAAGATTCTTCGATTGGATCGAGGAGAGGAATACTTAACCAATGAGTTTCTCAATTGTCTCAAAGAAAATGGTATAATCTCACAATAGACTCAACCATGGACGCCACAGTTGAATGGTGTATCTAAAAGGAGAAATCGAACATTGTTGGACATGGTTCATTCCATGATGAGTTTTACCGACCTCCCAGTATCCTTCTGGGGTTATGCCCTAGAATCGGCTGCATACCTACTTAACAAGGTACCTACCAAATCCGTCCCAAAGACCCCATATGAGATATGGACAGGTAGGAAACCAAATCTTAAGCATGTTAAGACTTGGGGTTGTCCAGCTTCTGTCAAAAGGTTTGAGCAAGATAAGTTGAAGACTAGATCCGACAAATATAGATTTGTGGGATACCCTAAAGAAACATCAGGGTATTATTTCTATCACCCGACTGATCAAAAGGTGTTTGTTGCGAAACACGCTGCCTTCTTGTAAATGGAGTTTATCCTTGAAGGGGTCAGTGGGAGTAAGATATATCTTGAAGAAGTTCAAGAACCACAAAATACTACGGATCAAAGTCAGGTACCTGACCAAGTAGAAGAACCTACTGTACCACTACCTATTCGTAAATCTGGAAGAGTACCGAAGATACCTGATAGGTATGGATTCATCATAGAGGATGATGATGAGGTACGCATCATAGATGATGATGATCCATTGACTTACGAAGAGGCTATGAGTAGTGAAGACTCAGAGAAATGGCTAGAAGCCATGAAATCTGAGATAGACTCCATGTATGAAAACCAAGTATGGACTTTGGTTTCACCACCTGAGGGCATTAAACCTATTGGGTGTAAATGGGTCTTTAAGAGAAAGACTAGAGCAGATGGCAAGGTAGAGACCTATAAGGCCGGACTGGTTGCAAAAGGTTTCAAACAAAGACAAGGAATTGACTATGATGAAACCTTCTCACCAGTAGCTATGCTCAAGTCCATTCGGATTTTGCTTGCAATTGTAGCTTATTATGACTACGAGATCTGGCAAATGGACGTGAAAACGGCCTTTCTCAATGGAGAGCTTGAGGAGAATGTATATATGATACAGCCAGAGGGTTTTGTTTCAACGGTTGGAACAAACCAAGTCTGTAAGCTACAAAGATCCATTTATGAATTGAAGCAAGCATCTCGAAGATGGAACATCCGTTTTGATGAGATAATCAAAAGGTTTGATTTTATCAAAAATGAGGATGAACCATGTGTGTTCAAGAAGGTTAGTGGGAGCGCTGTTTCATTCTTTGTATTATATGTTGATGACATATTAGTAATAGGGAATGATGTTCTTATGCTACAGTCGATCAAAATTTGGTTATCTAAACACTTCTCCATGAAGGACTTGGGTGAGGCATCCTATATTTTGGGGATAAAGATCTATAGAGATAGATCTAAAAGGATGCTGGGCTTGACCCAAGGAAAGTATATTGACTCGATGCTAAAGAAGTTTAGCATGGAGTGGGAATTAATTAATAGAAGTACTCTCTCACGAATCCTAATTGGATTAGGAGCATAATTAATTAAAGGAGTTTAATTAGAATATAAACCCTAATCCTAAATAGTTTAGGGAAGGGTTATTCCTACATCTATAAATAAGAAGAGTCTTATCATAGATTAGGGTTACACACTCTTGCATAAGATTTGTGGAGAGTACTTGCAATTTCTATAGAGATAGAAACTAGGGTTTTTGCCAAACACCCAACTTCTTGAATACTTGTTCTTCCTTGGTGGATCTCCTCTAGAGGCCAAACACTTGGGTGGCTAACGTTGATCAAAGGAAGGAATCGCACCGTTGAATTCGAGGAGAACACGAAGGACTAGGAGTTGAACTTGTACCCGAGGAAGCTTTGTTCTACGAGGGTATAATTCTTATTCTCTTTCTCTTTTGTTTATATAGTTAATTGAGAACATTGATCGATCATGGTGATGGTTTGTATAAAATTTTAAAATCCGTTTTATCGCGCTTCCGCACTATTTATGTAATTTGATTGCATATTTGCGCTATATACAAACCTAACAATATGGTGCTTCAGTATATTTCTATCCTAAGCACGAAACATTAATCCACGAGGAATGTAGTAATAATGAACATATGCTAGCATAATCAGATCTTAATTTATATTTCCTCTCTCAATTCTATATAAATTATCACGGTAATTGGTGATCAAGCAATTAAACGTTTAGTATAAATTATGCTAGACATTCATTTCATAACTAACTAGCAATAATAATGAAGCATTTCAATTTTTAGTAATGCAAAAGATTCATTATAATCCCAAGAATTAAGTTTAGTTCATAATAATAATAAGAGAATTCATCATACACAAATGGTTCATCATTGTTTTTACAGAATAAGAAAATAAATCAAAGACAGGAAATAATAAAACTCCCTGCTTCAATTTTCCTGTTTCTCCTAATCTGTTAATTTTCCAAGTTGTGATGATCCTCGCTTTCTTGCTCCCAATCTTCAATTCAGCATCCATGTAGCTCCATTCTTCAGTTCCCAAGTGATTCTGATGATCAACAACTACCTTTCATTTTTTTGGGAATAAAATTTAGTTTGTAATGATTTTTTCGTGGAGGAGAAGCTCTCCTCAAATTGATTCTCTGCATGATTATATTCAAGCTTCCCAATTGTCTTTTGTTGACTAAATTTGATTCCCAACTGATAAAATAGCATTCCACTAATTTCCTAAAAACCTGGCATTCATTCCACACGTTTTTAGCAAGTCTGCATAGCTGTCTGGAACGTGTCTGCATGGCTGGCTGGCGACGGGCACAGCTGCGCTAGAGTACTGCCTGGAAATGGGCGCAGCTGCGCTGGAGGCTTCAGCAAGGAAAGGGTGGGCACAGCTGCGCCGACCTCAAGGCCAAGCTGGGCGCAGCTGCGCTGGCTTTCAAGCCAAAATGGGCGCAGCTGCGCTGTCTGTCAGTCTGCTGTACTGCTGCACTCAGTCTGTCTCCTCGATTCCCGCGCACAGTACTAGCAACTATTTTTCATTCAGCTCCCAAACATCATATGTCACATGCTCATTGCCAAAATGCCCAAAAACTGTGCAAAAGCTATAGAATGCAAATAGTGAAGCAATACCAAAAAGAAGAGGAAAATGCATGAAAACACACTTTGGAGCTAATAGTTAAGCAACAAATAAAGCAGAATAGTATCCAATAAGTAGGTGTGAAACCTACTCATCAAATACCCCCAAACTTGAACTGTTGCTTGTCCTCAACCAATTAAAATAAAATGAATGCAAACATGGATGAAATGCAATAATCTATAAATGCACCATGAATCCTCATCAATTAGTAAACAATCCTTGTGTGCTTTGCCTCAGAAGAATCACAATATCAAACACATAAAGCATCTAACCAAAACTTAGTTCAAGTACCATGATAGTCATGCAAATCAAACCCTGTAATGATTGATATAGTGTGTGTGTGTAGTATTCATCAAACTTATAGCAACCCAAATGATTCTCATAATATGTTTCTTAGGGGGAAATTTGTATACTCCAACTTGCAAACACAACAAATGAGGTAAGTTACAGCTGAGAAACAGCTATGTCTAGATTGGTGACCGACTTAGGGGTTATTAGGACTATGATGCTTGGTTGTGCAATGCCTAGTTCCCTTAGGCTCTTCAATGATACTCATGTAGCGAGCTTTCGACCAACGACTCCCAAACCAATTGGTTTTAGGGCGCTAGGTGTAGAGACATCCCCTAGGGCGTACTTACTCGAATATCAAAGGCCACAAAACTAGGCTAACCAAGCATATATATATATATATTTATACATATATATATATTCATATATATCAACGAGTGCATTTTACGCTCCATCTCGTTGTTCAAATGCTCCACTAAGTTTTCCCCCAAACTTAAACGTTTACGTTGTCTCAGCTTAAACTACCCTCATTGCTTTTCTTTTATTAACACATCAATCTCCCTCCAGAACTCAATTATGCAAATCTTTAGGTTACTTAGTAAGACAATTACTGAATGAGTGCTAACCGGTTATATCAGACTCGAAACAAACCGAGATTTGCAATGTATCATGGCAATCAACCCAAGTCTTAGCATTTAGCATTTGTGGGCAATAATCACATAAAATGCAATTGAGGATGTTTACTAATTTCAGGATTATGCAATCTAAGCTACATGATATGATATGCATGAAAATAATGCCATTTTTTTTATACTGCAATTTATCCTAATATTTATCCTAATCATGCAAATATTAATAACAATTAAAAATAAAACATGCAAATAAACCAACAACAGTTAAAACAATCAAATATTAAAACAATCAAATAAACCCTAATACCCCCAAACTTAAAATATGCAATGTCCTCATTGGAGATAAAGGGTAAAGAAACTACCCTAAGAGTCGTCCTCGTCGCCGCCAGGCGGTGTGTCAGGTGGTGGATAAGGGATGCTGGTGCCATAGGTGGGAAACTGGACATGGACCCCCTGCTGGCTGAAGGCCTCGGAAAGTGCGTCCGCAAAGGTGATGTTGTAGTCCCTGAAGCTCGTGTGCAAAGCATCCATGCGGCGCTGCAGGCGGCGCATCTCGCGCTCATGTCCACCTACCCCTCTTTGCTGCACTGGTGGTGCAGGCCTTTCCTCCTCACTGTCCTCCTCCTCATCTGCAACAATGAAACCCAACCCATTAGGACGGGACTCTCCACCATGCCATACATTGAACTTTCTGATCGTGGCGCTGTCAATATCCCGCATGGGTAATTGGAGAGTCTGCTCGCCCCATTCCACCTTCGCCGCAAGACAATGGCGTGTGACAACTGAAGCGTGTGGAATGGCACCTTAAGTGACTGCCCGCATAAATCGAAGCATAGACTGGTGAACGATGTAACCCACATCAATGCTCCCTCCTTTTAGAATGCGGTGTAAAATAACCGCTCGGTCCCGGGTCACATCCTGATGGTGGGTGGTCGGCAGTAGACTCGCGCAAATGAAAGCGTACCAAGCCTTGGCATATCTATTCAGCGCGGTTTGGGGGAAGTGGACTTTCTGAGTAGTGCCCGCCTGTGTCTTCCATTGAGTGCCCGGTTGGCACATCTCCCGAACTAAAGCATCGACATCAGTCTCGAAGCGGTCGGTTTCCACCCATTTGGTGGTCTCAGCAGAAGTGGATGATAGCCTAAATATCTCGTTAATTGCCTATGTGGTGTAGGGGACCTGCTTGCCCCGCACAAACGAGATGCCATTCTGAGTTTCACGGGCATTGGCATAGAACTCTCGCATAATGGCCATCGGGGCGGGTAAGGGTGTCTCAATGAAAAGTAGCCATCCCAACCGCCGGATTTGGTCCAGAATCCTCCCATCCTGTGCCTTGGGTTTCAAACCCCTCTTTGGTATGAAGGATTTGACACTTAACACCTCCCAATAATAGTATTGGGCGGAGAGGTTGACGAATTTGGTGGCATCTAGAGTGTTGATGCCACCCCCTGCGGAGTCGGTGTCGCTGCTAGATGAAGAGGGTTGGGGTGTTCTTGCTCTCTTAGGCATGATTGAAAGTAGCTAGGCTTAGGGTTTGAGAATCAGAGATGAGGTGTAAGGGTTTTCTTTGCTTTTGCTTCTGCTCTAGGGAGATAATAGGTTTAGGGTTTTATGTTGTGATGTGACTTAACTGATGGGGACAGGTCCTTTATATAAAAAAAATTTCCTACCGATGGGTGCAGCTGCGCACCTGCTGCCTTGCTGTTTGGGCGCAGCTGCGCTGGTGCCCAATTGCTTCTTCAAAGCCCGACGCAGCTGCGCGATGCATAGCCTGAGGAACGGCGCAGCTGCACCTTCCTGCCAACTCCCTGGATGAATTTTTTTTTTAAAATGAAACACACTTGGCACACATTAAAATATCAGAAGAAAAATTTAATTCATAAAATCATCTAACACACCTACAAAGGAAATGAAATTTTAGTTCAAACTTATAAACTCTCACAAGGTGCATAATTAATATAGTGAAAACTTTGTACCCCCAAACTTAAAGTTGACAGTATTCCTAATGGCTAAGATGGACCCAATTAAAGTTTACGCATTTCCCTGAGGTTATGTTACCCGCCATCGATGTTGTCTGTTTAGGTCGCACGGTTAAGGGCGTGATTGGATACCTGAAAAGCAAACGGTCATGTTAAAATGAAATCATACAAACTCAATTATAACACACAGGAATAAAAAGTAAAACAATAAATTCGGGTTGCTTCCCGAGAAGCGCTTGGTTTAAAGTCGGTTAGCTCGACTATCCATTGGTGCTCAATCCATGGCTAGGACAACTGAGGATTCTTGGCGATCGACTTCGCCTCCCCAATAGTGTTTTAGCCGTTGGCCATTCACTTTGAACAGTTATTCACTGTCCTTTCCAATTATTTTGACGGCTCCGTGTGGGAATACAGGCGTGATGGTAAATCGACCCGACCATCGGGATTTGAGCTTTCTCGAGAACAATTTGAGCCTGAAGTTGAATAGCAGGACCGCTTGGCCAGGTTCAAATTTTCTCTCGATGATTTTTTGGTCGTGCCATCTCTTTACTTTTTCTTTGTAGAGTTTGGAATTCTCATAGGCTTGTAAACGAAACTCATCAAGTTCATTTAGCTGTAGAAGTCTCCTCTCTCCCGCTGTAGATGGGTCGAAATTTAACTTCTTGATCGCCCAATAAGCTTTGTGCTCTAGTTCAACCGGAAGATGACAAGCTTTGCCGTAGACCACATGGTATGGGGACATGCCGAGGGGTGTCTTATAGGCGGTTCTGTACGCCTATAATGCTTCATCTAGCTTTAATGACCAGTCTTTTCTAGAAGGATTAGCAATCTTCTCCAGAATTCTCTTGACCTCTCTATTTGACACTTCGGCTTGCCCATTTGTTTGTGGGTGGTATGCTGTGGCAATCCTGTGCCTCACTCCGTATTTGGCTAGGAGGGTTGTGAACTGTTTATTGTAGAAATGACTGCCCTCATCACTGATGATAGCTCGTGGAGTGCCAAATCTAGTGAAAATGCTCTTTTGTAGGAACCTAAGAACCACCTTAGCATCATTGGTTGGTAAAGCAGAAGCTTTCACCCACTTGGACACATAATCAACCGCAAGAAGGATATAGAGATTGTTGCAGGATGACGGGGAATGGTCCCATGAAGTCTATTCTGCATACGTCAAAGATTTCCACCTCCAAGATTACATTTAGTGGCATTTCATTGCGGCTGGAGATGTTGCCCACCCATTGGCATCGATCACAATTCTTTATGAATTGGTGGGCATCTTTGAACAAAGTGGGCCAATAGAACTTGGCTTGGAATACTTTGGCTGCGGTTCTTTGCGTCCCATAATGGCCACCATACAGAGAAGAATGACATGCATGCAATATACTGGCAGTCTCGACATCAGGAATGCACCTTCGGATCACAAGATCTGTACATTGTTTGAACAAGTAAGGCTCGTCCCACATGTATCTCTTTGTATCATGCAAAAATTTCTTCTTCTGCTGATGAGTTGGATCCGGTGGAAGTACATGACTCACCAGGTAGTTGACAATATCAGCAAACCATGGGATCTCAGATGTTACTGCAAATAGCTGCTCATCAGGGAAGCAATCGTTTATTTCAGCCTTCTCTTTGCTTTCCGACTCCAGATTGTCTAATCTGGAAAGATGATCAGCTACTAGGTTCTCCATGCCTTTCTTGTCCTTTATTTCTAAGTCAAATTCTTGGAGCAAAAGGATCCACCTGATTAATCTTGGTTTGGCATCTTTCTTTGAAATCAAATATCGAATTGCTGCATGGTCTGTGTACACCACTACCTTTGTTCCAATGAGATAGGATCGGAACTTGTGGAATGCATAAACAACAACGAGTAGTTCCTTCTCGGTGGTGGTGTAATTCATTTGGGCCTCTGAGAGTGTCTTGCTGGCATAGTAGACTGCATGTAGAACCTTTTCTCTGCGCTGACCCAATACCACGCCCACAGCGTAATCACTAGCATCACACATAAGCTCAAATGGAGGAGACCAATCCGGTGCCACTATCACAGGTGCTGTTGTCAACTTTTTTTTCAACAACTCAAAGTCTGCTAGACAATTTTCATCGAATATGAATGGGACATCCTTTTCCAATAGATGAAAGTAGTATGCACATAAGCCAATCATATTTGATATGATGTAGCATATACTTTGTAATCTTATTCATTTATTAATAAAGGAATTGATTTTCTCAAAAGGCATTTTATATTATCTACATGGTGCTGTTATATTAAATGTGATAAACTCATAGTTTTGAGCAATGCTTTTAGAATCATGATGGTGATCATGCTAATGAGAACTAAATTCTAGATAGCTCACAAACTAAAATTGTTCCTAATCGTTGGATTACTAAATTGGGGATTAGTGAATCCGGATAGATTAGTACATACGTTGCTTGCTCTTAGGAAGAGGATGATTGATCTCATAATTATTTGTGTGGAGACACTAAAGCAAGTATGTAGGTGCTTATTGGAGAATAAGTTCACTGAACGTGGCTCGCTAAGGAATACTTAATGGAGTTTTACTCGCCTGTCAATAGGAATTCCTATAGTGATAGTTGTACAAGTGATCCTTGGACTTGAGATCATCATAGTATCTTATGTATGATGAGTTATACTTTGACATGTCCCTTAAGACCTTTTGGGTATATCAAAGGGTATGATTGGGTATAATTAGTTGTGCATGGAGATAGGTGAATGATCAACAAAGAATGTACGTCGTCTAGTAAAAGATGTGAATGTCCTATGTGATTCGATAAATGATAACACAGTAGTCCTTGGCCAAGGCAGAATGAAATTAGAAAGGAGTTTCTAATTTGCATTATTTTGAGTTGTGCATTTGGGAATCGAAATACATATAATTAAATAAAATAAGACTTGACAGTAAATCCATGTCTTATATTTAATTGGGATATTGTATGGTAGAAGAATTGAATTGTACGGTAACTATTTACTCAAAGGTTCTTTTGTGATTGATGTTGAAATCTATATTATCTGGAAAGTCGTTGATCGCTAAGGGGGCTTACCCTTATTGTAGAATAAATATTATTTATTTAAATGAATTAAATAGTTTAATTTATTTATTTAAATATAATTAGAATTGTTCTAATTGATTTATTCACAACCGGTTTAATATGGAGAACCTAAAGGGTCACACCGCAAAAGGAAAATATTTATTTAAGAAGTAAATGGCATAATTGTAATAATAAGTTAAGTGTATTTAATTTAATCTATGGAGATAGAATAAATTAAATAGCTTAATATTTATTATTTAATATTTTAGAAATATTAAATATAAATTAATAAGAGGAATCTTATTATTATTATTACTATTATTATTATTTAATTCCTAATAGGGATTGAGAATTAATTAATAGAAGTACTCTCACATGAATTCCTAATTGGATTAGGAGTTTAATTTAATTAAAGGAGTTTAATTAGAATAGAAACCCTAATCCTAAATAGTTTAGGGAAGGATTTTCCTACATCTATAAATAAGAGAAGTCTTATCATAGATTAGGGTTACACACTCTTACATTAGATTGTGGAGAGTACTTACAATTTCTATAGAGATAGAAACTAGGGTTTTGCCAAACACCCAACTTCTTGAATATTTGTTCTTCCTTGGTGGATCACCTCTAGAAGCCAAACACTTGGGTGACTAACATTGATCAAAGGAAAGAATCACACCGTTGAATTCAAGGAGAACTCGAAGGACTAGGAGTTGAACTTGTACCTGAGGAAGCTTTGTTCTACAAGGGTATAGTTCTTATTCTCCATCTCTTTCGTTTAATTAATAATTGTGCATAAAGAAAGATCATGGTGATGGTTTGTATAAAATTTTAAAATATGATTTTGTCACGCTTCCGCTTTATTTATGTAATTTGATTGCATGTTCGCGTTATACAAACCTAACAGTGGTATCAAGAGCCAAACTTTATGCGAATTATTAATTGTTTTGATTCTGTATATACATTGATATGTGTTTAGAACAATTTAATTGGGCATAATTGTTTGTGTAAAATTATTTTATTTTATTTTTATTTTTTATTTTTTGTAAATTAAAATAAATGAGTTTATTTTGATTTGGAATTTGATTAAAAATAAAGGAGTTTATTTTTATTCAAAAAAAAAATTGGATAAATTAAAATAAAGAAGTTTATTTTAATTGAAATTGGATTTCATGATAACTAATTAGAGTTGGAATTGGATTCCATGATAACTAATTGGAGTTGAAATTGGATTTTATACTAACTAATATTGCCCATTAAATGATATCAATGCATATATGGAATGGTTTTATTATTCATGGGATGAATGTTATTTATTGATACATATAGAGATATGTATGATAATAAATAGGGATTGATTATGGACTATTGACCAATGTGTGATTGGATTTATTTTAGTGGATGCTTGAATGTATGGGTTTTTATAAATGGGGTCTGCGTACCTCGTCTTCTCTAATTTTTTCTTAATGTAAATTCTATCTCCCTCCTATGTACTTCTCCTTGACTGCTGATCAAGGTTTCTATTTATAGTAAATAGTTTATGTAATAGGAATAGTTAGAATTAATTTTTGAAGAATTGGAGACAAAGGAGCAAGGAGCGCTTGAAGACCCGTTTGTATTGGAGCCCGGGTTTAAATGTAATATTTATATTTAAATTTTATTCTTGCACCCTAGGTTTGACCTTTTGGTTCACTTGGTGGCTCTAGTGAACCAAACTAGAATAAAAGTCCATAATCAATCCGGGTAGAATATAGTATTCTATATGTGCATGCTTACTATATATATATATATATTATATATTATACAACATGCTTCACATGTTAAAAATAATATGACGCGTATTATATATATATATATATATATATATATATATATATATATATGTGCATGCGTGCTAAACAAGATGAGACTAATAATAATAAACCCCTCAAAGAAATTATATTAAGTCCTAAGCGTTCAAAGATATTTGGAATATCGAACGTCGCCTTCTAGCATGGTAAAGCAATAGAGTATTAAATGTTTAATATGAGTTTGTTGTGTCACCACAAGGCAAGTATTAAATATTTAAGATGTTGTTTTATCATATTTGATGGTTATAAATAGACTGAACGATGCTGTTTTGTTGTGTCACCACAAGGACAGTGTTTTTCTTTCGAATATATGGAAGTGCTAGGTTGGACTTAACTTGGATAATTTTGATTCGGATGTGTAACCACTTGATCAAAATAATCTAAGAGGCAAAATAAAAAGAGTTACATAGTGATGTAATTGACAATAGTTGTCTACCTATTTATTTATATATCGTTTTTTGTGTCACCACAAGGCTATATACATTTGAAATGGGGTTCTTAATCTTACTAGCAAAACTTTAATTAGATTTGCCGAACTATATATTGAGGGTAATATAGTTTGATGAAAATAGTGGGAGATACCAATTTAAAATAAAAGACCTGATTTATTTTGGTAATTAATTAAATGAATGTATGCTAAAAATGTTGTCTATTTCACATGCAGAATTTAAAAATGTCAAACTCACTATCACTGCGTAGCATACTTGATGCTAACAAACTGACCGGACCGAATTACACGGACTGGTTAAGGAATCTGAGAATTGTTCTCACTGCTGAAAAGATTTCTTATGTCCTAAATTCGCCAGTCCCTGCAAATGTTGCAGAAACAGCCTCCGAGGAAGAGATTGCTACTTTCAGAAAGTGGCAAGATGATGCAATCTTGGCTCAATGCATCATGCTCACATCCATGAGTAACGAGCTTCAGCGTCAGCATGAAACTATGGATGCTCCTACTATATTGCAGCACCTCAAAGAGTCGTATGGTGAGCAAAGTAGGACTGCTAGATATCAGATATCTAAGGAGCTCTTCCGATCTCGTATGACTGAGGGCACTGCTGTTGAGACTCATGTCCTTAAGATGATCAATCTGATTGAACAACTTGGACAGCTTGGGTTCGTGATGGATGGGGAGTTAAGCCAAGATTTGATCTTGCAGTCACTCCCGGACACCTTCTCACAATTTGTTGTGAATTTTCACATGAATAAGTTGGATGTCAGCTTGCCTGAGCTACTTAACATGCTGAAAATTACTGAAGGTCACTTCTCATCCAACAAGAACCAAGTCTTACTAGTGGATGATTCTTCCAAGAAAAGGAAGAGGCCCAAGGTATCTTCTGAAAAGAAGAAAAACAAGAAGGCTAAGGGTAAGGCGAAGGGAAAGGATAAAAAGAAACCTGATCCAGATAGCAAAGGAAGTTGCTACCATTGCAATAAGTCGGGACACTGGAAGAGGAACTGCAAAGAGTATCTTGCGGGGAGAAGCTTCAACTTCCGATCTAGGTTTGTTCATGATTGAAATTAATTTTTCTGAAAGTCAAAATTCTACTTGGGTATTGGATACCGGCTGTAGTTCTCACATATATAATAATATGCAGGGACTAAGCAGAAGTAGAAAGCTGAACAAGGATGAAGTCGTCCTACGAGTGGGAAATGGAGCAAAGGTTGCTGCATTGGCTGTAGGGACTTATTGTTTAGCACTGCCTTCGGGCAAGTTCATTAGTTTAAATAACTGTTATTATGTTCCAACACTCATTAGAAACATTATTTCAATTTCTGTATTGGATATGGATGGTTTTGATATTATAATAAAGAACAACAGTTGTTCTATTTATAATAAAAATGTTTTATATAGTGTTGGCAATTTACTGAATGGACTTTACATACTTGACTTGCATGAAAATATACTTCAAATTGAACAAACTAAGAAAAGGAAAAGAGATGATGTTAATTATACCTTTATGTGGCACTGTAGACTCGGTCATATCAATGAAACAAGATTATCCAAGTTGCATAAAGATGGACTTTTAGAGCTATCTGATTCCAAATCATATCCAACTTGTGAATCTTGTCTCATGGGTAAAATGACTAAATCTCCTTTTAGTGGAAAAGGAGAAAGAGTTACAGAGTTGTTAGCGTTGGTACACACAGACGTATGTGGACCTATGACAACGAATGCACGAGGAGGGTATTCTTATTTTATTACTTTCACTGATGATCATTCTAGATTTGGATATGTGTATTTAATGAAATACAAATCTGAATCGTTTGAAAAGTTCAAAGAATTCAGAGGTGAAGTAGAGAAACAAACTGGTAAAAGTATTAAAATTTTTCGATCGGATCGAGGAGGGGAATACTTGACCAATGAGTTTCTCAATTGTCTCAAAGAAAATGGTATAATCTCACAATGGACTCCACCAGGAACGCCACAGTTGAATGGTGTATCTGAAAGGAGAAATCGAACATTGTTGGACATGGTTCGTTCCATGATGAGTTTTACCGACCTTCCAGTATCCTTCTGGGTTATGCCCTAGAATCGGCTGCATACCTACTTAACAAGGTACCTACCAAATCCGTCCCAAAGACTCCATATGAGATATGGACAGGGAGGAAACCAAATCTTAAGCATGTTAAGACTTGGGGTTGTCCAGCTTATGTCAAAAGGTTTGAGCATGATAAGCTGAAGACTAGATCCGACAAATGTAGATTTGTGGGATACCCGAAAGAAACATCAGGGTATTATTTCTATCATCCTACTGATCAAAAGGTGTTTGTTGCGAAACACGCTGCCTTCTTGGAAAAGGAGTTTATCCTTGAAGGGGTCAGTGGGAGTAAGATATATCTTGAAGAAGTTCAAGAACCACAAAATACTCCGGATCAAAGTCAGGTACCTGACCAAGTAGAAGAACCTACTGTACCACTACCTATTCGTAAATCTGGAAGAGTACCGAAGATACCTGAGAGGTATGAAGACTCAGAGAAATGGCTAGAAGCCATGAAATCCGAGATGGACTCCATGTATGAAAACCAAGTATGGACTTTGGTTTCACCACCTGAGGGCATTAAGCCTATTGGGTGTAAATGGGTCTTTAAGAGAAAGACTGGAGCAGATGGCAAGGTAGAGACCTATAAGGCCCGACTGGTTGCAAAAGATTTCAAATAAAGACAAGGAGTTGACTATGATGAAACTTTCTCACCAGTAGCTATGCTCAAGTCCATTCGGATTTTGCTTGCAATTGCAGCTTATTATGACTACAAGATCTGGCAAATGGACGTGAAAACGGCCTTCCTCAATGGAGAGCTTGAGGAGAATGTATATATGATACAACCAGAGGGTTTTGTTTCAACGATTGGAACAAACCAAGTCTGTAAGCTACAACGATCTATTTATGGATTGAAGCAAGCTTCTCGAAGATGGAACATCCGTTTTGATGAGATAATCAAAAGGTTTGATTTTATCAAAAATGAGGATGAACCTTGTGTGTACAAGAAGGTTAGTGGGAGCGCTGTTTCATTCCTTGTATTATATGTTGATGACATATTACTGATAGGGAATGATGTTCCTATGCTACAGTCGATCAAAATTTGGTTATCTAAACACTTCTCCATGAAGGACTTGGGTGAAGCATCCTATATTTTGGGGATAAAGATCTATAGAGATAGATCTAAAAGGATGCTTGGCTTGACCCAAGGAAAGTACATTGACTCGATACTAAAGAAGTTTAGCATGGAAGATTCCAAAAGAGGTCTCATGCCGATGAGCCATGGAATACATCTCTCTAAGAAACAGGCCCCAAAGACACCTGAGGAGAGAGACCGGATGAGTAAGATTCCTTATGCTTCCGCAATAGGATTTATCATGTACGGTATGATATGTACTAGACCAGATGTCGCTCATGCACTTAGTGTAACAAGCAGATATCAGTCGAATCCAGGAGAAGAGCACTGGAAGGCAGTGAAAAACATCCTAAAGTACTTGAGAAGAACTAAGGATGTATTTCTTGTCTACGGTGGGTCTGAATTGAAACTAGAGGGCTATACAGACTCAAGTTTTCAAACGGACCAAGATGACAGTAAATCCGTTTCAGGGTACGTGTTTACCTTAAACGGTGGTGCAGTGAGTTGGAAAAGTTCCAAGCAGCAAACAGTTGCTGATTCAGTGACAGAGGCAGAGTACATAGCTGCAAGTGAAGCTGCAAAGGAAGCTGTTTGGATGAAGAAGTTCATAACTGAACTTGGAGTGGTTCCTAGCATTAGAGGAGCAGTACCTTTATTCTGTGACAACAATGGAGCCGTTGCGTAGGCTAAGGAACCCAGGTCTCATCAGAAATCCAAACACGTGTTGCAGCGGTTTCATTTGATTAGAGAGATCATTGAAAGAGGAGATGTCACCCTGGAGCGTGTGGACTCTCAAGACAACATTGCAGATCCATTTACTAAAGCTTTAACTCAACAGCAGTTTGATCGTCACTTAGAGAAGATGGGTATTAGATACCATGGCGATTGGCTTTAGTGCAAGTGGGAGATTGAAAGTAGTATGCACACAAGCCAATCATATTTGATATGATGTAGCATATACTTTGTAATCTTATTCATTTATTAATAAAGGAATTGATTTTCTCAAAAGGCATTTTATATTATCTACATGGTGCTGTTATATTAAATGTGATAAACTCATAGTTTTGAGCAATGCTTTTAGAATCATGATGGTGATCATGCTAATGAGATCTAAATTCTAGATAGCTCACAAACTAAAATTGTTCCTAATCGTTGGATTACTAAATTGGGGATTAGTGAATCCGGATAGATTAGTACATACGTTGCTTGCTCTTAGGAAGAGGATGATTGATCTCATAATTATTTGTGTGGAGATACTAAAGCAAGTATGTAGGTGCTTATTGGAGAATAAGTTCACTGAACGTGGCTCGCTAAGGAATACTTAATGGAGTTTTACTCGTCTGTCAATAGGAATTCCTATAGTGATAGTTGTACAAGTGATCCTTGGACTTGAGATCATCATAGTATCTTATGTATGATGAGTTATACTTTGACATGTCCCTTAAGACCTTTTGGGTATATCAAAGGGTATGATTGGGTATAATTAGTTGTGCATGGAGATAGGTGAAAGATCAACAAAGAATCTACGTCGTCTAGTAAAAGATGTGAATGTCCTATGTGATTCGATAAATGATAACTCAGTAGTCCTTGGCCAAGGCAGAATGAAATTAGAAAGGAATTTCTAATTTGCATTATTTTGAGTTGTGCATTTGGGAATCGAAATACATATAATTAAATAAAATAAGACTTGACAGTAAATCCATGTCTTATATTTAATTGGGATATTGTATGGTAGAAGGATTGAATTGTACGGTAACTATTTACTCAAAGGTTCTTTTGTGATTGATGTTGAAATCTATATTATCTGGAAAGTCGTTGATCGCTAAGGGGGCTTACCCTTATTGTAGAATAAATATTATTTATTTAAATGAATTAAATAGTTTAATTTATTTATTTAAATATAATTAGAATTGTTCTAATTGATTTATTCACAACCGGTTTAATATGGAGAACCTAAAGGGTCACACCGCAAAAGGAAAATATTTATTTAAGAAGTAAATGGCATAATTGTAATAATAAGTTAAGTGTATTTAATTTAATCTATGGAGATAGAATAAATTAAATAGCTTAATATTTATTATTTAATATTTTAGAAATATTAAATATAAATTAATAAGAGGAGTCTTATTATTATTATAATACTATTATTATTATTTAATTCCTAATAGGGATTGGGAATTAATTAATAGAAGTACTCTCACATGAATTCCTAATTGGATTAGGAGTTTAATTTAATTAAAGGAGTTTAATTAGAATAGAAACCCTAATCCTAAATAGTTTAGGGAAGGGTTTTCCTACATCTATAAATAAGAGAAGTCTTATCATAGATTAGGGTTACACACTCTTACATTAGATTGTGGAGAGTACTTACAATTTCTATAGAGATAGAAACTAGGGTTTTGCCAAACACCCAACTTCTTGAATATTTGTTCTTCCTTGGTGGATCACCTCTAGAAGCCAAACACTTGGGTGGCTAACATTGATCAAAGGAAAGAATCACACCGTTGAATTCAAGGAGAACTCGAAGGACTAGGAGTTGAACTTGTACCTGAGGAAGCTTTGTTCTACAAGGGTATAGTTCTTATTCTCCATCTCTTTCGTTTAATTAATAATTGTGCATAAAGAAAGATCATGGTGATGGTTTGTATAAAATTTTAAAATCTGATTTTGTCACGCTTCCGCTTTATTTATGTAATTTGATTGCATGTTCGCGTTATACAAACCTAACAATAGATTGCATAGGGGTTTCATGATTTTGGAAAAGTCTTTGATAAATCTACGGTAGAACCCAACATGGCCCAAAAAACTCCGAATTCCCTTTACAGAAGATGGTGGAGGCAATTTCTCGATGGTTTCTAATTTTGCTTTATCCACCTCCAAACCTTTTACTGAGACTTTGTGACCCAATATTATTCCTTCCTAAACCATGAAATGACATTTCTCCCAATTAAGCACAAGGTATGTTTCCACGCATCTCTTTAGTACCATGACCAAATTCTCTAGACAGCTGTCGAAGGAATTTTTGAACACTGAGAAATCATCCATGAAAACTTCCATGTTGATTTCTACCATATCAGAAAATATCGCCATCATACACTGTTGAAATGTGGCTGGAGCATTGCATAGACCGAAGGACATTCGCCTGAATGCAAAAGTTCCATATGGACAAGTAAAAGTTGTCTTCTCTTGATCCTCTGGAGCGATGGCAATTTGATTATAACCAGAATATCCGTCAAGCAAATAGTAGTATTCATGCCCTGCTAGTCTGTCCAACATTTGATCTATGAATGGAAGTGGGAAGTGATCTTTCCTCGTGGATTTGTTGAGCTTTCGGTAGTCCATACAGACTCTCCATCTCGTGACTGTTCGAGTTGGTATCAACTCGTTGTTCTCATTTTTTACCACAGTTATTCCCCCTTTCTTGGGTACACATTGAACAGGGCTTACCCACAGACTGTCAGAGATGGGGCAGATGATCCTAGCGTCTAGCCATTTCAGAATTTCTCCTTTTACCACCTCTTTCATGATGGGATTTAGCCTTCTTTGATGCTCTATGGTAGGTTTGCTGTCATCTTCCATCAGAATTTTGTGCATGCAAAATGAGGGGCTGATTCCTTTTATATCAGCAATGGTCCATCCAATATCCCCTTGGAATTCTTGAAGGATTCTTATCAGCTTACCTTCTTGTAAAGAGGTTAGTGCAGAAGAAATAATGACAGGTAATGTATCTGAAGTGCCTAGATATGCGTACCTGAGGTGATTTGACAAGGGCTTAAGCTCAAGTTTCGGGGTTACCTCTCTAGATGGTTTCAAATGCGGAGAGGACTCTTTTGAGCTTATCAAGGGCTCAATTGGTACCTTGAACTTTGCCATCCTTGGTAATGCATCTAGCGAATGGACATACTCACAGTTCTCGGGCTCGACCAAGTCTATGTCCCCTGTTAGTGTCATCTCAAGCAGGTCACTATGTGTGGCTTTCATGAACTCATCGGTCACTGCGCTTTTAATGATATCTACTCAGAAACAATCTTCCTCCTCGGCCGGGAATTTCATCGCTTTAAAGACATTAAAAGTGACTTCTTGGTTTTGAACCCTCATTGTCAATTCTCCCTTTTGTAAATCAATGAGAGTCCTCCCGGTAGCTAAAAATGGCCTCCCAAGTATGATGGGAATATCCTTGTGTTCCTCGAAGTCTAAGATTATGAAGTCAGCTGGGAATATGAACTTATCAACCTTAACAAGAACATCTTCCACTATTCCTCTCGGGTAGGTGACTGAACGATCCGCTAGCTGAAGAGAGACATTTGTTGGCTTGGGTGCTGGCAATCCCAACTGAGTATAGACGGACAATGGCATGAGATTAATGCTTGCACCGAGATCACATAAGCATTTCTTGAATGACAGGTCTCCAATGGTGCAAGGAATGGTGAAACTGCCTGGATCCTTCAAATTTGGAGGTAGCTTTTTTGTAATACCGCACTGCATTCTTCTGTCAAAGCTACAATTTCAAAATCTTGCAATTTCTTCTTCCTTGACAGAATCCCCTTCATGAACTTGGCATAGCTCGGCATTTGTTCTAAAGCTTCTGCAAATGGTATATTGATTTGTAGCTTTTTGAATACCTCAAGAAACTTAGAGAATTGTTTGTCCAATTTTTGCTTTTGCTACCTCTGAGGGTACGGAACTGGTGGATAATATCTGGTGGGAGGGGGTTGAGTCTTTTCTGTGCTTTTTATTGATGTGGGCTCAGATTTCTCTATGCTATCTTCCTCTCCAAAAATTTTAGCAGAGTCAGTTTCTAGGCAAGGGCGCAGCTGCGCTGGCTCCCCTTGCAAAATGGGCGCAGTTGCGCCGACAGGATCAACCTCTGGAGAAGGGCGCAACTGTGCTAGCTTCTTTTGTGAAATGGGTGCAGCTGCGCTGGTTGGCAGAGTCTGCTTCCCACTTCTAAGGGTGACAACTTGGCATTGCTCCTTTCCATTTCTCCTTGGATTGATTTATATGTCGCTAGGAAGAGCCCCCTGAGGTCTATTAGATAACAAGCTGGACAATTGACTCATCTGGTTTTCCAAATTCTTGAAACCCAATGCTTGGCCTTGCTCCAACTTATCAGTTTTGGCCATGTATCTATCCAACTTTTCATTCATATCAGCAACCCTTTTATCAGTAGATGTGGCTTGTTGCTGATTGTGGAACCCCGGAGGATTGTGAGGTTTTTGAGCTTGTGGATAATCTTGATGGTTGCTCCATGAGAAGTTAGGATGATTCCTATTCCCCGGATTATAATTATTCTGATATTGATTTGCTGGCTGCTGATAGTTGCTCACGAAATGCACAGATTCGGAATTAATGGCACCTTGGTCAGAAGAGTGTGAACCTGCACAAAGCTCACAAATCATGGAAACTTGCTGCCCCTTTCCGTCATATAGGTTGTCAAACTTTTTGGCTATAGCAGATATTTGAGCTTGAAGTGATGTGGCTGTGTCAACATCTAATATCCCTGCTATTTTTTGTTAACTGGAGCTAGAAGTTGGCCATTGATAATTATTTGTAGCCATGGTCTCCAAAAGTTCATAAGCATCGTCATAGTTTTTAGCCATGAATGCTCCTCCCGAAGCTGCATCAATGCCTGCCCGTGTGTGGATATTCAACCCATTGTAAAATGTGTTAAGTTGCATCCATTGTGGAAAACCGTGATGTGGACACTTTCTCAATCGTTCCTTGTACCGATCCCATGTCTCATACAAGGATTCTCCATGATGTTACTCATATGAGGAGATGTCATTTCTCAACTTAGCAGTTTCGGCTGGTGGAAAGAATTTTGCTAAGAATTTATGCGCTAAATCTTGCCAAGTCGTAATAGACCCCGGTGGTAGTCAGTGTAGCCAACTTTTTGCCTTATCCCTCAATGTGAATGAGAATAACCACAATCTCACTGCATCATCTGAGATTCCACTGAATTTGAATGTATCACATATCTCTAGAAAGCTCATCAAGTGTTCATTTGGATCGTCAACCGTCGTTCCCCCAAATTGGATAGAATTTTAGATCATATGGATAGTTCCTGGTTTGATTTGAAAGGAATTGGTTGTTATGGCTGGCCTCGTGATACTTGATTGCAGTTCATTGATCCTTGGCGTAGCATAATCTCTCAATGCTTTTTGCGCTTCATCCGCCATTGCTTGTGGTTGGTCTAGATTCTCCAGAGTATTTTCAGCACACTTTCTTGACTGTTGAAGCCTTTTCTCAATGTTATCCTCGAAAGGCAATAGATCGAGATTCTTAGATCGAGTATGCATACACTACTCAAGAGTACCTATAACAATGCAAAAGAATAATAAACAAAATTAAGATAAGAACAGATTTTGTTTAACTAAAACCAAACTAATTTAAACTGATGATGAAAGTTATAAACGGCGCCAAAAAACTTGTTGGTATAATTGTATATATAACAAATATGACTCATACACGCAAGTGCACATGATCCACAAGTAATATAAAGTAAGTAAGATATCGATCCCACGGAGAATAGAATTACAATTACAACTATCAAACACCGATTTTATAATTATCTTAATTTCTTTAAACAGTTAAGTACAATGATGAAATTGTCTAAATATTACTAAAGAAACAAATAGAGCAAATTATGATTGTATAAATACAGATTTTATGGGTTTGGGATTATAATTTCACTTATTGCAAACTTAGATTTCCATGCTTCTTATCGTTGCTAATTGATTATTATGGAATGTTGGTCGAGAACACGAATGTAAAATATGACCACCTTTCGATGCACCATATTCATATCACACTAAATCCACAATTGATAGAATGAATGTGAACACCCTAGATGACTAACGCACTATATCTCTATGTGAATTACAATCAAGAGGGTTGAAATATAAGTTCTCAATTGGCCACATATGGTGCTTCGGTATATTTCTATCCTAAGCACGAAACATTAATCCACGAGGAATTTAGTAATAATGAACATATGCTAGCATAATCAGATCTTAATTTATATTTCCTCTCTCAATTCTATATAAATTATCACGGTAATTGGTGATCAAGCAATTAAACGTTTAGTATAAATTATGCTAGACATTCATTTCATAACCAACTAGCAATAATAATGAAGCATTTCAATTTTTAGTAATGCAAAAGATTCATTATAATCCCAAGAATTAAGTTTAGTTCATAATAATAATAAGAGAATTCATCATACACAAATGGTTCATCATTGTTTTTACAAAATAAGAAAATAAATCAAAGACAGGAAATAATAAAACTCCCTGCTTCAATTTTCCTGTTTCTCCTAATCTGTTAATTTTCCAAGTTGTGATGATCCTCGCTTTCTTGCTCCCAATCTTCAATTCAGCATCCATGTAGCTCCATTCTTCAGTTCCCAAGTGATTCTGATGATCAACAACTACCTTTCATTTTTCTGGGAATAAAATTTAGTCTGTCATGATTTTTTCGTGGAGGAGAAGCTCTCCTCAAATTGATTCTCTGCATGATTATATTCAAGCTTCCCAATTGTCTTTTGTTGACTAAATTTGATTCCCAACTGATAAAATAGCATTCCACTAATTTCCTAAAAACCTGGCATTCATTCCACACGTTTTTGGCAAGTCTGCATAGCTGTCTGGAACGTGTCCGCATGGCTGGCTGGCGACGGGCGCAGCTGCGCTAGAGTACTGCCTGGAAATGGGCGCAGCTGCGCTGGAGGCTTCAACAAGGAAAGGGTGGGCGCAGCTGCGCCGGCCTCAAGGCCAACCTGGGCCCAGCTGCGCCGGCAGCTTCTGGGCGTAGCTACGCTGGCTTCCAAGCTAAAATGGGCACATCTGCGCTGTCTGTCAGTCTGCTGTACTGCTGCACTCAGTCTGTCTCCTCGATTCCCACGCACAGTACTAGCAACTGTTTTTCATTCAGCTCCCAAACATCATATGTCACATGCTCATTGCCAAAATGCCCAAAAACTGTGCAAAAGCTATAGAATGCAAATAGTGAAGCAATACCAAAAAGAAGAGAAAAATGCATGAAAACACACTTTGGAGCTAATAGTTAAGTAACAAATGAAGCAGAATAGTATCCAAAAAGTAGGTATAAAACCTACTCATCAGTAATCATGCACATATAGAATACTATATTCTACCCGGATTGATTATGGACTTTTATTCTAGTTTGGTTCACTAGAGCCACCAAGTGAACCAAAAGGTCAGACCTAAGGTGCAAGAACAAAATTTAAATATAACTATTATATTTAAACCCGGGCTCCATTACAAACGGGTCTTCAAGCGCTCCTTGCTCCTTTGTCTCCAATTCTTCAAAATTAATTCTAACTAGTCCTATTAGAAAAACTATTTATAATAAATAGAAACCTTGATCAGCAGTCAAGGGGAAGTACATAGGAGGGAGATAGAATTTTACATTAAGAAAAATTAGAGAAGACGAGGTACGCAGACTCCATTTATAAAAACTCATACATTCAAACATCCTCTAAAATAATTCCAATCAGACATTGGTCAGTAGTCCATAATCAATCCCTATTTATTATCATACATATCTCTATATGTATCAATAAATAACATTCATGCTATGAATATTAAAACCATTCCATATATGCATTAATATCAATTAATGGGCAAAGGTTTTGCTAATATTTAGTTTTTGAAACAAAACAAACTATTTTATTTTAATCAAAAACCAAATTCAAATTAAACTCCTTTAATTTTAGCAATCTGAAATCCTATTCCAGATAAAATAAACATCTTTATTTTAAACTTATATCAATTAAATAAACCATTTATTTTAATTGAAGGAAAAATTATTTTTCGGATTCTGCTGTCCGGCGCAGTTGCGCCCAGAATGAACTGGGAAACGGCGCAGCTGCGTTGAACCCCAGAAATGACTTTCTGGATTTGGGCGCAACTGCGCTCCAGAATGAACTGGAAACGACACAGCTGCCCAAAATTTTCGATCCAATCGCATACCATACACACTTGGAATCATCAAAATCGATAATTAGCACAAGGTTAGGCTTTGATACCACTGTTAGGTTTGTATATAGCGCGAACATGCAATCAAATTACATAAATAGTGCGGAAGCGCAATAAAACGGATTTTAAATTTTTTTCATGCAAACCATCACCATGATCTTTCCTTGTGTTCAATTATCAATTAACGAAAGAGATAGAGATTAAGAAATTATACCCTCGTAAAACCGTGCTTCCTCGGGTACAAGTTCACCTCCAATTCCTTCGCGTTCTCCTTGAATTCCACCGATTAAATTCCTACATTTGATCAACGTTAGCCACCCAAGTGTTTGGCCTCTAGAGGTGATCCACCAAGGAATAATAGTTGTTCAAGAAGATGGGTGTTGGCAAAACCCTAGTTTCTATCTCTATAGAAATTGCAAGTACTCTCTCTCTCCAATTCTTATGGAAGAGTGAGTAACTGTCTAACCCTAAATTATGATAAGACTCCTCTTATTTATAGATATAGGGAACCCTCCTAAACTATTTAGGATTAGGGTTTTTATTTTAATTAAACTCCTTTAATTAATCAAACTCCTAATCCAATTAGGAATTTATGAGAGAGTACTTCTATTAATTAATTCCCAATCCCTATTAGGAATTAAATAATAGTAATAGTAATAGTAATAATAAGACTCATCTTATTAATTTATATTTAATATTTTCAAAATATTAAATAATAAATATTAAGCTATTTAATTTATTCTATCTCCATAAACTAAATTAAATACACCTAACTTATTATTACAATTATGCCATTTACTTTTAAACAAATATTTTCTTTTTGCGGTGTGACCATTTAGGTTCTCCATATTAAACCGGTTGTAAATAAATCAATTAGAACAATTCTAATCTTATTTAAATAAATAAATTAAACTATTTAATTTATTTAAATAAATAATATTTATTCTACAATAAGGGTAAACCCCCTTAGCGATCAATGACTTTTCAGATAATATAGATTTCAACATTAATCACAAAAGAACCTTTCAGTGCATAGTTACCGTACAATTCAATCCTTCTACCATACAATGTCCCAATTAAATATAAGACATGGAATTACTGTCAAGTCTTATTTTATTTAATTATATTTGTTTCGATTCTCAAATGCACAACTCTGATAATGCAAATTAGAAACTCCTTTCTAATTTCATTCTACTTTGGCCAAAGACTTCTGAGTCGTCATTTATCGAATCACATAGGACATTCACTCCTTTTAATAGAAGTGGTAGATTCTTTATTGACCATTCACCTATCTCCATGTGCAACTTATTATACCCAATCATACCCTTTGATATACCCTAAGGGTCTTAAGGGACATGTCAAAGTATAACTCATCACACACAAGATACTATGATGATCTCAAGTCCAAAGATCACTTGTACTACTATCACTAGAGGAATTCCCATTGACAGGCAAGTAAAACTCTATTAGGTATTCCTTAGCGAGCCACGTTCAGTGAACTTATTCTCTAATAAACACCTACATATTTGCTTTAGTGTCTCCACACAAATGATTATGAGATCAATCATCCTCTTTATAAGAGCAAGCAACGTATGTACTAATCTATCCGGATTCACTAATCCCCTTTTTAGTAATCCAACGATTAGGAACGATTCTAGTTTGTGAGCTATCTAGAATTTAGATCTCATTAGCATGGTCTCCATCATGATTCTAAAAGCATTGCCCAAAACTATATGTTTATCACATTTAATATAACAGCACCATGTAGATAAAGTAAAATGTCTTTAACAAACGAATAAGATTACAAAGTATATGCTACATCATATCAAATATGATTGGCTTGTGTGCATACTACTTTCAGTATGTACTTTTTGTCTAAGAGTTCCTGTAACTGCACAAGTAACTCCTTCAACTCCACTGGTGCCATCCTGTATGGTGCCTTTGAAACTAGCGCCGTACCGGGTGCAAGACCAATAACAAACTCGATCTCCCTATCTGGAAGAAGACCTGGTAAGTCATCAGGAAACACAATCTGAAATTCTCTAACTACAGGTATTTGATCTAGCTTTGCTCCTTCCTTTCGAGTATCTACTATATATGCCAAATAACCTGTACAACCCTTCCTAAGCAATCTCTTCTCCGCTTGCATTACTGTCAGACATCGAGATCGTTTAGGTGAGCAACCACCGTTGAACACTACCTTTGACTTCGACGCAGTCACTAGGTTTAAACGCTTCCGATGGCAGTCAATCATTGCATTATGATTAACTAACCAATCCATGCCTAAGATTATATCAAATTCCCCTAGCTGTATAGGAAAGAGGTCCGCAAGAAACTTGTGTCCCTTAATCTCTATGTTACAATCTTTATATAAAGTTTTAACGAGAATTATCTCTCGATTTGCAATTTCTACATTGAAAGGTATGTCTAAGTCTTCGCATGGCATATTCAAGTTTTTAGCAAAGCTATTAGACACGAATGAACAAGTAGCACCAGAGTCGAATAACACATATGCATTTAAAGTGTCGATAGGGATGATACATGCCACCATGTCCTGTGAAGCAACAGCATCCCTCATTGTCATATTAAATGTTCTGGCGGTTGGACGACTCTAACCTCCAGCTCCTGCTAATGTTGGTTTGAGGGTGTTGTTTGTGGTTTGATTTCCTCCCCCGGTTTGGTTCCTATTCTTTGGACAATTTCTAGATATGTGACCTGTTGCGCCACAATATAACACTTATAATTCTGATATTGGTGTTATTAGTACTCTTCTTGGGACAATCATTGGAATAATGTCCCTCCTGACCACAGCTGTAACAAGTAACCACCTTCCTACGACATACTCCCAGATGGTTCTTTCTACATGTGACACAACGTTCCATCTTATTATTCTGGTCTCTGTTGGTGGTGTTATTGTTATTGTTGTAATTATTCCCCTTCTCCCCAAAGTTAGTAGAGAAAGTGGTATCCCACATCCTCTTGTTGTTATTAACACCCCCTGTACTGACTTCTCCCTTAAATTTCCCCCCTTCATTCTGACTTCTCTTATCTCTATGAAATTTGAGAAGATTTTCATTCTCAGTTTCGGCGATAATAGCCTTCTTAAGAATTTTTGAAAACGTCTTCAACTGGAAGATTGATATCCTACTCCTTATTTGAGGTTTTAACCCTTCCTCAAATCTCCTAGTTTTTCTTATCTCAGAGTTTACTTGATGTGGCGTAGAACGAGACAATTCGTTAAACTTGGCTGTATACTAAGATACAGTCATTTCCCCTTATTTTAGTTCTAAAAATTTAACCTCCATTCGGTCTTGCATGGTTTGTGGAAAATAATTTTCAAAGAATAGTTCTTTGAATCTTACCCAAGGAATTACCCCTTCATCAGCCCTGGTTTTTGTTGTTTTTCACCAGAAGTTTGCCTCACCTTTTAGGAAAAAGGTAGCAAAGATTGTCTTTTGTTCCTCACTTACGTTTGTTACAGTGAAGAACTTTTCCATTTCAGTTACCCAAGTTTGGGCTTCAACTGGATCCACAGTTCCCTTGAACTCAGGTGGCCCGACTATTTTAAAGTCTTTAAATGCTGACCTATGTGGCTTATTTGTGTTGGGCTGGTGCAGTGGATGACCTTGTAAGGCTCCTAATAGTAAGTCTACTAGTTTTTGGGTGGGGTTTGGTTCATTAATCTCATTTCTGGTCTGGTTTCTTCGTCCTGATGCCATGATTCTAAAAATAAACAAAAGACAAATATAAATACAGGTATATACTACACATAGAATTAACAATTTGAGTTGTACAAACATAATTTGTATATCACATGTAGAACGGTTACATATTCGACTAGTGGTTTATACTACCACTAGTTAGTACAGAAGATTCCCTATTTTACAACCCAAAATCTTTATAATACAAACTACAGAAAATAAACTTAAGTACTAAACTAGACTGAAAGATCACATGTCTCCTTATAAGCATCTTGGACCATATGACAGACCACTGATCTATCTATCATATAATCTACCTTCCTCTCCTCTATAGGATACTTAAGCACCCGACGCTCTAAGCCTTCGAATGTATCCCGACATCCCTTGTCAGCTCGGTATAAATGCATCTGTGCATCTTGCCTTTCCTTCTGAGCACTCTGGAGGAGTGTCCTAAGACGGCGAGTGTTATCCCTCTCACTCTCCAACAAACATTCAGCTACATATATTCGAAAGTTGGCAGCCTCTAGGTCTTCGGTGGACTGTTGTACTAACCCTGCAACTATCTCCTCGTGTCTATCGATGCTCATCATCTAACTCACTCCAATCTCCTCATCAGGATCAGGATCTACTAGCTGTCCATCTATAGGATGTTCAGCCTCCTCAGCATCTAATATCTCCTGGTCATGTAGGAGTTCTTCCTCCTCTGGGTCCTCCTCCTCTAGTGTCCCTAGTGCGGGATATATCTCTTCTAGATCTTCTTCTGACACACTCTATGACAGCCACCCTACCATGGGTTGATCTATAACTGGGAGGTCATTCCAATTTGTCTCTGACATCCTACAAAAGAATTTTAGTTGTTTAGTATTATAGCGAAACAAATTTACACATAATATAAAGCTTTTAAGACTATTTTATGTATAATTAAGTATTTTACGTACTCAAAGATTATATCCTAAGGTATTTCCTAACTACCTTAGAGCTATAATCTACAGCTCTAATACCAACTTGTGACGCCCGCAAATTCTCTACACTCCCTATAGCAGATATGGTGCTCACGTGAAACTATACAACTATAAATATTCAATAATATATGACTTCTATCTATCCAAGGTTCACAGTATCCCATAACAGATGATAATTCTTGCCAGAATGTTATTTGTGTTTGGATACCCTCACTTGGATGTATAGATTCATATCTCATTCCCTATCTATCTGACATTCACAGGATTAACGATAAAATTGTCCATAGAACTGAGGGGCGCATTCCGGTAAAGATGGCACCTTACCGGCGCTCATTAAGTGTAACCTCAGAGCTTATAGGACTTTCAATATCATTCAAATACCCTCATTCAGATATATAGTTCGTATAGATACTGTATTTACTTAGTACAACTATGCTAAACAAAGTAAAGATCAGAGTATAATGCATTTGATATAATAAATGATGATAATATATTTCATATCATTAAGTCCAGTTACATCGTTTTCAGTACTAAGTTATTACAACAAAGCCTTATAAAAGACTTGAATTATTCAAAACAGTAATTAAAACTAATTAACATGTCCTTTTCCTTTGTCTGCCCCAGAACTGCTGGGATTATCATTTAAAACTGCAAAAGAAGATATATGCAAGAATGAGCTACAAATGCTCAGCAAGTTCATTTGAAAACGTAAACACAATGTGTTTGATTTGAAAGATGTCAATGATGTATAACTGAGGGTCCTGTACATGAACCATATATTTCAATTAGTTCTATTAGTCTTCAATGACTTAGAACCGCTTGATTTCGGATATCTGGTAGGGGATCAGCCTAACCAATATCCTAGGAGTATGCATATCTTCCTACAATTTTGTGTCGATATATAATCAACATTTACCACCACCTTATATCAAGGTGTTTCAGTTCACCTTACATCAAGGTGTTCCATTTCTCAGTATAAGATGTCGTACCAAAATAATTTGGTTTGACACAACAATTTACGCTCGAATAAACAATATATGAATAATGATTCATTTATTAAGTTATGCTGAATAAGAAGCAATAACTTCACAATAATTGATAGCAAGATGTAATAAACTTGCTTAAATGTAACAAGGTTAGAAGACTTGCCTCGTATATCCTTTACAGTTAATATAACGGTCTAAACCTTCGTCGTAAACCCTACACGATTATAAATTTATGTAGACAAATAAGCGTTTAACGACTAAATCTTTTAAGTTTTATTTCGGGTATCATAACCACATATAAATAAGACTTCTTCTACAATATATGAAATAATTTTAGCATTATAACTGCTGACAGATTGAATATTTTTCAATTATATTTAAAATAAATTGAGCATTATAACTGCTTGAAAAATAAATATTCGGTTACTATGGTTAAAATAATTCGGGCATTATAGCTGCTTATAAAATGAATATTCGGCTATTATATTTGAGATAATTTCAGCATTATAACTGCTTATAAAATGAATTTTCGGCTATTATATTTGAGAAAATTTCAGCATTATAACTGCTTACAGAATGAATATTTTTACTAAATAGTTGAAGAAATTCGGATATAATAAGTGCTTATAAAAGTATATTTTCTAATATATAAGAGAAATAAATCGGACATTATCACTGCTTCTAAATAGGACTTTTGTACTATATACTTAAAATAATTTGGGCATTATAACTGCTTATAAAAGTATATTTTTACTAAATATATATAAAGAAAATGAAAATAATAACTACTAGAATAATACCTCTTGTAGTTGCTAGCTTTACTTTCAATCGCGCAGTGCTTCGATGCTTAGAAAGTAAATTTTATCTCACAATGTCTCTCATAATATAAATATAGAGTGTTTTTGCTCTTGAACTGCTCTTCAAAAATAGTAATGAATGAATGAACTGAGCTTGTTATTTATAGAAAAACCAAGTTTCATTAATTGCACGTTAGGGGCTCGGCTTATTACACTTTGGTACCTAGGTTAATTACACTTTAGTACCTAGCGTGTGCCAAGCGTAAGCTGGCGTGTGCCAAGCGTAAGCACGACAAAGCATAAGCACGACAAAGCAGCTTGTCAGCGTAAGCACGACAAAGCACTATATCAGTTTAAGCACGACACAACAGCTTACTAAACATAATTTGTCAGGATGCTTTTTGGTGAAATCGTGGAAAGCACGACAAATCATTTTGTCAATGTAAGCACGACTAAGCAGCTTGACCAAAAGTTTTTATTTGACCAAATTTATCGTTTACATAATATAATCACAAAACACCTGCTTCGAAATATCATTTCAATCTTTATTAAGCACATATGTTACAAACTTCAAATCTCATTAGGGTTTAAGGTTTTAAACTTCTCGATATCTAGCTTTATGTTATACGTTCTAATTCTAAACGTATACGATAATGTTTTCGAATCGTATTAGGTTTTCAAAGATTACCTGAACAGCCGTTCATCAAAATATATCATCACATAACACAGAGTCGGAATAAGAAATTTCATTTAATAAACACATAATTTACATATACAAATCTTATTAGGGTTCGGAATATTACACCAAAAAACTGTAAAGGAAATTCTCGCCCTGGTGAAGGTTTTCCCCGGCGAGAGATTTTGTGAAGGAATTCTCGCCCCGGCGAGCTCATTACAGGAAATGTTAAAATTTTTCTTTCTTTATAGTTATGCTATGTCACCCTATGCATGTTTAAAACTTAGATTAATGTGTTGAACGAATACCAAGATGTTAAGTTGGATGCTAAGCATATACTTGCTGATTATAAATATAAAGATCGATGAACCTTAATTTGACGTTGAGTTTTAGGAATTCTTAAGTATGATATTGCTATAATTAGGCTTACAACTTCTAAAGTGAGACTAATGACCAAAAATAATAAAATTGGATGTGAATAAATCTTGAAGTGTTTATAATACTGTAACTAATTATTATTACTGCTTTATAAACCGAATGTATAAGTTGATTAAAGAACGTGAATTTTTAATTTGTAATCTACGCACAAGACAAGTTTTCTACCCTTAATCTTTTATTTCATCGAAAGCAAGTTTACTACTCCTAATCTTTTTATTTCGTTGAAAGCAAGTATCTCATCCTTATTTAATTATTTCTACGCAAGTTCTGAACTTCATCCTTTTTATCATGCAAGTTTTATAATGCTATTACTTACTTGAGCAAGTTCTTAATTCTATTTCATTCAAGTGTATCTTTTGTGAGATTCAGTCTTTGATTCTCGAATATCAATTACATTTTTATTGAACCTTGATTGACTAGCGAACCTTTATTGATTTGACTAGTCCATAGTTGATGAGCGTTCTAAATTCTAGAAACGTTATTGAAGTAAATCCAAACCAAACTTCCTTTGGTGCGGACTCTGATGTCAAATTAAGATGAACAACCCTTATAAAGGGGATTTTATTTACACATTAGCGTTAAGATGTTGTGCACATACATGGTACAAAGGGCTGATCCCCCTAAGTACGAGAAGTAAGGTCCATATAGTCTTACAACTGTTAAAGGTTTAAAGTAGAAATACTTAATAACCTGGGACATAGTTCGTAGTCTTAAGACCCTCAGATGTTCTTTTGAATCTTGTCTTATAATCTTGACTCAAAAGCTGAACCTTCGAATATTCGATATCCATTCATTATTTCGCATGTTATTATTGTTGTTGTTGTTGTTATACTTGCTGGGCAATTGTTGCTCACTGATGAGTGAGTTTTATACTTACGAATTAAGTACGTTTGACTTGATAATTTGTTAGTTCTTAAGTATTTTAAGTTAGTATTAGATATTTATAGTGTTTTTATGATATTTTGAAGAATGAGCAAGGAAACGCAATTCGAACATCTTTTGGAGTACAACATGCGAGCAAGTGCGAGAAGGGAAGATTACAAGGCTTTTAACATTAAAATAGATGCATGTTATTGGTTTGGAACTTGGATTTTATTGTATATTTACTTCTTAACTTTCCAGAACATCTTGAATCACCTCAATCGGAGTTCGGATGCGAGAGTTATGACATTTTTATCAACAGAGATCAAGGTTTGGAGTTGTCATTTACATAACAGCCACTTCAAGCTCAATTTCAACCATGCTCCGGCCTGAATCTCTCAATTCTCAAAGAATGAAATTGTAGATCTCGTCGATATCTTCGATTTGGTAGGTGGCAGGCCTCGTAACTCCTCCCGGATCACAAGTTATGGCCATTTTACCAACAGACGTCGAAGTAGAAAATATTTTCTCGTCGGGGCGAGAATCTCAGGCTTAAATTTCTCGCCGGGGCGAGAACCTCTCTGCCCAACTTCGCCGGGGCGAGGATTTTACAAAGGAATTTCTCGCCGGGGCGAGAATGCGCGGAAAGGAAAAAATATTTTAATTCAGTTCTTTTTGGAAATCGATTTGGAATTGGATTCTTTCTATTGATTTGATTCAGAAACTATAAAGGAGACATAGAGAGATGGAAATAGAGAACATACATAGATAGATATATAGATATAGAGATAGATACATTCATAGTTACATAGTTACGCAAGGATTGAGACACAGAGCTGAACTTAGTAGATTGGAGACTGAAGAAGCATCGCAAGGAATTCAGATTAGAGACTTGAAGATTGAAGAACTTCTACTAAGTTTTTCTTATCCTCTATCTTAGATTTGTAATTTAATTGTGATGACTTGTTTGGGATTCATGATTTCTATTTTCAGTATGAACTAAATTTGCAATTAAGGTTACAATTGAATCTTTTATGTTTATGGATTAGTTATTTATTTGATTCCAGTTATTACTTCATATTGAGTTGTCTATCATATTTTGTGTTTATTGAGTAATTGTCTGATCAACAATTAGTGGGATACTTTAGATGAATTCGGAAGATGAAATCTAGGGTTAGATCTGAATGTGATAGCATGTATTCTTAATTATTTGAATGGGATGAATAATTGGGGTTGTGAAGTGAATAGGGATATCTCTTCACTGCATGTAACTATTGGGAATTGGTGCTTAATGAATTTAATTCTTTAGTTTTGCATAGGAATATCACAGAATTAATTGAGTTAGATAAATTTATTTGATCACTTGGAAAAGGGCTTATGAATAACTTTGAATTCCTGTTAACAACTCTGTTGAAGTTAATAATTGGATGAATTGGTTAATTAGTTCGTATTGCATAATTGGGGATATTGTAGTCTTAAGCCTTTAAAAATCTGAATTTCAACCTTTGTGTTAGTTCTTATTCTTAGTTTTAATTTAATTAGCTTTAATCGTTATACAAATTGTGATTGTTTAAATAAAATTGAATTGATTTAGGACTAGTAGTTGGAAATTATTGAACAGAGATTCCCTGTGGGTTCGACACTCTATCTTATCACTTTATTACTTGTTGATCGTGTACACTTGCACGTAATTGTCGTTATCTAAATCGGATAACAAGTTTTTGGCGCCGTTGTCGGGGAATCTTTTTGTTTAATATTTATTTCCATATTAGTTATAATCAATTCAATCTTAATTTAAACGTTTTATTTTTATTTATTTTTTATTTATTTATTTCTTTTTCTGTTTTATTTCCTTTTGAGATACACCATGACCAACCATGACTATCAGTGGCCGTATACGAGAATGACGCAACCAAGAGCAGCAGGGATTTATGAATTCGATGAATTGTCAGCACATATTAAGACACTTTCGAGGATGATTAATGCTTTTGTAGTACAACGTATTCAAAGTGTGGCGGAAATTTGTGATTATTGTGCTGGAAATCATTCGAGTCATCAATGTGCCACCAATTTTGAGTCGATGCAGTATGGAGGCAATTTCGGCGATTATCCCAACAATTATGCTTATCCCAACAACTATCATCAGGATTGGGGGTATCACCCGGAGTTTTCATGGAACAATAATAATCAAGTCCAAATCTTTACTCCAAGCCAATCATACACTCCAGAATTTCAAGATTCAGCCTCGCCACATGAAGAAGAAGGAAAACTGAGTTTGGGGGAGACCTTGGCGAGGTTTATTACAGCTATGGACAAAAGAATGAGTGACCAGGATCAGCTGTTGAACTTAGTGGATTTAAATATAAAAAGTCAAGCAGTGTCGATTCAAAATCTTGAGAATGAGATGGGACGGCTTTTCAACACCCTCCACAATCGCTATCATTGTGTATGGCCCAATGACGTGGTTCTCGAGGCTGATGGATTGCCCGTGCCAAAGCTGCAACCGGATGTGCTAATTGATGATGATTTTGATATGGAGGAGAATAGTGGGGATCAGGAAGATACATCCGAAGAAAATCTAGCCGTGAGTTCCGACGCTGATGTACTGATTTTGTTAGTGCCTCATGTGCCTTCTGCACCAAACCACCACGATCCGGGTAGTTTTGCAATCCCCTGTCCAATTGGTAGTCATATCGTCGACAAAGCTCTATTTGACATTGGAGCTAACATGAATCTGGAGCCATGGTGGGATGAGAAAGGGGTCTATAAGAAGTTAGTTGATGATCCAGTTGTGTTCAAAAAGTTTCAATTCAATATTCCGTTCACAAATACAATGGAGCATAAGCCTGGCTATTTGAAAGTTATAAAGGAGATTCTACAGGAAAAGAGTATGCTAGGTGATTTTGGATCAATGGCCCTTACAGAAGCAAAGCCCTCAGACGTGTCATTATTACTACTGGATGGAGGATTCCTCAATTTTCGAAGAGGCATTGGATAAAAAAGGAAGTAGTCAGGCTGAAAGATTCTAAATCAAGCGCTTGATGGGAGGCAACCCAATCATTTTATTAGTCTTAGTATTTTAGTTTTTTATATTTTTGCATTTAGTTAGGATAGTAATAGTTAATTTCTAAGATTTTCAGTGCTTTGCTAGTCTCTCATGCTTCTAAAAAGGTTGTGCTAATCCATGCTATGCTATGTTGCTTTGAACAGGTAAAAGGTGTGACACCCCCAAATCCAGGTTTCCAAACCTCAAATTCGGTGCTCACGATAATTCGACGACAAACATACTATCTAACTAAATGCGGAATAATAAACATACATTGTTTATCGAATGGAAATAAAGTCTTACAATTCTGGTCCCAAGGTTCTTTAACCTTAACATAAAACGTACTCTTAATACAAATAAGGGTTCACTTAATCAAACCACATTCGGAAATAGCTAGTACATAGGCACTAACGGGCATCTACTCTTGCACCTTCCCTTTTCCTTTGTCTCCCCTAGACGTTTCTGCCTTAGCTGAAATAAAGATCATGATATAGCAAGGGTAAGCAACTAATTTGCTTAGCAAGTATATACACAAAGAGATATATCATGATAGAAGGAAATTTCGCTTTCAATGTTCAACAACAGTATAAAAGTGTGGAGGAGCATTGAATTAATAAACAACAGTTGAATATTCGAATAATTGAATGACAATTACTGAGTGGTTTGAAATAACCAAGGACGTTTTCCAAGGTTCTCAGCATGTAAGCTGGACCTCTTAAAAAGTTTTGGTAATCGAGGGGATCAGCCTCTCATACCCCGTGATTTATGCATAAACCACTTAATAACCAGCATTGATATCATGCCTTAAACAAGTTTATCCTTTTCTCAGCCAAGAGTTCTTACCACAAACAATTTAATAAGAACAACTTTTAAAATATCATTGTCTTAACCAATTTAGACATGCTGGATCTAGCTGATACAAATAGCATAGATCGATCTCATAAACAATTCATACTTGAAAGAACTTTAATTAAATTTACAGTTCAATCATAATAGGATAGGAATTCAATTGCACAATGTGGCGAATCTCAATAAATAGTATAGATGTGAATAATCGACAATAATTATTCACTAACATGCTTCGAAAATAATAACTCGAGTTTGAGTTAGGGAACTTGCAATAATGTAAGAAGTTTAGGGTTAGGAACTTGCCTGTCTGCTCAGCTACAAATAATTCTAGCTTTAACTAATTGATCTTGAAGAACCTATCATTGATAACGTCGATCTATCAATTAGTACTGCGTAGTTGCATTTCGATACGCTTACTCATGCTATTTATTTAACAATTAAGCAAATCACATAGCACACATAAGCAAATAAACTATCGTAATTCCTATAAGACACTCAACTGGTCTCTGGGTTGATGGTTTAATTAATTAACAATGTTTCCCTTAAGTGATAACCACTTATTAAACCCTTAAACAATTAATACTAATTGTTTAATTAATTAACATTACATTTTCTTAAGTAATATTCATTTATTAAACCCTTAAACAATTTGTTATGATTGTTTAATTAATGGGTTATTAAACTCTCTCTATTTTATTAACTCTATCTTCATTTAATTACTATTAAATAGTAATTAATTAATTATCTTTAGTTATTATTAATAGTAATTAATAACTAATTATATTCATTTATTATTTAATTATTAATTTAAATAATAATCGAATTATAAATTTTTAATTGTCTTTTAATTATTATTTAAGATTAAATAATAATTAATTAAGCTTATTTATTATTTAAAGTTTAATCAAATAATAATTAATTAGTGAGTAACAATTATCTTTAGTTATTATAAAAAAAATAATTAATTAGTAAATATGAATTACCTTTAGTTATTATTTAATAATAAATAATAACTAATTAAGTTTATTTATTATTTAAAGTTAATCAAATAATAAAATAATTAATTAGTAAGTAATTAATTATCTTTAGTTATTATTTAATAATAAATAATAGCTAATTAGATTTATTTATTATTTAAAGTTAATTAAATAATAAATAATTAGTTAGTAAATATGAATTATCTTTAGTTATTATTTAATAATAAATAATAACTAATTAGATTTATTTATTATTTAAGGTTAATCAAGTAATAAATAATTACTTAGTGAATAAGAATTATCTTTAGTTATTATTTAATAAATGATAACTAATTAGGTTTATTTATTATTTAAAGTTAATCAAATAATAAATAATTAATTAGTGAGTAATAATTATCTTTAGTTATTATTTAATAATAAACTAATTAGGTTTTATTTATTATTTAATGTTAATCAAATAATAAATAACTAATAAGTGAGTACTAATTATCTTTAGTTATTATTTAATAATAAATAATAACTAATTAGGTTTATTTATATTTTAAAATTAATCAAATCATAAATAATTAATTTACAATTCTTAATTATCCTTAATCATTATTTAATAATAATTAATCAATTACTTAACTTTATTTATTATTTAAACATAATTAAATAACAAATAGTTATTTTGTTTTTCTAATTTTCGTTCTTGATTTCCAGATTTAGGGTCTTTCACCAAAACCTTCATAAAACGAAATCTACAACTTCGATTTACGATCCGTCGATTTTGTTGGATTCGTATCTTCCTGAACTACAATTTTCATTTATCAAACATCAAATTTGGTTATGTTTAGGTCTCGGAAAACAGGCTCAAAGTCAAGGGTCAGCAAGGTTGTTCAACAGTTGGCATGCTTTGGTAATAAATTCATGGTTTGCTCATTTTTCAACATATTTGAGTGATTCAAAAGGGATTTTGTCCCTAACCTATGGATCTAGCATATCAAGAAAGAAAATCACAAGATCCCTTTATAGATTTCAAAATGACAAGCATATAACAACCTTTTTCAAACAAAATTTCCGGAAATCTCCTTTACTTCCTTTCTTCTAAATTTTTCCAACATAAACTCACACATATGAACAAGCAAAACATTATATATTCAAGATCTAACCTTATCATAAGGTTCTAGCCATCAAGAACATAAAACTTCAAGGATCTATGTCCAAACACATTAAAATAGCTTAAAGTTTGGAGTTATACCTTTTTGATTTCTTCTTCTTCTTTTCCTTCCCAAAATAGGTTGTGAATGGGGATGGCCTAAATAATCAAGACCTTCTTCTTTCTCCCACTGTAGACACCCGATTTTTGCATTTCCTATACTAACCCTGACAGGAGGGCAAAATCGTCAATTGACCCGGCACACGAGAATAAAGGGTGGACATAAAGACGAACCCTCAAAACCACCACGACGGGATGATATTGAAGCCGACACGACAACAAGCGAATGTCGAGGGTCAGTTACTGATCACTGTGCTTGCCCGGATGACGTGGCGCGTTCCCCGACGGTTCCCGGACTGCCGAACGCAAACTCGTCAGCGAAAACCAACGGTACGACACGAAAATCGAGATGAGGCACAGAAAACGAGAAAATCAGCACAGTCAGCCGCAGATCAATTCGCGGCCAAGGACGGAACTCGAGGCAGCACGGGACTCGAAGCGCACGGGACTCGAGCGCGGCTGGGGGGAGAACCAAGGGCCAGCCGCAGATCTATCTGCGGCCAGCCGCAGATAGATCTGCGGCTGCCCTTGGCAGTGCTATATTAGGCCAGTTCGCATACAGGAAGAAAAAAAAGGAGGAGAAGAATTCAGCAGCAGCAGCAGTTCGGGGAGAGGAAGAAAAATAGGAAGAAAACAGCAAAAATTAAGAGAGAAAAGAGTGAGAAATAGTAAGAAATTGTACCTATTTTGTGAGATTATATCTCATATTTTCTATTCTACTCAATACACAAATTCATACATATTGTGGGGATTAATTGCAAGGTAAAAAACCCTTTGTTCTTAGCATTTTGTTATGCTATTTTGTTGAGCTTTTGGTCATCCAAATTACATTAAATGTAGTTTTTTTTCTTACATATTATTGTGATGCCATGGGTTAGGGACTATTAGTGAGGGTCTCATCGGAATGAAATTCCCCCTAATAGCCCGATGATATCCGTTTGGTGCAAATTTTAACTATTATGGTAATGTATCATTCGTAATGTATTTCAATCGTCATTGTAAGATGTCCTAGAGTGTTAGGCATCCCGTTGTTGATTATTTTCGTTATATCCATTTGGTGGTTGTGCAATAAGTTCGGATGTGAGCCTAGGAATGCGACCCCGTGGTCCAAATCCGATGATGGACATTTTTGAATGTATGTAATCGGGTGGATGTATCCGTTATTGTAAATATGTAATCGTCGGGCCTTAAAACGACGCCAAGGCGATAATCGCGTTTAAGGCCCCGAAATAGTGAAACTTGTGATTGTGGGCGTTTGGGGTTATTTTGATGGCTTACATGCCCATGAATATCCCCGACGCGTGTTTATGCTTGATTGGATTTTGTGACACGAAAAAGGATTTCAAAGATTAAACGATGAAGGTTTTTTCCTTAAAATCAAGCAAATTAGGAGGTTAGCATCACGTAGCTAAAAATTTGGAGGTGTTAATGAATGTCGATTTCTATTAAACGGGAAGGCTAAAGAAAGTCGTTTTCAAATGTCCACAAAAAATGGTTTTATAAAATAAAAACACCGTTTTATTAAATCTTGGTGCGTAGGGTGAAAGATTATCCTAGAAGTTGCCCATCATTTTATGAAGGCAATGTAATAGATTTCGATTCCTATTTTTACGAAGGTTTAAAACTCTTGTTTTGCCAAAACGACACCTAAGGAAAATCTCATAGTTTTGCCAACTAAAATCAACCCTTTCTCGCAAAGCTTTCTCGTTTAAACCGATAGACATCCTAAGGCATTTTCAAAAGAAAAAAACACAATTTTCCCTAATAATCCAAAAGATTCTTTTATGCAAACTCATCACAACATTTACATAGGCACACACACACGCACACGCGCACACACACATTTCATGAATTAAAGGATAGGAGAACATCAAGATTGCGGTAACCGTGCTTCACGGAAGTCGAGGGGTGCCTAACACCTTCCCCTCACTTAAGCAAGCCCCCGAACTCTATGAATCTCGATTCGCAGACCAATTAATTCGGAGTCACATATGAGCCAACGATTTATAAAAATGAAAACTCGGATGAGTTGGTACATCCATTTCAAATATACCAACTGGCGACTCTGGTTAAATTGGCTCATCATAAAAACAATCTTTAAAAACCCCGTCGACATTAATGCCGACCTTTTCCAAAAAGGCATCTAACAAAAAGGCTAAAAATTGGAAAGGGTTACAACCCCCGCGTAAGCGATTCCTCCCGGCGTCGACAGCTGGCGACTCTGCTGGGGAGATTAGAGGGCTTAAGCCGCATTCGAATCTTGATGCTATCCTATCCTTTAAAATTTATAATTGTGTATGTGCGTATGACATTTTGACGTCTTTTATTGTTGTGCAAATGTGTGTTGTTGTCCAATGAATGAATGTTTGAATGGGTTTCTCTTTACTTCAAAGTAATCATTTGCATGCGGTGAGGACGATGAATGTGAATGTATGTTGAGAGAGTACCTCCTCCTGAGGCGAACCTGTCGGTTGCTTATTACTGGACTCGAAGGGGCTGCTCCCCGGAGATGGCTCAGGAAACGCACCACTCAAATCCACTCCAATCGAAAGGGCTCAAACGAGTAGATTGCGAAGATTTGGGAACCTTCATGCCGAAAAGCCCGTGAGAGTAACCCTAGGATAGGTCAGCCTCAGATTAACCCAACGCAGGAAAAGTCTCTTCATGCCCTTTTACGTTTACGCGTATTAAATGTCATGATCCAATGCAATATCATTTACATCCCCTGTTGCTAAAAGAAGGTACTGACCTCTATGTTTGCAGGGAACAGCTGGGAAAACTTCCTAAATTCGCGTCTAGCATTGATTATTGCAATAAAAGACTGCTAACATTTGGTTTTGCAGGGAAAGATTAAAAGACCCTAAAAACACAAAAGTAACAGTTTGAGCATGCATCCACATCTCTCATTTCCCTAGACTAAACTTTAAACCGTTTTCCCCTGTAGGATTGCTCCTCAAACGCGTTTGCAGTCTAAAAAGGCCCAAGTCTCTACCTCTGCAATGGCTGATCTCCCCAATCATAGTTCTGTATCTCGGGAAGAGTTTGATGACTTTAGGAAGCAGATGATGGAAATGGCCACAATGCTAAAAGAGCAGTTGTTAATCAGACAGGATCCGTCAAACCAGGGACCGCATAATGTACCACCGCCAGGGGGTGACCAGAATCCTCCTAAAGATGATGCAATCCTGTTTAAAAATAACCAGCATCAGCTTAAGGACGAGCCGGTCCTCCCAAAGGTCATTCCTGCCCTCAACAAAACAGTAATCACGATTCCAGAGGAGGGAGATACTGATGACCTTCGCAGAAAAATGAAGCAGATGGAGGAGACCATCCAATCTCTAAAAGGCATAGGCTCCTTGGGTAGGGTTAATTTTGCAGATTTGTGTGTCTTCCCCGGAACCAGATATCCAGAGAAATTTAAGATCCCCGAATTCGAGAAATACAATGGGAAAGGGGATCCTTACACTCACCTGAAAATATATATTGGAGAACTGGGGTCCTATGCAGAAGACGAAGGATTAAGGATGCAATTATTCCAGAAAAGCTTGACGGGGGAGGCGAGGATCTGGTATGCCCGTCTCGATAATGCCCGGATTCATAATTGGGAGGAGCTGGCCCATACCTTTCTGACACAATATAGCTTTCAGGCACAGATGGCCCCGGATAGATATCAAATGACAAAAATCAAGAAGCAACCAAGGGAAACCTTCAGGGACTATGCCCAACGATGGAGGGGTATGGCCGCACAAGTGAATCCTCCATTGAGTGAGTCAGAGATGGTGATGACCTTTGTGGATATACAAGAAGCACCTTATTATGAGCGGGTCATATCAGGGGTTGGAAGACCTTTCGCCGAGATGATAAAACACGGTGAAATGGTGGACATGGGGTTGAAATCGGGTAAAATCCGGGACTTCACAGCTCTTGAAACGGCTGCGGAACAAATCCAAAGTGGGAATTATGGCAATACTTCCCGCAGGCCCCAAAAGCGAAAAGAGGAAGATGTCTCTCTCGTGCTGCAGGGATCATCCAGGAAAGTGGAGAATAGCCCTCCTGTACAAATACAGAGATTTGGGCCGCCCCGGCAACCCAATTTTGATAATCCCAGAACGGACGGACGAAAGAGGTTTGAGACCACACAGAGGCGGGTATTCACCCCGCTTGGGGATCCTCTTGAGCAGATTTTGGCAATATTGATATCACAGAGGAAGATTGTCGATTTGGCACCTCCATGTGACCCGAAGGGAAGAAAATTTGACCCCAGTAAAAGGTGTGCATATCATTCGGGTTCCCCGGGTCATGACACTCAGGAATGTTGGGACGCTGAAACACATAATTCAAAACCTGATTGATAGCGGGGAAATCGTGGTGGAGCAGCCCGAGCCGCCAAATGTTAAAATCAATCCCCTACCGAAGCATGATGGGGGAGGGGTCAATATGGTAGAAGCCATCGAAACCGAGGGACCGCCAAGGCGAAATTATATGACAAGGATTGATGAGAGGGTTGGCATGACGGGTACTCAGGAGAATATGCACGGGGCACCGGTTAGGTTGACGGGTGCAAGCCGGAGTATCACAGGGGGGCCTATCAAGTTAACGGCTCCAAGACCTCTCATCATCGCAGCAAGACCACAGATCCCTATTTGCAATCTAAAAACAGTACCGTGGAACTACGGGGGTGTATTAGAGGAGGCGGCCAGTTGTGCTTCCGTAACATCAAAGGGGAATCCCTTGTACCTTCCAGGAAGAGTCCTCAAGAGTAAGAGAAAAGAGAACGAGAGGATATCCGAGGAAAAAGCCGTGGAGTTCTTGGAAAAGATGGACCATCCGGAAGTAAGGGGGATCGGGACGGTGAGCGAGGAATCGACTCTAACGTCAATCATGGATTTGGTGTTATCATCCAGCGACCACTGCAGAATCTTGGCCAAAATCCTGGGGGAGGCTCACATTCCCAAGACAATTAGCCAAGAAAGTTTCGGCCGCCTAGTGGACCATCTGCTAGAGAACAATGTGCTATCATTCACAGATGATGATATCCCGAAAGAGGGAAGGGGGCATCGGAGACCACTGCACATCGCAGTGATCTCATCAGGGTATGTCATGAATGGGGTGCTGATTGATGGGGGATCAGCACTGAATATTTGTCCCCTCAGTACACTGAGAAAAATGAACATTAATCTCAAGCGCTTGCGGGCCAGTCACGTGGTGGTGCGAGCCTTCGATGGATCCCGGAAGGATACATTGGGAGAAATAGAGTTGCCCGTGGAGATAGGGCCCGTGTACTTTCGACATTTCCTTTCAGGTATTGGATATCTCGGCCAGTTATAACATGTTGTTGGGAAGACCATGGATACATATGGCCGGGGCAGTTCCCTCTACACTACACCAACAAATCAAGTTCATCGTCAGCGGGAATCTGGTAACAATCTATGCAGAGCGTAATGACCCTTTTCCCTCCAAGAGGGGTCTGCCAGTAATCAATGTGGACGAATCCGCGGCGCCTGCCAGTTTTCAAGCACTGGAAATCAGCTCTCCCCACTATAGAGGTCTGGGAGCTCCAGCCATAAAATCGAAAGCCTCCCCTGAGCTCGCCTTCGTTGCTAGAGAAATGATGAAGATGAAGTTTCAACCTGGGCAGGGTTTGGGAAAAGACAACCAAGGAATTTCCACGCCTATTCAACTGCCCAAACCAGACAGGCAGGGCAGGGTTGGGATATCATGGAGGCATAGAGCGGAACCACTCTCAAAGGGAAATCCCATTTCGATCGACCGGAATCCTAATGCCGAAGGTCCACAATGAACAAGGGACAGACAAGCCCGTGTCCGAATTAGAAGGTAAAGAATTAACTCCTGCGGATGATGAGTCAGTCAAAAGGAAGAGTTTTCCTGCGGGAGGTCATGCAGCAGTTCGAAACCAAATGCTATATCTCTGGACCATCAATAAACATTGGAGTGGGGAAGGATACGGCCACAACGTCGGGGAGCCCTACAGAGTGTGCCTGTCATCGATTGGGCAGGGTTAGTTATCCCTAATAAGGCTGTGAGGGAGGACGGATACGATGTGGCGGTAGTCGTCAAGGAAGTCCCTGGAACACAGCCGTCTGTCATATGTCGCATCCCGACTGATCTGACCACCGATAACTGGACGGTGGAGCCAATAATATCCAGACAAGGGTAAAACATGGTGTCGGGGTGGTAGACCCCGGAGAGTGGGGGATGAATGTCTACCAGTTTTGGTTCTTTATTTTATATTTTGGCATAACTATGTTAGTTTGTCATGTTATTTTAAGAGCGACCATTGTGGAAAGATGAATTATATAATATGACAGTATTTTGTTTCAATGTCAGGTGTACCAATTTGAGTATTCCTTGCTTAACAAGCGATTCCCTCAAAATTTGAATGATGACTATGATTTTGATATCGAGCTGGATTTCGATTTTGATGGGTATTGAGCAGGACGAGACAGATTACGATGACGCGCCTGACGAGATCAAAGGGTGGGTCGAGGATAAACCCAAACCCAACTTAGACCAAACCGTCACCATAAATATCGGAACCCCTGACCAACCCAAAGAGCTCAAAATCGGGACAGACCTGACCCTTAACCAGAAAGTAGAAATGACCAAATTGCTACGCCAGTATGAGGATGTGTTCGCCTGGTCTCATGAGGACATGATCGGATTATCCACCGACATTGTGGTACACCAGCTGCCCATCAAGGAGGGTTTCAAGCCCGTCAAGCAAAAAACTAAGAAAGCTAAAACCGGAGTGGAGCTTGAAGGTAAAGGAGGAGATCATCAAACAGTTCAGGGCTGGAATCATCATGGTGTCCACCTACCCAGAATGGTTGTCCAATGTGGTCCCAGTGGCTAAGCTTGGAGGAAAGGTGAGGGTATGTGTTGACTATAGAGATCTGAACAAGGCCAGTCTCAAGGATAATTTCCCAGTACCATTTTATACACATATTGGTGGATAACACAGCCCAATACGAGATGTACTCTTTCGTTGATTGCTTTGCGGGGTATCATCAGATAATGGTGGCAGAGGAGGACCGGGAGAAAACAGCCTTCATCACCCCTTGGGGCACTTTCTGCTATAGACGGTTGGCTTTCGGTCTCACAAATGCAGGGGCTACTTATCAAAGAGCTATGATGGCCCTGTTCCACGATATGATGCACAAGGAGATAGAGGTCTACGTGGATGACATTATCGTGAAGTCAAAGATAGAATCTGATCATGTGACCCATCTCCAAAAGCTATTTGACCGGCTCAGAAAATATAATTTAAGGCTCAATCCGGCAAAGTGTGCTTTCGGAGTGCAATCGGGCAAACTCTTGGGATTCCTGGTTAGTGATCGTGGCATCGAGTTGGATCCGGCCAAGATTAAGGCCATTGTGGATATGCCGGCACCCCGCACTGAAAAGGAAATAAGAGGATTTCTGGGAAGAATAAATTTCATCAGCCGCTTCATATCCCATTTGACAACCACGTGCGAGCCGATTTTCAAGCTGTTAAGAAAAGATGTCTCCCAAGAATGGAATGAGCAATGCCAGGAAGCCTTTCAGATCATTAAGAAGCAGCTGACGGAAGCACCCGTGCTAGTACCCCCGAAGGATGAGATCCCTCTATTCATGTATATATCAGTCAATGACATTGCGATGGGCTGTATGCTGGGGCAGAAGAATGAATCAGGCAAAGAGCAGGCCATTTACTACCTCAGCAAGAGATTTAGCCGATGTGAACAGAATTACACCCCTATCGAAAGGACCTGTTGTGCCTTGGCTTGGGCTGCAATGAGATTACAGCATTATCTCCATGGGCACACCACGTACCTGATATCAAGGATGGATCCCCTGAAATATATCTTTGAAAGGCCCATGCTGAACTGTCGACTTTCAAGATGGCAGTTAATCTTGCAGCAGTTCGACATTGTATACGTAACTCAGAAAGCCATGAAGGGGCAGGGAATTGCAGATCAATTGGCAGAGGCGCCATCAGGGGGGATGGAGCCTTTAGACGCTCCTCTGCCGGGCGAAGATGTATTCTGGATCTTGCACGCGAGAGGAGATGACGAGGGGCAGTTCTGGAAATTGTATTTTGATGGTGCTATGAATGCGAATGGGGCAGGAGCCGGAGCAGTCCTGGTCTCTATCACAGGAGAGCAATACCCCGTAGCCACTAAATTGCAGTTCAGTAACTCAAACAACACAGCTGAGTATGAGGGATGTATATTGGGACTCCGTTTGGCTCGCGATATGGGGGTGAAAAGGTTAGCAGTGTTCGGGGATTCGGAGCTGGTAATCAGGCAAGCGATCGGGATGTACAACACTAAAGAGCTCCGGTTGCTTCCATACCACCGTTGCGTTTATCCAACTGATGCAAGAGTTCGAAGATATCGCTTTCCGACATATCCCCCGGGGACGAAATGATTTCGCCGATGCATTGGCGACTTTAGCTTCCCTAATCCACACAATCAAGAGCAGGGACGTTCCACAGATTGAGATAGCAGTGCAGAACGCCCCGGCATACGAGGAGCATGTGGCGGGTACTATCGGACGAGGGGTTTCTCCCAAAGCAGCCTTGGTATCACGACATAAGGGAATATCTGAGGGATAGATCCATTCCCGATCCAAGCCAGCCGAGCGGAGAGGTTGAGAATTCAAAAGATGGCAATGAAATTTTATCTGAGCGGAGATTCACTGTACAAGAGGGATGCCAATTTGGGATTGCTACGATGTGTAAATGAAACACAGGCCCAAAAGATTATGGACGAAATACATGGTGGGGTGTGTGGGCCACACATGAGTGGGCCGATGCTGGCCAAGAAGATTTTGAGAACGGGGCATTACTGGTTGACGCTGAAAGCCGACTGTGATGATCACGTCAAACGGTGTTACCAATGCCAGGCGCACGGTAATGTTATCCATGCGCCCCCCAATGAACTGCACTGTATGACCTCCCCTTGGCCATTCTCAATGTGGGGTATGGATGTGATCGGACCAATAGAGCCCAAAGCAAGCAACGGCCACCGATTCATCTTCGTCATGATCGATTACTTCACTAAATGGGTAGAAGCAGCTTCCTTCCCCAAAGTAACTAAGGAGATCATCGTCGGTTTCATCAGGAATAATGTCATTTGCCGATACGGGCAACCTGAGGTTTTAGTCTCCGACAATGCCAAGAATTTGAACAATGCCCTCATGAAGGGATTATGCGACCAGTTTAAGATCAAGCACCTCAATTCTGTCATTTACCGTCCTAAGATGAATGGGGCAGTGGAGGCTGCAAATAAGAATATCAAGAAGATCATGGCGAAAATGTCCGCTAATCATCGGGGATGGCCGGATCTGCTACCTCTCACCTTGCTGGCGTACAGAACGTCGGTACGTACTTCTACAGGGGCAACCCCGTACGCTCTGGTATACGGAATGGAGGCAGTTCTGCCAGTTGAGGTTGAGATGGCGTCCCTCAGAATTCTTGATTGATGCTCAGATAAACGTGGAGGATTTGATGCAAAGTCGGTACGACCAATTGGCCCTAATTGATGAAAGGAGGGTGGCCGCTGTGTTGCACGGTCAGTTATATCAGCAAAGGATCTCTCGATCATATGACAAGAAGATAAGACCTCGAAAATTCAAAGAAAATGACCTAGTGTTAAAGAGAGTAATGCCTTGTCAAGACGAAGCCAAAGGGAAGTTTGCCCCGAACTGGGAGGGGCCTTTTGTGATTAAGAAAGTGCTGTCCGGAGGAGCCCTCATACTGCAAGAAATGGATGGGGAGGTATTTCCACAACCCCTCAATTCCGACTCGGTGAAGCGGTTCTATGCATAAAAAATAAAAAAATAAAAAAAAAAAAAATTTATATCCCTCATCATTTTTCTCCTCGTTCTTTGAAGGAACGAACTACGTAGGACCTGATCTCCCGACTTGTGGGGGTACGTAGGCAGCCATTGTGGCACGGTCCCATTCCTTACAAATAACCCTTTCTTCTATTAAAACCGATTCCCAACAGCCAGAAAACCTTCCTACACCCTCGAAATTCTCCCGAAACCAGCCACCTGATCAGTTTCATCTCAAATAACCTAACCCTAACCCAACCAAGCAGTTAGCCCGAATCTAAGACTTAGCCGATGAAATCGACAGGATATGCGGCAATATCTGACAAGTCCCCATCAAGACTTGAGAAGAGAAAGAAGGCAAAATATCAAAATCATGGTTAGCTGGATAAAATGAGGGTCCAATGAAAGGCAACGATACGACAAAAGGGGAAAACGACTAAATCTAAATACTTGTCTATATAAATAGGTCATTTTGTTACAAGGTTTCTCTTTTTGATAACCGATGAAACTGACACAGTCTATGCAGGAAATAAAATGATCTACCAATCTGAAACTAATCAAAGCAGGATGGATTAAGTGGTGGATAGATCTGAGGCATCGGCATTCCCTGCAATCTGTTGCCCCATCATGTCGACGCGATCCAATAAGCAATGGCTCGGCTAACGGTCTCAGAGGACCTAATGGCTCAGAATGCCCTCCGCAAAGCCCGCCGACACCGGAAAAGAATAATAAGGATCAGGAACGTTCCGGAAGATCATCTGCCATATCTCTGTCACCGGCGACAAACCGTCCAATCAGCGGAGAAGCCACCGACCAATCCTGTGGGAGGATCGACATCCAAGCATATCACGGCATCTGGCGACGACAGCTGTGGAAAATAGTATCAAAAAGACTGTACAGGGGTCATTCTCTATCCATGAATGAAAAGCATGCATCATACATGACTCGTTATGTGAAAATAAAATACAAATTCTGAATAAGTCGAACGTCGAACACGACGAATCAAGGCAAGACCCGACTGAAACCTGGGAAGGCATCCAAAGCAAACCGCGACAGAGTGGTGAGCAAACCCTGGGAGGGGCTGAGATCCACGCGAACCACAACAAGATGGTGAGCAACCCTGGGAAGGGCTGATATCCACAAAAAGAAAAAAAAAAAAAAAAAGAAGAAAAAAAAGACAAAAAACAACAAACCCTGGGAAGGGCTGAGATCCAAGCAAACCGCGACAGAGTGGTGAGCAAACCTGGGAAGGCATCCAAGCAAACCGCGACAGAGTGGTAAGCAAACCCTGGGAAGGGCTGAGATCCACGCGAACCACAACAAGATGGTGAGCAACCCTGGGAAGGGCTGATATCCACAAAAAGAAAAAAAGACAAAAAACAACAAACCCTGGGAAGGGCTGAGATCCAAGCAAACCGCGACAGAGTGGTGAGCAAACCTGGGAAGGCATCCAAGCAAACCGCGACAGAGTGGTAAGCAAACCCTGGGAAGGGCTGAGATCCACGCGAACCACAACAAGATGGTGAGCAACCCTGGGAAGGGCTGATATCCACAAAAAGAAAAAAGATAAAAAACAACAAACCCTGGGAAGGGCTGAGATCCAAGCAAACCGCGACAGAGTGGTGAGCAAACCTGGGAAGGCATCCAAGCAAACCGCGACAGAGTGGTAAGCAAACCCTGGGAAGGGCTGAGATCCACGCGAACCACAACAAGATGGTGAGCAACCCTGGGAAGGGCTGATATCCACAAGAAGAAAAAAAGACAAAAAACAACAAACCCTGGGAAGGGCTGAGATCCAAGCAAACCGCGACAGAGTGGTGAGCAAACCTGGGAAGGCATCCAAGCAAACCGCGACAGAGTGGTGAGCAAACCCTGGGAAGGGCTGAGATCCACGCGAACCACAACAAGATGGTGAGCAACCCTGGGAAGGGCTGATATCCACAAAAAAGAAAAAAAAAGACCAAAAAACAACAAACCCTGGGAAGGGCTGAGTGATCCAAGCAAACCGCGACAGAGTGGTGAGCAAAACCTGGGAAGGCATCCAAGCAAACCGCGACAGAGTGGTAAGCAAACCCTGGGAAGGGCTGAGATCCACGCGAACCACAACAAGATGGTGAGCAACCCTGGGAAGGGCTGATATCCACAAGAAGAAAAAAAAAGACAAAAAACAACAAACCCTGGGAAGGGCTGAGATCCAAGCAAACCGCGACAGAGTGGTGAGCAAACCTGGGAAGGCATCCAAGCAAACCGCGACAGAGTGGTGAGCAAACCCTGGGAAGGGCTGAGATCCATGCGAACCACAACAAGATGGTGAGCAACCCTGGGAAGGGCTGATATCCACAAAAGAAAAAAAACAAAAAACAACAAACCCTGGGAAGGGCTGAGATCCATGCAAACCGCGACAGAGTGGTGAGCAAACCTGGGAAGGCATCCAACCAAAACTAACACCCTGGGAAGGGCTGAGATCCAAACTAACACCCTGGGAAGGGCTAAGATCCAAACAAAAACAAACCACAACCCTGGGAAGGGCTAAGATCCAAACCAACAACAACCCTGGGAAGGGCTGAGATCCAAGCAAATCACGTATGTATTGTCATTCTTGTGCACTGTCATTCATGCATCGAGTGTCTATTCTTTATCCTGTTCATTTCATTTATCATTTCATAAACATGATAAAGAGGGGCAGCTGTAGACACCCGATTTTTGCATTTCCTATACTAACCCTGACAGGAGGGCAAAATCGTCAATTGACCCGGCACACGAGAATAAAGGGTGGACATAAAGACGAACCCTCAAAACCACCACGACGGGATGATATTGAAGCCGACACGACAACAAGCGAATGTCGAGGGTCAGTTACTGATCACTGTGCTTGCCCGGATGACGTGGCGCGTTCCCCGACGGTTCCCGGACTGCCGAACGCAAACCCGTCAGCGAAAACCAACGGTACGACACGAAAATCGAGATGAGGCACGGAAAACGAGAAAATCAGCACAGTCAGCCGCAGATCAATTCGCGGCCAAGGACGGAACTCGAGGCAGCACGGACTCGAAGCGCACGGGACTCGAGCGCGGCTGGGGGGAGAACCAAGGGCCAGCCGCAGATCTATCTGCGGCCAGCCGCAGATAGATCTGCGGCTGCCCTTGGCAGTGCTATATTAGGCCAGTTCGCATACAGGAAGAAAAAAAAGGAGGAGAAGAATTCAGCAGCAGCAGCAGTTCGGGGAGAGGAAGAAAAATAGGAAGAAAACAGCAAAAATTAAGAGAGAAAAGAGTGAGAAATAGTAAGAAATTGTACCTATTTTGTGAGATTATATCTCATATTTTCTACTCTACTCAATACACAAATTCATACATATTGTGGGGATTAATTGCAAGGTAAAAAACCCTTTGTTCTTAGCATTTTGTTATGCTATTTTGTTGAGCTTTTGGTCATCCAAATTACATTAAATGTAGTTTTTTTCTTACATATTATTGTGATGCCATGGGTTAGGGACTATTAGTGAGGGTCTCATCGGAATGAAATTCCCCCTAATAGCCCGATGATATCCGTTTGGTGCAAATTTTAACTATTATGGTAATGTATCATTCGTAATGTATTTCAATCGTCATTGTAAGATGTCCTAGAGTGTTAGGCATCCCGTTGTTGATTATTTTCGTTATATCCATTTGGTGGTTGTGCAATAAGTTCGGATGTGAGCCTAGGAATGCGACCCCGTGGTCCAAATCCGATGATGGACATTTTTGAATGTATGTAATCGGGTGGATGTATCCGTTATTGTAAATATGTAATCGTCGGGCCTTAAAACGACGCCAAGGCGATAATCGCGTTTAAGGCCCCGAAATAGTGAAACTTGTGATTGTGGGCGTTTGGGGTTATTTTGATGGCTTACATGCCCATGAATATCCCCGACGCGTGTTTATGCTTGATTGGATTTTGTGACACGAAAAAGGATTTCAAAGATTAAACGATGAAGGTTTTTTCCTTAAAATCAAGCAAATTAGGAGGTTAGCATCACGTAGCTAAAAATTTGGAGGTGTTAATGAATGTCGATTTCTATTAAACGGGAAGGCTAAAGAAAGTCGTTTTCAAATGTCACAAAAAATGGTTTTATAAAATAAAACACCGTTTTATTAAATCTTGGTGCGTAGGGTGAAAGATATCCTAGAAGTTGCCCATCATTTTATGAAGGCAATGTATAGATTTCGATTCCTATTTTTACGAAGGTTTAAAACTCTTGTTTTGCCAAAACGACACCTAAGGAAAATCTCATAGTTTTGCCAACTAAAATCAACCCTTTCTCGCAAAGCTTTCTCGTTTAAACCGATAGACATCCTAAGGCATTTTCAAAAGAAAAAAAACACAATTTTCCCTAATAATCCAAATGATTCTTTTATGCAAACTCATCACAACATTTACATAGGCACACACACACGCACACGCGCACACACACATTTCATGAATTAAAGGATAGGAGAACATCAAGATTGCGGTAACCGTGCTTCACGGAAGTCGAGGGGTGCCTAACACCTTCCCTTCACTTAAGCAAGCCCCCGAACTCTATGAATCTCGATTCGCAGACCAATTAATTCGGAGTCACATATGAGCCAACGATTTATAAAAATGAAAACTCGGATGAGTTGGTACATCCATTTCAAATATACCAACTGGCGACTCTGGTTAAATTGGCTCATCATAAAAACAATCTTTAAAAACCCCGTCGACATTAATGCCGACCTTTTCCAAAAAGGCATCTAACAAAAAGGCTAAAAATTGGAAAGGGTTACAACCCCCGCGTAAGCGATTCCTCCCGGCGTCGACACCCACAAGATTTGCTCTTGCTTCTCTCTTCAAAACTCTCTCAAGCTCACAAACTCTCTACTTGGTAAATAATGAACCAACCTCACTATCATTGGTGAGGGGTCCTATTTATAGGAAAGTAGAGACCGTGGGCAAAATAGTCATTAACCATGACTAGGCAAGGGCAATTTGGTCAATTCATCAATAATAGGAAGCTTCCTAGCAACTTCCTCAAGGGTATTTTAGACATTTCCCAACCTCTTTCAAGGTTAAAATAGTCTTTTCGCAAAATCTTAATTATCCATTAGTTATTACCCATTCTTCATTGGTTATTAGACATTGGTTATTATCTTGCCATCATTACATTGGTTAAACACAATGGTTATTATCCCGCCATCATTTCATTGGTCATTAACCACTTGGATATACAATGGTTATTGCCCTTACATAATTACCTTGGTTATTAACCACTCTTGGCCATTTTAGTCATTACCCACCAATTCCTACACTTGACTCACCTATGGTTATCTCTTAACTATAGTTATATCATACCTGCCAACACGAGTATAGACACATCTTATACATCTCTCACCAATTAACCCAAGCTGGTTTAAATAGAACACAACGTTAACTCATTGAATTAAAATTAGATTTAATTAATAAGGACGTTCAAAAATTCACGGGCATTACATCCCTCTCCCCTTATAAAAATTCCGTCCTCGGAATTGCAAAAATAGGGTTACTCAAATAAGAACGGATAATTCGCCTTCATTTTCTCTTCGAGTTCCCACGTAGCTTCTTCGACTGCGTGATTCCTCCAGAGAACTTTGACGGAATGTATGGTCTTGTTTCTCAGCTTCTGTTCCTTCCTATCGAGAATCTGGACAGGAACCTCCTCGTACGATAAGTCCTTCTCGACTTGAATTGGCTCATAGGAAATAACATGCTTGTAGTCTGGCTTATATGGACGTAACACCGATACATGAAACACGTTGTGAATGTGCTCAAGCTCAGGGGGTAATGCTACCTCGTACGCCACTTCGCCTATTCTCCTCAATATTTCGAAAGGTCCTATGAACCTAGGGCTCAGCTTGCCCTTCTTCCCAAAGCGGATCTTCCCTTTCCAGGGAGATACCTTCAAAAATACATAGCTGCCAACTACAAAGTCTCGCTTCTGACGATGTAAGTCGGCATACTTCTTCTGACGATCCTGGGCCGCTACTAACCGCTGCCTTATTACTTTAATGATTTCCACGGTTTGTTGTACTAATTCTGGTCCCAACAATCTCCGTTCACCAACTTCATCCCAACACAACGGCGTTCGACACTTCCTTCCATATAATGCTTCGTACGGTGGCATACCAATGCTAGCGTGGTAACTATTGTTGTAAGCGAACTCTACCAAGGGCAAATGATCGTCCTAGCTGCCACCTAAGTCCATCACAACTGCCCGGAGCATGTCCTCTAAGGTCTGAATAGTTCGCTCGCTCTGACCATCGGTCTGAGGATGATACGCCGTACTCATTCTCAACTGTGTTCCCAGTCTCTCCTGTAAGCTTCTCCAAAAATTTGACGTGAAGCGCGAATCTCTGTCAGATACAATAGAAACCGGCACCCCATGTCGCGATACTATCTCCTTTACGTAGAGTTTCACCAACTGCTCCAATTTGTACCTGATCTTGATCGGTAGAAAATGGGCAGACTTGGTCAACCGATCTACGATCACCCAGATGGCGTCTAGACCCTTTTGTGTTGTCGGGAGTCCTACCACAAAATCCATAGTGATGTGCTCCCACTTCCACTCGGGAATCTCTAAGGGCTGCAACAATCCGCTCGGCCGTTGGTGCTCTGCCTTGACCCTCTGACAAGTTAAACACCGGCTGACGAATTCCGCAACTTCCCCTTTCAAATGCGGCCACCAATAATGTTGACGAAGATCTTGATACATCTTGGTGCTACCCGGATGTACCGAAAATCTCGTATTATGGGCCTCCTGCAATATTTCTTCCCTTAAGTCTAGTACATAGGGTATCCAGATCCTTCCCTCGAATCTCAGCAGACCCGTGCTGTCAACCTTGAACTTCAACGTTTTTCCTTCCGATAGTTGCTTCTTAATGCCAATGCATTCTTCATCAAATTCTTGAGCCTCCTTTATCTTATCCACTAGAGTCGGACCCACTGTCACGGTGAACAATTTTTCGTCCGTCTCCATTGGATACTTAACCTCCAGTTCCAGGCGTCCAAAGTCCTTTATCAGCTCTTCCTGAGTTGTAAGCCTCATCAACTTCTCTCTGCCTTTCCTACTCAGGGCATCTGCCACTACATTTGCTTTGCCCGGATGGTACAGAATCTCACAATCGTAATCCTTGATTAATTCTAACCATCGGCGCTGCCTCATATTCAGCTCCTTCTGAGTGAAGATATATTTCAGACTTTTGTGATCTGTATATATCTCGCACTTCTCTCCATATAGGTAGTGCCTCCAAATCTTCAAGGCGAACACTACTGCTGCTAAATCCAGATCATGAGTCGGGTATCCTTTCTCATAGTCCTTCAGCTGGCGTGAAGCGTACGCAATGACCCTGCTGTGCTGCATTAGTACACAACCAAGGCCCTTGTGTGACGCATCACTGTATACTACAAAACCTCCAGTGTCGTCTGGTAATGCCAACACTGGTGCTTGGCTAAGTCTCTTCTTCAACTCCAAGAAACTCTCCTCGCACTTCTCTGTCCAGACGAACTTTACCGTCTTTCTAGTCAGATTGGTCAACGGTGATGCTATCTTCGAAAAATCCTGGATGAATCTCCGATAGTATCCCGCTAACCCTAGGAAACTTCTGATCTCCGTTGGTGTCTTCGGCTGCTCCCAGTTGATAATGGCTTCCACCTTTGCTGGGTCTACCGAAACACCACTACTGTCAATGACGTGTCCAAGAAACTGCACCCTCTGCAACCAAAATTCACACTTTGAAAACTTCGCGTACAGTTTCTCCCTTCTTAATGCCTCCAAGGCAATCCTTAGATGTTCAGCATGTTCTTCCTCTGACACTGAATACACCAAGATATCATCGATGAATACTACCACGAACTTGTCTAAATACTGCTTGAACACTCTGTTCATCATATCCATGAATGCCGCTGGTGCATTTGTTCAGGCCCAAATGACATAACCAGAAACTCGAAATGTCCATAACGAGTTCTGAATGCCGTCTTCGGGATATCCTCCCGTCTCACCCTTAGTTGATGATAGCCCGTCCTTAAATCGATCTTTGAAAAGTATTTCGCTCCCTTGAGTTGATCAAACAGATCGTCTATCCCTGGGCAGCGGATACCTATTCTTAATCGTAACTTTGTTCAACTCACGGTAGTCGATACAAAGCCTCATCGAGCCATCCTTCTTCTTTACGAACAGAACTGGCGCTCCCCATGGTGACACGCTTGGCCTGATATAACCCCTGTCTAACAGTTCCTGCAGTTGAACCATCAGTTCTTTCATCTCTACTGGTGCCATTCGGTAAGGCGCCTTAGATATCGGTGCCGTTCCAGGTACCAAGTCGATTGCAAATTCTATCTCCCTATCCGGTGGCAGTCCCGGAAGTTCATCTGGGAAGACATCAGCGAATTCCCTTACAACGGGTATCTGACTCAGTTCCCCCTCGACCCGTCGAGTATCTACCACGTGAGCCAAATAACCTATACAACCCTTCTTAAGCAATCTCTTCGCTTGCATCATCGTCAGACAATAAGATTGTCTCAGCGATTTACTACCATAGAACACCACCTTCGACTTACCCGGAGTCTGCAGGTGTATGCACTTTTTCTTACAGTCAATGACCGCCCCGTGGCTCGCTAACCAATCCATCCCAAGGATTACATCGAATTCTCCAAGACGAATCGGCAACAAGTCCACGTTAAGCTTAAACCCTCTCACATCAGCACAGCAATTCTTATAAATGTAGTTCACGGGGATAATCTCTTTGTTCGCTACTTCTACATTCATCGGGTGTTCTAACAGTTCATTAGGTAAATTAAGTCTTTGAGCAAATTCATCAGAAACAAAAGAACATGAAGCTCCCGAATCAAATAGCACATAGGCATCTATGTTGTTGATTGGAATAATACCTGACACCACCTCCCTGGATGCCACGGCATCTTGCACTGTCATGTTGAAGGTCCTTGCTGTTGGCTTATTTGGCTGGGCTGGTCCTCCACTGGTTGCTCTCGAGTTGTTGCCCCTATTGCCATTTCCGCCATCCATGTTTCTCTTTCGGGGACATTCCTTGCTCCGATGTCCTATCTCTCCGCAATTGAAGCAACCTCCCTTCTTCGCCTTAGGACAATTGGGCGAGATATGCCCTTCTTGTCCACAGGTATAACAGACCATCTTCCCCTTCATACACTCTCCCGAGTGACCCTTTCCGCAATTCCACATACCGACCTTTTCTGTTGTATGCTCCCTTGCTGGATTTCAGAATTGCTACTCCCACTGCTCCATTGACGCTTCCTACTGTTGTTGCCACCACCGCTAACATTTACATTTTCTCCTTCTACCTTCTTTTTGTTCCTTTCCCGATTATATTTCGAAACCGCTTCACTCCCACCTTCAGCAATGAGAGCTTTCTCCAACAAGGTTGAGAACGATGTAATTTGCAAAACCGCTACCTTGCTGTAGATCCACGGCTTTAATCCATTCTCGAATCTCCTGGCCTTCCTCACCTCAGTATCCACCTGATGTGGGGCGAATCTAGCCAATTCATTGAATTTTGCAGCGTACTCCGACACTGACAAATTTTCTTGCTTCAATTCTAGAAACTTGATCTCCATTTTTGCCTGCGTACTCTCAGGAAAGTAATTCTCGAAAAACAACGTCTTGAAAGCTTCCCACGCCACGACTCCAGTTCCAGCTTTGTTCTGATTGGCTTCCCACCAGAAAAAAAAAAGGGTTAGCCTCACCTTTCATTAAGTAAGTAGCAAAAACTGTCTTCTGCTCCTCAGCGACTCTAGCGATGACAAAGGCCTTTTCAATCTCCTTTATCCACGACTGGGCCTCTATCGGGTCCGCTGTTCCCCTAAACTCCGGTGGCCCTACTGCCTTGAAATCTTTAAAATTGGCTAAGTAGTTGCCCGTCTGGTTTCCTGCCGTAGTCGTTTGATTCCGCAGAGCTTCGGCCATCATGTTGATAAAGTCTTGCATTGGGTTTGGCTGAGTTCCCTCTACATTGTTAACCGACTCTTCGACCCCTTGGTTTCGTAGGATTCGTCTAGGCGGCATTATCTATTTAAACAAAGTCCTAACACGTTACTCGGGTTTTAGTAACATATAAGTATTTAACATGCAATACAATATTGTACTCGAACAATCGCATGACCATCATGTGGGAGCTCTAGATTACCCAACCTCGGGAATTCTATTTTTACCCGATTAGTGATTTAAGTTGCTAAAATACCGATTCAGTTTTACTGAATTAACATAACTATTGAATTGACGGTTTACCAGGTAAAATTCTCAAACACATACCATAATAATGCATTTATATTCATATACCAACTTTAGTGTTTTACACGTTTATCACAGGTATATTGCTTATAAATGCTACCATCCCAGTAAAATAACCAAAGATGGGATTTACTTAAACCATTCTTTTTCTAACCTACATAAATGGAAGTACATCCTACATACGAACTACCTCGCACCTTGCTGAGGTTAATACAATTTCTAGTAAACCAAAATTGGTAGTAACCAATAACACTGATCAAGGCATAACCACCCACTTCCAACTATCCTCTAGGGGACACAAGGTGAATGCAACTCACGCTTGCTCTCGCTACTGAAGGGCAGATTCATCCATCTAGCGTCGAACTGCATCCAGACAATGTCTAAGGCTCGCTCCAATTCAACTATCTTCGCATCCTTAGCCTTTACATCATCCTTCAATTGTCCAAACTGCAGCTCCCTTAGCAGCAGCCTCCCTCGCAACTCGGCTAACTCAGCCTGGGCCTGGTAAGCAGCGTCCTGGTACTGTTGTTCAGAAATCTAGTGGATGTGGTTCTGCGCCTCTAATTGTTTAGCCCTAACCTCTAGCTCGGTGTTCCTCGTCAGCAAACCTCCTATCACATCAGGCTCTATGGGCTCCTGGTTCACTGGACAGCTATCTTGATTCTCGTCCGACATCCTACAAACACCACACAAATAAATCAACATCAGTACCACAATAAAATATATTCATTGATGAAATGAAATGATATTTTATTCGGTACGACTAGAACTCTATGAATCTCCCCGACCCATCACCTACATACTCTATGTGAGTTTTCTACTAAGGTTATATCCTAGGTTTCCTGTTCCTAACGTTTATAACCTACAGCTTTGATACCAACCTGTGACACCCCCAAATCCAGGTTTCCAAACCTCAAATTCGGTGCTCACGATAATTCGACGACAAACATACTATCTAACTAAATGCGGAATAATAAACATACATTGTTTATCGAATGGAAATAAAGTCTTACAATTCTGGTCCCAAGGTTCTTTAACCTTAACATAAAACGTACTCTTAATACAAATAAGGGTTCACTTAATCAAACCACATTCGGAAATAGCTAGTACATAGGCACTAACGGGCATCTACTCTTGCACCTTCCCTTTTCCTTTGTCTCCCCTAGACGTTTCTGCCTTAGCTGAAATAAAGATCATGATATAGCAAGGGTAAGCAAACTAATTTGCTTAGCAAGTATATACACAAAGAGATATATCATGATAGAAGGAAATTTCGCTTTTCAATGTTCAAAAACAGTATAATAGTGTGGAGGAGCATTGAATTAATAAACAACAGTTGAATATTCGAATAATTGAATGACAATTACTGAGTGGTTTGAAATAACCAAGGACGTTTTCCAAGGTTCTCAGCATGTAAGCTGGACCTCTTAAAAAGTTTTGGTAATCGAGGGGATCAGCCTCTCATACCCCGTGATTTTATGCATAAACACTTAATAACCAGCCATTGATATCATGCCTTAAACAAGTTTATCCTTTTCTCAGCCAAGAAGTTTCTTACCACAAACAATTTAATAAGAAACAGCTTTTAAAATATCATTGTCTTAACCAATTTTTAGACATGCTGGATCTAGCTGATACAAATAGCATAGATCGATCTCATAAACAATTCATACTTGAAAAGAACTTTAATTAAATTTACAGTTCAATCATAATAGGATAGGAATTCAATTGCACAATGTGCGAATCTCAATAAATAGTATAGATGTGAATAATCGACAATAATTATTCACTAACATGCTTCGAAAATAATAACTCGAGTTTGAGTTAGGGAACTTGCAATAATGTAAGAAGTTTAGGGTTAGGAACTTGCCTGTCTGCTCAGCAGCTACAAATAATTTCTAGCATTAACTAATTGACCTTGAAGAACCTATCATTGATAAACCGTCGATCTATCAATTAGTACTGCGTAGTTGCATTTCGATACGCTTACTCCATGGCTATTTATTTTAACAATTAAGCAAATCACATAGCACACATAAGCAAATAAACTATCGTAATTCCTATAAGACACTCAACTGGTCTCTGGGTTGATGGTTTAATTAATTAACAATGTTTCCCTTAAGTGATAACCACTTATTAAACCCTTAAACAATTAATACTAATTGTTTAATTAATTAACATTACATTTTCTTAAGTAATATTCATTTATTAAACCCTTAAACAATTTGTTATGATTGTTTAATTAATGGGTTATTGTAGACACCTAAATTTTGCACTTCGTATACTAACCTTGACAGGGGGGCAAATTCGTCAAATGGATCGTCCTGCGAGAGCAAAAGATAGGAAAAGTACGGACACTCGACGCCACCATGATAATTTGTAGCCGAAATCGACATGATAGCAGGGCTATCCGAATTTGGCATTCCCGGAAGGTGTGGCACGTCTCCCGGAAATTCCCGGACTGCAGAATACGAGCCTGTCAGCGAAAACCGACGTTGCAGCACGAAAAGCGAGGCGCGGCACGAAAATCGAGAAAGTCAAGCCCGCCAGCCGCGGATAGATCTGCGGCCAAGTGGGTGCGCCAGCACGGAAACCAGGAAATCAGCACTACCAGCTGAGTGCGATGGGAGGCGTGCCAGCTGGCCAGCCGCAGATCCATCTGCGGCCAGCCGCAGATAGATCTGCGGCTGGCTTTGGCCAGCCTATTTAAGCCCAGCCTCGGGCAGCATACAGGAGGTTGAAGAAATTGAAGGTTGGAGAATTTGAGGAAGAAGGAGAATACAGCAGCAGCCAACTCGGAAATTGAGGAAGAAATAGCATAAATTTTTGCAATCAAATAGGAAGAAAAGAGAGAAAAAAGAGAGGAATAATTTTCTTTTTGATTTGATTATATCAAATAGATTTCTTTTCCTTCTATTCAAATACATCAAGTTTACATCCATTTGGATATCAATTGCAAGGTGAAAATCTCTTTTGTGATATCAATTTCTATCATATCATTTTGATCAAATTAGATGCAATTTTTTCATGTAATTTATTGATTGAACAATGAAATTAGGGATTACGAGTGAAGTTTCCATCGGAATAAACTCTTCCTAATAACCCGATGATATTCGTTCATTAATTTCTTTGTTTGTTTCAAGGTGGTTATATTTGGTATCAATTCCTTTAAAATCGTTATTTTAGGATGTCTTGGTATTGTTAGATTATCCGGGTCGGTTTATTTTTCTTGTAATAATCCGATTGTTTGTGTGTGGATACTTGGTTTGTGAGCCTAGGAAAGCGACCCCGGGGTCCCAATCCGATGATGGGACATATCTTGATGTAAGAAGTAGAAATGACGTAGTTTTTCATTGTAAATATGTAATCGTTGGGCCCTTAAAACGGACGCTAAGGCGAGAATCGTGCTTAAGGCCCCGAAATAGTGAAATTTGTGATTGTTGGCGTTCGGGGACATTTTGATGGCTTACATGCCCATGAATAGCCCCGACGCGTGTTTATGCTTGATTTGATTTATGACACGAAATTGATTTCAAGGCTAAATGATAAAGATTTTCATAAAAATCAATCAAAGTAGGATATTAGAATTCACGAGGTTAAAATTTGCGAAATGTTAATTGAATGTCGATTCCTATCTAACGAGAAAGCTAAAGAAAGATCGTTTTCCAAAACATCACACAAAATGATTTTATAAATAAAATGACGTTTTATTATAAACCGTTGTATATAGGGTTAAAAGAGATTCTAGAAATTGCCCATCATTTTATGAAAGCAACGTATAGATCTCGATTCCTATTTAGACGAAGGTTTTAAAACTCTTGTTTTGCCAAAACGACACTTAATGAAAATCTCATAGTTTTGGACAATTAAAATCAAACCTTTCTCATAAAGAATAAAGCTTTCTCGTGTATACCGAAAAGATATTTCGAAGCGTTCTCAAATTAAAACACGATTTTCCCTAAAATCCAAATGACTCTTTCATACAAATTCCCCACAACATTCACATAGGCACACACACACACACACACACACACACACATACACATTCATAAATTAAAGGATAGGAAAGCATCAAGATTGCGGTAACCGTGTTTCACGGAAGTCGAGGGGTGCCTAACACCTTCCCCTCACTTAAGCAAGCCCCCGAACTCTATGGATCTCGATTCGCAGGACCAATTAATTCGGAGTCACACATGAGCCAGCGATTTATAAAAAATGAAAACTCGGATGAGTTGGGTAACATCCATTGCAAATATACCAACTGGCGACTCTGGTTAAATTGGCTTCATCATAAAAAAACGATCTTTCAAAACCCCGTCGACATCAATGCCGATCTTTTCCAAAGAATCCGTTGAATCAAAAAGCTAAAATTGGAAAAGACTAAAAGACCAAGAGACGAGAAAAACCCGGCGTCGACAGCTGAGCGACTCTGCTGGGGACATTAGAGGGCTTAAGCCGCGTTTAAATCCTGATGCTATCCTATCCTTTAGAATTCATAAAAAATATGTGTGCATGCGATATTTTGATTTTTTTTGTTTCTTGTGTTGTGTGATTGTGTGTTTTGTTCCAAATAGATGAATGATTGAATAGAATTGCTTTACTTAGAAGTAATCATTTGCATACGGTGAGGACGATGAAGGTGAATGTATGTTGAGAGAGTACCTCCTCCTGAGGCGAACCTGTCGGTTGCTTATTACTGGACTCGAAGGGGCTGCTCCCCGGAGATGGCTCAGGAAACGCACCACCCAAATCCGCTCCAATCGAAAGGGCTCAAACGAGTAGATTGCGAAGATTTGGGGACCTTCATGCCAAAAAGCCCGTGAGAGTAACCCTAGGATAGGTCAGCCCCAGATTAACCCAACGCAGGACAAGTCTCTTCATGCCCTTTTACGTTTCTGCGTATAAATGCCATAATTCCATTGCAAACATATTCATATATAGCTTCCCCTTTATGTCAAAAGAAAATACTAACCTCTGTGTTTTGCAGGGAACGGACACGGGAAGCATAAATCATATCTAGCATGTATTATTTCAATAAAGAACCGCTGACGAGTTGTTTTGCAGAAAAAAGATTAAAAAACACCAAAAACACACAAAAGGTTACGGTTTTTAGCATGCATCCATTCTTTTCATTTCCCCAAGACTAAACTTCGAACCATTGTCTCTGTAGGGTTGCTCCTCAAACCCGTTCGCAGTCTAAGAAAGCCCAAAATTCTACATCTGAAATGGCTGATATTCCTAATCATAGTTCCATATCTCGGGAAGAGTTTGATGATTTTTAAAAGACAGATGATGGAAATGGCCACGATGTTAAAGGAACAGTTCTTAATCAGACAGGATCCGGTAAACCAGGGATCGCATAATATATCCACCACCAGGGGATGATCAGAATCCTCCTAAAAATGGTACAAACTTGCTTAAGGAGGACCAAACCCCGACTCAAGGACGAACCAGTCATCCCGAAGGCCGCTCCCATACATAGCAGGACAGTGATTACTATCCCAGAAGAAGGGGACAATGACGACCTTCGGAGAAAAATGAAACACATGGAGGAGGACCATCCAATCTCTAAGGGGCCATAGGTTCCTTGGGCAGTGTTAATTATTCGGATCTATGTGTTTTCCCCGGAGCCAGATATCCCGAAAAGTTCAAGGTCCCCGAGTTTGAAAAGTACAATGGAAGGGGAGACCCCTATACACACTTGAAAATATACATTGGAGAGCTCGGGTCTTAATGCCGAAGACGAGGGGTTAAGAATGCAACTATTCCAGAAAAGCTTAACAGGGGAGGCAAGAATCTGGTATGCTCGCCTCGACAACGCCCGAATCCACAATTGGGAGGAATTGGCCCATACCTTCTTAACCCAATACAGCTTTCACCAGGCCCAGATGGCTCTTGACAGGTACCAAATGACAAAGGTTAAAAAACAGCCTAGGGAATCCTTCAGGGAATATGCACAACGATGGAGGGGCATGGCCGCACAGGTGAACCCCCCGATGAGCGAATCGGAGATGGTAATGACTTTTGTAGACATCCAGGAGGCGCCGTATTATGAGCGGGTCATCTCGGGGATTGGAAGACCCTTTGCTGAAATGATTAAACATGGAGAGATGGTAGACATGGGTTGTTGAAATCGGGTAAAATCCGGGATCTTACTGCTTTAAGAAACTGTTGCCGAGCAAATACAGAATGGAAACTAGGGCAGCGCTTCCCGGAGGGTCCAAAAGAAGAAGGAAGAGGATGTTTCCCTCATCCTACAGGGGTCATCCAGGAAAACAGAAAGCCGTCTTCCGGTTCAGGTACAGAGGGTGGGGACATCCCGACAGCCAAACTTCACAGATCAAAGGGCAGAGGGGCGAAGAAGATACGAGGCCTCGCAAAATCGAGTATTCACCCCACTCGGGGAGCCTCTCGAGCGGATTTTGGCGGTATTGATGGCCCAAAAGAAGATAATCAATTTGGCTCCCCCAAGTGACCCGAAAGGAAGGAGATTTGACCCGAGCAAGCGATGTGCATACCACTCCAGTTCCCCTGGCCATGATACTCAAGATTGTTGGACGTTGAAGCATCGAATTCAAAACATGATAGACAGTGGAGAGATTGTGGTGGAACAACCGGACTCCCCGAATGTTAAGGCAAATCCCTTGCCAAGACATGATGGGGGGGAGTTAATGTGACGGAGGCAAGTGAGGTTGGGGGGCCGCCAAGGTTGAACTATGTGCAGAAAATTGAGGAATTGATCAACGTGATACATGATCATGGGAGCGCACGGGGAGCACCCATCAGGTTGATAGGGATAAGTACAAATGGCATGGAAAGACCTGTCAAGTTGACAGCCCCGAGGCCCATCATACTTGCAGCAAGGCCACAACTCCCTATCAGTAGTCTGAAGACTGTACCCTGGAATTATGGGGGAATACCAGAGGAAGCGGCCAGTTGTGCTTCCGTGACGACCAAGGGGAACCCCTTATATCTTCCCGGGCGAGTCCTTGAGAGCCAAAAGAGGAAAAATGAAGAGGTTTCCGAGGAAAGGGCCATAGAGTTTTTGAAAAGGATGGATCACCCAGAAACGAGGGGGATCCAGATTTTAAGTGAGGAATCAACCCTAACATCAGTCATGGACTTGGTGTTGTCATCCAATGAGCATTGCAAAACCATGATGAAGGTTCTGGAGGAGGCATTTGTGTCCAAAGAAATTAGTGAGGAGGGTTTCGGCCAGCTGATAGGCCACTTATTGGAAACCGATGCAATATCCTTTACGGAGGAGGACATTCCCAAAGAGGGAAGGGGGCACCGAAAACCGCTACACATCGCGGTAATCTCCTCAGGATATGTCATGAATGGGGTGCTGATCGACGGGGGATCGGCATTGAATATATGTCCTCTCAGCACGCTGAAGAAAATGAACATCAGTCTCAAGCGCCTACGGGCCAGTCATGTGGTGGTTCGGGCTTTTGACGGATCCCGGAGGGATACCATCGGAGAGATAGAATTGCCAGTGGAGATAGGGCCCTGTACTTTTTGATATATCCTTCCAAGTCCTAGATATTACGGCAAGCTACAACCTGCTGTTAGGGAGGCCGTGGATACACATGGCCGGGGCAGTTCCTTCCACGCTCCACCAACAAATCAAGTTGATCATCGATGGGAATCTGGTAACAATCTCGGCCGAATGTGATGACCCTTCTCCTCCCAGGAGTGGCCTACCAGTAATCAATGTGGATGAGACAGCGGCGCCTGCCAGCTTTCAAGCACTAGAGATTAGCACTCCCCATTATAGATGCCTGGGGGCTCCAGCTGTGAAACCAAGGGTCTCTCCGGAACTCACCTTTGTGGCGCGGGAAATGATAAAAATGAACTTCCAACCTGGACAGGGACTAGGGAAAAGCAGTCAGGGAATCACCGAGCCCATCCACCTACCACAGCAGATAGGCAAAGCAGGATTGGGATACCATGTGGGCGCAGTACGGGGACACCGTCAGGGTGCGACTCCGATTCGACTAGTTGGCAGTCCAGTGACCAAAGTCGACAATAAGCAGGGGATCAGCGGACCTGTGATTGGGGCAGGGAATGAAGAGTTAACCCCCACATGTAATGAGTCGGCCCGGAGGGAAAGTTTCCTGCGGGAGGTCGCAAAAGAGTTCGAAACCAAATGCTATATCCCCGGACAATCAACAAGCAGTAAGGAGGGGACGAATGTTATCACACCACCGGGAGCCCAACAAGTTGTACCTGTCATCGATTGGGCAGGGCTGATTATTCCTGGAGAAGATATGGAGAAGGACTCGGGTGACGTATCCGTAATCATCGGGGAGGTGTCCGATGTGAGGCCCTCCTTTATCCAGCGCATTTCATCTGACCTGACTATCGATAATTGGACCCGGAAACCAGTGATATCCAAACAGGGGTAAAGCTCGACGTCAGGGTGGTTAACCCTAGAGGATAGGGGAATGAAGAAGTTTTATTTTGTTGTTGTTTTATTTCTGCATAATTGTGTCGTTTCTTCGTGTTATTTGAAATTATGATCGTCGTGAAAAATGATTTATATATGACAAGTACTTTGTTTTATGTCAGGTGTACCAATTTGAGTATTCCTTGCCTAACAAACGATCTTTCAAATTTGAATGGTGATTATGATTTTGACATTGAGCTGGATTTCGATTTGATGGGCATTGAGCAAGACGAGACAGATTACGACGACGCACCTGATGAGATCAAAGGATTGGTCGAAGATAAACCCAAACCCAATTTGGACCAAACCATCACTATAGATATCGGAACCCCTGACAATCCAAAAGAACTCAAGATAGGGACAGACCTTACCCCCAGCCAAAAAGCAGAAATAATTGAGTTACTAAGCCAATATGAGGATGTCTTTGCCTGGTCGCACGAGGATATGATCGGATTGTCCACCGACATTGTGGTGCACCGGTTACCCATCAAGGAGGGTTTCAGGCCTGTCAAGCAGAAACTAAGAAAGTTGAAACCTGAGTGGAGCTTAAAAGTGAAGGAAGAGATCATCAAACATTTCAGGGCGGGAATCATTATGGTATCCACTTATCCTGAATGGTTATCCAATGTGGTCCCGGTAGCTAAGCCTGGAGGAAAGGTGAGGGTATGTGTAGACTACAGAGATCTAAACAAGGCCAGTCTCAAGGACAACTTCCCGGTGCCTTTCATACACATCCTGGTGGATAACACAGCCCAGTACGAAATGTACTCTTTTGTGGATTGCTTCGCAGGATATCATCAGATAATGGTGGCGGAGGAAGATCGGGAAAAGACCGCATTCATCACCCCCTGGGGCACTTTCTGCTATAGACGACTGGCTTTTGGCCTCACAAACGCGGGGGCTACTTATCAGAGAGCCATGATGGCCTTGTTCCACGATATGATGCACAAGGAGATAGAGGTCTACGTGGACGACATTATTGTGAAATCGAAGGTAGAGTCCGATCATATAACTCATCTCAAAAAGCTATTTCGATCGGCTCAGGAAGTATAATTTGAAACTCAATCCAGCCAAGTGTGCTTTCGGAGTACAATCGGGCAAGCTCTTGGGTTTCCTGGTTAGTGATCGGGGCATTGAGTTGGACCCAGCAAAGATTAAGGCCATTGTGGATATGCCAGCACCTCGCACAGAGAAGGAGATAAGTGTATTCCTGTGGAGAATAAACTTCATAAGCCGTTTTAAATCTAACTTTACGACTACATGTGAGCCGATTTTAAAATAGTTAAGAAAGGGTGATTCCCAATAATGGAATGAGAAGTGTCAGAGGGCTTTTCAGATCATTAAGAAACAACTGACGGAGGCACCAGTGCTGGTAACCCCCGAAGGATGGGATCCCTTTGTTTATGTATATATCCGTCAACACCATCGCGATGGGATGTATGTTGGGACAGAAAAATGAGGCGGGTAAAGAGCAGGCCATCTATTACCTCAGCAAAAGATTTAGCCAATGTGAGCAGAATTACACTCCCATCGAGAAGACTTGTTGTGCTCTGGCCTGGGCCGCAGGGAGATTACAGCACTACCTCCATGGGCATACAACGTACCTGATATCAAGAATGGATCCCCTAAAATATATTTTTGAAAGGCCCATGCTGAATTGTCGATTATCCAGATGGCAGTTAATCTTACAACAGTTTGACATGGTGTACGTGACCCAGAAGGCCATGAAGGGGCAGGGAATTGCAGATCAGTTGGCAGAAACCCCGTCAGGAGGGACGGAGCCTTTAGAAACTCCTCTTCCGGGCGAGGATATATTTTGGGTATCGAACGAAAAATGTGATGACGAGGGACAATTCTGGAAGCTGTATTTTGATGGTGCCATGAATGCCGAGGGGGCAGGAGCCGGAGCGGTCCTAGTCTCTATCACCGGGGAACAATACCCCGTGGCCACTAAACTTCGTTTCAGCAATTCGAACAACACCGCTGAATACGAGGGGTGTATCTTGGGACTCCGATTGGCCCGTGACATGGGAGTAAAAAGACTAGCGGTGTTCGGGGATTCAGAATTGGTAATCAGACAAGCAATCGGGGTATACAACACTAAGGAGCTTCGGTTACTTCCATACCATCGTTGTGTCACCCAGCTTATGCAAGAGTTTCGAAGATATCGCCTTCCGCCATATTCCTCGGGGACGAAATGATTTTGCCGATGCATTGGCGACTTTGGCTTCCTTAATCCACGTGATCAAGAGTAGGGACAGTCCACAGATTGAGATCACCGTACAGAATGCCCCGGCATATGAGGGAAAATGTGGCAGTGTTATCAAACGAGGTGGTGTTGACGAGGCAGCCCTGGTATCACGACATAAGGGAATATCTGAGAGACAGATCCCTTCCCGATCAGGCAAATCGGACTGAAAGGATGAGAATTCAAAAGATGGCGATGAAGTTTTACCTGAGTGGCGATTCACTTTACAAAAGGGATGCCGGGTTGGGACTGTTGCAATGCGTAGACGAAACGCAATCCCAAAGGATTATGAATGAAATCCATGGCGGGGTGTGTGGGCCACATATGAGTGGACCGATGTTGGCCAAAAAGATCTTGAGGACAGGGTATTATTGGTTAACGCTGAAGGCCGATTGCGATGATCATGTCAAACGGTGTTATCAATGCCAGGCGCACGGTAATGTGGATCCATACACCTCCCAATGAACTGCACTGTATGACCTCCCCATGGCCATTTTCAATGTGGGGAATGGATGTAATCGGACCAATAGAGCCCAAAGCGAGCAACGGGCACCGGTTCATTTTCGTCATGATCGATTATTTCACCAAATGGGTAGAGGCGGCTTCTTTCCCTAAAGTAACTCAGGAGGTCATCGTCAGCTTCATCCGGAATAATGTCATTTGCCGATATGGGCAACCTGAGGTTGTAATCTCCGACAATGCCAAGAATTTAAACAACGCCCTCATGAAAGGACTGTGTGACCAGTTCAAGATTAAGCATCTCAATTCCGTCATTTACCGTCCCAAAATGAATGGGGCAGTGGAGGCGGCCAATAAGAACATCAAGAAGATCATGGCGAAAATGTCTGCTAATCATCGGGGATGGCCGGATCTGTTACCCCTCACCCTGCTGGCATACCGAACATCCACGCGTACTTCTACGGGGGCAACCCCTTACGCCTTGGTATATGGAATGGAGGCTGTCCTGCCAGTTGAAGTTGAGATGGCGTCCCTCAGAATAGTGATCGATGCTCAGATAAGCGAGGAGGATTGGATGCAAAGTCGATACGACCAATTGGCCCTAATTGATGAAAGGAGGGTGGCTGCCGTTTGGCACGACCAGCTATATCAACAGAGGATCTCCCGATCATACGACAAAAGGATCAGGCCTCGGAAATTCAAGGAGAATGACCTGGTGCTAAAGAGAGTCATGTCTTGTCAAGACGAAGCCAAGGGGAAGTTTGCCCCGAATTGGGAAGGACCATTCATGATTAAGAAAGTGCTATCCGGAGGAGCCCTCATATTGCAAGAAATGGATGGTGAGGTATTTCCACAACCCCTCAATGCTGACTCGGTGAAGCGGTTCTAACGCTTAAATCATCAGTTCTTTTTTTCCTTTGAGAGCGAACTACGTAGGACCTGATCTCCCAGCTTGTGGGGGTACGTAGGCAGCCATCATGGCGCGGTCCGATCCTTTAAAAAAAATAATCCTTTCCCTAACCAAAACCAATTTTCGATAGCCAGATAAAACCTTCCTACACCCTCAAAACCTTCCCGAAACCAACTGCCTAACCAGTTTTCATCCCAGAATACATACCCTGATCCAACCCAAACAGTTATCCAAAATCTGAGATTCAATCCGACGAAATCAAAAGGTGTGCGGCAATATCTGTCAAATCTCCATCAAGTCTTGAGGAAAGAAAGAAGGCGAAATGTCAAAATCATGGTCAGTTGGATAAAATGATGATCCAATGGAGGGCAATGATACGACAAAAGGGGAAAATGGCTAAATTTAAATGCATGTCTATATATATAAGTCGTTTTATTACAAGATTTCTCTTTCAATAACTGATGAAACCAACATAGTCTATGTAGGAAATAAAATAATCTACAAATCTGAAACTAGCCGGAGCAGGATGGACAGGGTGGTGGATAGATCTGAAGCATCAGCATCTCCTGCAATCTGCTGCCCCATCATATCAATACGATCCAGTAAAGCAGTAGCTCGGCTGACAGTCCCAAAATGAGCATCTACCACTGCCCTGGTCTGAAATACAATGGCCTCTCTCTATCAGCAATGGCAGCATCTCTAGCCCGAATGGCCTCATCTCTCTCGGCAAGGGCGGCAATCCCTCTCGGCTTCAGTAGTAATCAGGGCCAGGCGGAGTCGGGAATCCTCAGCGACCCGACTCGGGGCAGAATCGGCTGAAATGGAATGGTCTGCGGTATCTTCTGTGAAAATCACTCCAGAGTCATCAAAGGCCCCCGTCCGACTCAAACTAGCCGAATCCAGGTCTCCACGCAACCACTGTACGTAGGCAAATGTCTGGATGTGACAGGTCGCACTATATTCGGCAAAGATCCTGCGATCCCAAAGCTCGTATACCTGCAATAGATCCCTCTCTGTACAGAATGATATAAGGAATCGGTATGCGGCTGCACCCGCGAAGGGGTGTAAATCCTGTGTCTGATCAAACTGCCCCATAACCGCCAGGGGATGATAGGTCGTCACACCCCTTAACCCAGCAATGGGAATGAAATCCATGCCAGGCACATGAGTCAAGAAGCTCATGAAGGAGCAATAGCCCGAGTAAACCAATAGATGAAAGGGGTCCTCAATGATAGACAAAAATGATGTCCAGGAGGCCACATCAGTACAACTCACGGGACGAAACGAAAACTGCGCGGCTATGTTGTGACTGAAGCAAAACCCTTGGCGGCGGAAGTGGCCGATGGGACTAAGATGACTCATGAACCACACATACAACAAAGTCGAGCTCCCTCTGAAGGCTCTGCCTCGGAAGGACTGGCAATATGTGGCTGACATATAGGTATCCGCCAATATCATAGGAAGAATGGTATGATCCTCCCGGAGGGCTCGAACGGCCGCCACAATCCGCATATTCAAATGATCGGGTCCTGCAGGCAAATACAAAATTGAGATAACACAGGCCATCAGAACGTCCACTCTCAAGGCATCCCAACGCTCCTCGGACACGGAAAAATCACCGAGGAAAATACGGAAACTGTCAGGTGAGCCAAATCGGTCAATCAAGAATTGAAGAGGAACCATATGGTCCGATATGATTACCGGTAATAAGACAGCCCTCCGCAAACCGGTGAAAGTCAAGAATTGACGGCGCATGGAACCAACTGTGACCCTAGCACAAGGGCCGTCCAACGGCAAGCCGGTAAAGCGAGCATACTCCTCAAGGGTGGGGGTCAGCTCTACGGTCCCTAACCTAAACACCTGACGAGCAGGGGCCCAATAGCTCAGAAGACCATCCACAAAGCCCGCTGGCACCTGAAAGGCCAGTAAGGACCAAGAATGTCCCAAAAGACCATCTGCGATAATCCTGTCTGCCGGCAGTAAACTGTCCAACCAGCGGAAGAGGCTGCCGACCAACCCTGTGGGAGGAATGGAATCCAAACGAGTCACAGCATCCGAGGACGACATCTGAAAAAAATAGTATCAAAAAGACTGTACAGGGGTCATTCTCTATCCATAAATAAAAGCATGCATCATACAGTTAATAATAAAGCAGGTGAATTCCATAGAGATGAAAAAGAACTGTGCGTAAATAAATAAATGAGTTCAGTACATAGTGCATAAATGAAAAAGAAATCTAAGCAGGTGCCGATACAAAAGGCCCTATCCTATCCTGGTCTAAATAAAATCAGTATCATCTATGAAAGCAGGATCCTCGAACTGATCCCCTGGAGTCGTCGAGCTCGGAGGACCAAAGTTCATATCAGGGATGTAGGGATGCGCTGTGGCATCAGATGAACTCGGGCCTGCATCATAACCTGCACCGTCAGGATCGTAGGTGTAAGCTTCCTCCGGGGCCCGGCCCAACCCCCGAATAAACAGCGACAACTGATCTACCTGACGGGTCAATGAGGCGATCTGCTCAGCGTGGGTAGGGGTCCGAACACAGGCAGCCCAATCGGTCATCGTCACCGAGCCTGGAACCATATCTCCAAGAAAGAAAGTGGCCCGAGTCTGAGGACCGATGGTACGGGGCACCCACCATGTACGGAATGCATCACTCGTAGTGGGACCCGTGGAAAGCATCCGACCATCCTCCCCGGCGAGCATGATCTCCGAGGGCTGAGAATCCAGCGGCCAGAAAGTAGTGAAAGAAAGGGAGTGCGGGATGCGGATCTCCCCAGTGACGCATCTGAATGCGCGCTCTCCCAGATACATCACCCAGCCTCCAACACTCTACAAAGTGAGGCGACGGGTGGAAAGCTCGAACTCCGGGCCGGAAGGATGCCCGTCAGCAAACCCCACAGTCAGATGCTCGGAGAGGTAGGGAATCCAGACGACGTCGGCAGCCGTGATCAACTCCAGCTGAATACGACAATGTGCAAAGCTGCCCGACACGGGGACCTCCTCCAGAGTACTGTGATGCCATCGCCGACCCCGAGGATAAGTGTCCGGGCCCAGAGTAGTGATAGGCCTCAGACATGGCAGCCGCTCGTAAGCCCAGAACTGTGAATAGAAACAAGGCAAGGCATGAGTCACTATCAAATACAGAAAAGAGATGAAAGGAAAAGAAATACAGTAAGAGAGAGGAGGAGGGGACTCACCAACAGAAAATGGTAGAAGCCGAGCCAGGCATCGGTCTGTCCCTCTGAGCGTAGACGCATGCCATGGAGGAAATAGGCAAAGGTGAATGACCCCCAGTCATAGTCACTGATGCGATCCACGTCTCTAACCGCTCCCACGACGCTGAAATGAATGGTGGAGGAGTTGTTCCCTAGGAAACAACCCCTCATGATCGTCAGGAACAAGCGTCGGAGTAGAATGTCGCGGGTACCCTGATCTGCTGGAATAGGCAGCGCATAGAGACCCCCGACTGCATCGACAGCCAAGGCACCAGATCGGATACTGCGGGCCTTAAAGACCCGGTCCTCAGCAGCGAAACCCAGCAAAGCTCGAACCTCCACAGGAGTGATATCAAGATCCAAGGGGACGCGGGACCCGGTAAACTCAATGCCGGTAATGTACCTCCAGTCCCATGGGGTCAACACGACCTCGCAGTCGAGGAGATGAAGAGACTGCGTCTGGTGGAACCATCGCTCGGATAAAGCCCTCATGTAACCCCAGGGGCACTGGCGGGGGATGATAGTGAAGAAATGTCGAAAGCCCCAAGAGTCCACCATCGCCCGATAATCACTGTGCAGGGCCGCGTAAAGGGAGTAGATGTTGAACCAGTTGCCCCTCGGCTGGGTAAACTCGGGTACCTGGGACAATCACCAAGGGGTCAGTCCGGATAAAAGGAGAATGGAGAAATTGAGAGTAAAATCAGAATAGAACTGAATATACCTCGTTAGCCACGAGAGATGCTGAAGGGTGACGACTGAGATCCCGACCCAAAAGATCGGGTATCTGCACAGAGGCGCTAGAAGAAGCCTGATGAGTAGATGGAGCCGGTGCGCTAGAGGATGGCCCCTCTGCCGCGACCTCCGGAGGGACAGCCTCCTCAACGTCCGGATGACCAGGACGAATGACGGCCTCCGTCAAAAGACGAGCCTGACGGGTCCGAGGAGGAACAGGAGTGGGTGCAGGCCTACGACGGCGAACACCCGAAGTCCGAGAGGCGGAGGAGCTGCTGGGCGCATCACGATCCATAGCTGGAATAGAACGGGCGAGAAAGAAGGTAAGTTCCCTTTTAAAATTATGTAAGGAACATTCTAAATTTCTAGCCTCGTCATATGATTAATGCAACATGATGCATGTCAAAAAAAAAAAAAAAAAAAAAAAAAAAAAATCGGCAGAGTTCCGTTTGTAAAATGGACGTCCCAGGCCTAAGCCAAACATGTTTTCCATCAATCAAAGTCTCAAACAGATCTAAATTGCATTCATATATGTAATTACAGCATGTAATGCATGATTTTATTGCAGAAAAGGAATAACAATATGTGGGACCGCCTCATGAACATAAAATAGGACTCACATAGTTGATACATAGCATGTATATAGGATGGTACATTACATAGCATTGTAAAGCATACATTTTATCTCTAAACATGCCAATAGTCAAATGTATAGCAAAACATTGACGAAATTGAAAAGTGACCGGTCAAAGTGTTACCTGTAGCGTGTAGATCAATCCTACTGGGACAGTTTTTACAGGAAAGTTGAAAAATCGACAAAAGACCCTTGCGAACAAGAAAAATCGAGAGAATCTCTGATGATTGCAAGTTGAAAGTGACAGATCTGGAGGAAGCGCGTTGGTTATAAGGCCCGATCTTGGCCGCAGATGTATCTGCGGCTGGCCGCAGATCAATCTGCGGCTGGCCGCAGATCCATCCGCGGCTGGCCCTGATGGGTCCCACCTTGCTCCCTTGCAGCCATTTGACGTGTTAAGTGACGCGATGGGTGACCGGCGACGATACCCGGCCCCGACGAGACGATCGACCGGCGACGATAACCGGCGATCATGAGATGGATGTCCGGCGACGATAACCGGCTCCGACAAGATAACCAACCGGCGACGATAACCGGGGGTTATGCGATGGGTGACCGGCGACGATACCCGGCCCCGACGAGACGATCGACCGGCGACGATAACCGGCGATCACGAGATGGATGTCCGGCGACGATAACCGGCTCCGACAAGATAACCAACCGGCGACGATAACCGGGGGTTACGAGATGGGCGACCGGCGACGATACCCGGCCCCGACATGACGATCGACCGGCGACGATAACCGGCGATCACGAGATGGATGTCCGGCGACGATAACCGGCTCCGACAGATAACCAACCGGCGACGATAACCGGAGGGTTACGCGATGGGTGACCGGCGACGATACCCGGCCCCGACGAGAACGATCGACCGGCGACGATAACCGGCGATCATGAGATGGATGTCCGGCGACGATAACCGGCTCCGACAGATAACCAACCGGCGACGATAACCGGGGGTTGCGCGATGGGTGACCGGCGACGATACCCGGCCCCGACGAGACGATCGACCGGCGACGATAACCGGCGATCACGAGATGGATGTTCGGCGACGATAACCGGCTCCGACAAGATAACCAACCGGTGACGATAACCGGGGGTTACGAGATGGGTGACCAGCGACGATACCCGGCCCCGAACGAGACGATAAATGGAGAGAGTGAACCCAAAGACTAACAAACACGGTCAAGGGGTTGATACATTGACACTCTTACGAATGTCTTGCATGCATTACATCTTATGTTGCATCATAAGCCATATGTGTTGCAGCATGTATGTATTGTCAATTCTTATGCACTGTCATTCATGTATGTATTGTCAATTCTTATGCACTGTCATTCATGCATCGAGTGTCTATTCTTTATCCTGTTCATTTCATTTAACATTTCATAAACATGATAAAGAGGGGCAGCTGTAGACACCCAAATTTTGCACTTCGTATACTAACCTTGACAGGGGGGCAAATTCGTCAAATGGATCGTCCTGCGAGAGCAAAAGATAGGAAAAGTACGGACACTCGACGCCACCATGATAATTTGTAGCCGAAATCGACATGATAGCAGGGCTATCCGAATTTGGCATTCCCGGAAGGTGTGGCACGTCTCCCGGAAATTCCCGGACTGCAGAATACGAGCCTGTCAGCGAAAACCGACGTTGCAGCACGAAAAGCGAGGCGCGGCACGAAAATCGAGAAAGTCAAGCCCGCCAGCCGCGGATAGATCTGCGGCCAAGTGGGTGCGCCAGCACGGAAACCAGGAAATCAGCACTACCAGCTGAGTGCGATGGGAGGCGTGCCAGCTGGCCAGCCGCAGATCCATCTGCGGCCAGCCGCAGATAGATCTGCGGCTGGCTTTGGCCAGCCTATTTAAGCCCAGCCTCGGGCAGCATACAGGAGGTTGAAGAAATTGAAGGTTGGAGAATTTGAGGAAGAAGGAGAATACAGCAGCAGCCAACTCGGAAATTGAGGAAGAAATAGCATAAATTTTGCAATCAAATAGGAAGAAAAGAGAGAAAAAAGAGAGGAATAATTTTCTTTTGATTTGATTATATCAAATAGATTCTTTCCTTCTATTCAAATACATCAAGTTTACAATCCATTTGGATATCAATTGCAAGGTGAAATCTCTTTTGTGATATCAATTTCTATCATATCATTTGATCAAATTAGATGCAATTTTTCATGTAATTTATTGATTGAACAATGAATTAGGGATTATGAGTGAAGTTTCCATCGGAATAAACTCTTCCTAATAACCCGATGATATTCGTTCATTAATTTCTTTGTTTGTTTCAAGGTGTTTATATTTGGTATCAATTCCTTTAAATCGTTATTTTAGGATGTCTTGGTATTGTTAGATTATCCGGGTCGGTTTATTTTCTTGTAATATCCGATTGTTTGTGTGTGGATACTTGGTTGTGAGCCTAGGAAAGCGACCCCGGGGTCCCAATCCGATGATGGACATATCTTGATGTAAGAAGTAGAAATGACGTAGTTTTCATTGTAAATATGTAATCGTTGGGCCTTAAAACGACGCTAAGGCGAGAATCGTGCTTAAGGCCCCGAAATAGTGAAATTTGTGATTGTTGGCGTTCGGGGACATTTTGATGGCTTACATGCCCATGAATAGCCCCGACGCGTGTTTATGCTTGATTTGATTTATGACACGAAATTGATTTCAAGGCTAAATGATAAGATTTTCATAAAAATCAATCAAAGTAGGATATTAGAATCACGAGGTTAAAATTTGCGAAATGTTAATGAATGTCGATTCCTATCTAACGAGAAAGCTAAAGAAAGATCGTTTTCCAAAACATCACACAAAATGATTTTTATAAATAAAATGACGTTTTATTAAACCGTTGTATATAGGGTTAAAGAGATTCTAGAAATTGCCCATCATTTTTATGAAAGCAACGTATAGATCTCGATTCCTATTTAGACGAAGGTTTAAAACTCTTGTTTTGCCAAAACGACACTTAATGAAAATCTCATAGTTTTGGACAATTAAAATCAAACCTTTCTCATAAAGAATAAAGCTTTCTCGTGTATACCGAAAAGATATTCCGAAGCGTTCTCAAATTAAAAACACGATTTTCCCTAAAATCCAAATGACTCTCTCATACAAATTCCCCACAACATTCACATAGGCACACACACACACACACACATACACATTCATGAATTAAAGGATAGGAAAGCATCAAGATTGCGGTAACCGTGTTTCACGGAAGTCGAGGGGTGCCTAACACCTTCCCCTCACTTAAGCAAGCCCCCGAACTCTATGGATCTCGATTCGCAGACCAATTAATTCGGAGTCACACATGAGCCAGCGATTTATAAAAAACGAAAACTCGGATGAGTTGGTACATCCATTGCAAATATACCAACTGGCGACTCTGGTTAATTGGCTCATCATAAAAAACGATCTTTCAAAACCCCGTCGACATCAATGCCGATCTTTTCCAAAGAATCGTTGAATCAAAAAGCTAAAATTGGAAAAGACTAAAAGACCAAGAGACGAGAAAACCCGGCATCGACAGTTATTAAACTCTCTCTATTTTATTAACTCTATCTTCATTTAATTACTATTAAATAGTAATTAATTAATTATCTTTAGTTATTATTAATAGTAATTAATAACTAATTATATTCATTTATTATTTAATTATTAATTTAAATAATAATCGAATTATAAATTTTTAATTGTCTTTAATTATTATTTAAGATTAAATAATAATTAATTAAGCTTATTTATTATTTAAAGTTTAATCAAATAATAATTAATTAGTGAGTAACAATTATCTTTAGTTATTATAAAAAAAATAATTAAATTAGTAAATATGAATTACCTTTAGTTATTATTTAATAATAAATAATAACTAATTAAGTTTATTTATTATTTAAAGTTAATCAAATAATAAATAATTAATTAGTAAGTAATAATTATCTTTAGTTATTATTTAATAATAAATAATAGCTAATTAGATTTATTTATTATTTAAAGTTAATTAAATAATAAATAATTAGTTAGTAAATATGAATTATCTTTAGTTATTATTTAATAATAAATAATAACTAATTAGATTTATTTATTATTTAAGGTTAATCAAGTAATAAATAATTACTTAGTGAATAAGAATTATCTTTAGTTATTATTTAATAAATGATAACTAAATTAGGTTTATTTATTATTTAAAGTTAATCAAATAATAAATAATTAATTAGTGAGTAATAATTATCTTTAGTTATTATTTAATAATAACTAATTAGGTTTATTTATTATTTAATGTTAATCAAATAATAAATAACTAATAAGTGAGTACTAATTATCTTTAGTTATTATTTAATAATAAATAATAACTAATTAGGTTTATTTATATTTTAAAATTAATCAAATCATAAATAATTAATTTACAATTCTTAATTATCCTTAATAATTATTTAATAATAATTAATCAATTACTTAACTTTATTTATTATTTAAACATAATTAAATAACAAATAGTTAATTTTTTTTCTAATTTTCGTTCTTGATTTCCAGATTTAGGGTCTTTCACCAAAACCTTCATAAAACGAAATCTACAACTTCGATTTACGATCCGTCGATTTTGTTAGATTCGTATCTTCCTGAACTACACTTTTCATTTATCAAACATCAAATTTGGTTATGTTTAGGTCTCGGAAAATAGGCTCAAAGTCAAGGGTCAGCAAGGTTGTTCAACAGTTGGCATGCTTTGGTAATAAATTCATGGTTTGCTCATTTTTCAACATATTTGAGTGATTCAAAAGGGATTTTGTCCCTAACCTATGGATCTAGCATATCAAGAAAGAAAATCATAAGATCCCTTTATAGATTTCAAAATGACAAGCATATAACAACCTTTTTCAAACAAAATTTCCGGAAATCTCCTTTACTTCCTTTCTTCTAAATTTTTCCAACATAAACTCACACATATGAACAAGCAAAACATTATATATTCAAGATCTAACCTTATCATAAGGTTCTAGCCATCAAGAACATAAAACTTCAAGGATCTATGTCCAAACACATTAAAATAGCTTAAAGTTTGGAGTTATACCTTTTTGATTTCTTCTTCTTCTTTTCCTTCCCAAAATAGGTTGTGAATGGGGATGGCCTAAATAATCAAGACCTTCTTCTTTCTCCCACAAGATTTGCTCTTGCTTCTCTCTTCAAAACTCTCTCAAGCTCACAAACTCTCTACTTGGTAAATAATGAACCAACCTCACTATCATTGGTGAGGGGTCCTATTTATAGGAAAGTAGAGACCGTGGGCAAAATAGTCATTAACCATGACTAGGCAAGGGCAATTTGGTCAATTCATCAATAATAGGAAGCTTCCTAGCAACTTCCTCAAGGGTATTTTAGACATTTCCCAACCTCTTTCAAGGTTAAAATAGTCTTTTCGCAAAATCTTAATTATCCATTAGTTATTACCCATTCTTCATTGGTTATTAGACATTGGTTATTATCTTGCCATCATTACATTGGTTAAACACAATGGTTATTATCCCGCCATCATTTCATTGGTCATTAACCACTTGGATATACAATGGTTATTGCCCTTACATAATTACCTTGGTTATTAACCACTCTTGGCCATTTTAGTCATTACCCACCAATTCCTACACTTGACTCACCTATGGTTATCTCTTAACCATAGTTATATCATACCTGCCAACACGAGTATAGACACATCTTATACATCTCTCACCAATTAACCCAAGCTGGTTTAAATAGAACACAACGTTAACTCATTGAATTAAATTAGATTTAATTAATAAGGACGTTCAAAATTCACGGGCATTACAAAAGGTATTGGGATTATAGCAATTGAAGAGAGGAGGAAAAAATTAAAATTTTCAAAAACAAGGATTCTCGCCCCGGCGAGATCCCAAGGCAAAAATGTTCGCCCCGGCGAGATCAGTTTAAAAAAAAAAACTTTTAATTTGAAATCCCTCACCAACCCTCAACAAAATCTCTAATCCGACTTCTTCCATTCGAAATCAATCAAAGATGTCCGTGAGGATGAATCCGAGTGCAGTTCCAGTTCCAGTTTCCCGAGCCTCAGTCGTTGCCAGTTTTTCTATCATCTAGACTCTAATGATGTCGATCACGCCGTTTGACTAGTCAAGGAAGTCCTCTGTTTTAATTTCTTTATTTTGCAAACAATGAGGACATTGTTCATTATGAGTTTGGGGGTGGATTTGCTGTCATTATATATAGTCATGTCATACTGCATTACATAATTGTTTAGTTCACGTACTATGCATTGCATATTGTAGGAATAGTTTAAAAAAAAGTAAAAATTTTAAAATAATTTTAAAATCACAAAAATATTTTCTTTTGCAGATTAATTTATTGCATTTTCTTATAGATTTAGGGTCATATAGAATTACATTTAGGTTTAGTTTGAGCAATAAATTGATGTAGAATATTTAAGGAAGGCCAATGATGAAAATTGTGATCAGTTAGTTAATTACAGCAAGACGGATTAGGAGTGCTAAATTATGAATTTTGACTGTTCCTGATTTTGTCAAGTTGAAGACCCTTTTAATTCTTTTATGCACATATCCATTTGGTTGAGCTAGTTTTAACTTTGAGGAAGTTTATATGTTAAATGCTCATAGAAGATATTTTTGAACTCTATATCTTGTTTGATCATGCTTAAAGTGTAATATGAGGAAGAATATAAGTTGGGTGAAATCTTGGTTAATTTGAAAAACAAATTGAAAATTTTGAACCTTCCCCAATTGAAAAAATAGATCATGTGGTGGGTTGAGATGGAGCGTAAAACACACTCACTCATAAACACATGCAGCGAGATGGAGCGTAAAACGCACTCGTTCAATTGAAGGTGAGAAGGAACGTAAAACGCACTCACTAAAAAAAAGAGAATGAAAAGAGAAAAAAATTATTTGAATTTGTGGGGAAGGGTTTTAAAAGGAGCTTAAATATTTTAAATAACCTTGTGATCATCTAGTGATGTTTTTCTATATTTGCTTTGAGTTGTGGAATATAAGCATATAGAGTTTTTGTTGTTATACTAACCTTTTTGATATCTTTGATGATGTATTTGGTTTCATGAGCTTCTTTGAGTGTTTTTTTCCGCTAGTTTGATACATTTGGATTCACACACACACGAAAGGGTTGAAAGTAAGATGATATTGGTGATAAGTTGATTTCTTGATGGTGCATAAATTTGAATTCTTGCTCAATTGTTAGTTACTGATCTTTGAGGTCTGATATTTATAATCTATATTGATTGATTGCTCGGTCGTAATACATTATGCATCTGCATTCATTTAGATAGGTTTATTTATTTTTGTTTTTCTTGTGTTTTTGCTTGAGGACAAGCAAAGATTTAAGTTTGGGGGTATTTGATGAGTGGGTTTTATACTTACGAATTAAGTATGTTTGACTTGATAATTTGTTAGTTCTTAAGTATTTTAAGTTAGTATTAGATATTTATAGTGTTTTTATGTTATTTTGTAGGAATGAGCAAGGAAACGCAATTCGAACATCTTTTGGAGTACAACATGCGAGCAAGTGCGAGAAGGGAAGATTACAGGGCTTTTAACATTAAAATAGATGCATGTTCTTGGTTTGGAACTTGGATTTTATTGTAGATTTACTTCTTAGCTTTTCGGAACATCTTGAATCACCTCAATCGGAGTTCGGATGCGAGAGTTATGACATTTTTATCAACAGAGATCAAGGTTTGGAGTTGTCATTTACATAACAGCCACTTCAAGCTCAATTTCAACCATGCTCCGGCCTGAATCTCTCAATTCTCAAAGAATGAAATTGTAGATCTCGTCGATATCTTCGATTTGGTAGGTGGCAGGCCTCGTAACTCCTCCCGGATCACAAGTTATGGCCATTTTACCAACAGACGTCGAAGCAGAAAATATTTTCTCGCCGGGGCGAGAATCTCAGGCTTAAATTTCTCGCCGGGGTGAGAACCTCTCTGCCCAACTTCGCCGGGGCGAGGATTTTACAAAGGAATTTCTCGCCGGGGCGAGAATGCGCGGAAAGGAAAAAATATTTTAATTCAGTTCTTTTTGGAAATCGATATGGAATTGGATTCTTTCTATTGATTTAATTCAGAAACTATAAAGGAGACATAGAGAGATGGAAATAGAGAACATACATAGATAGATATATAGATATAGAGATAAATACATTCATAGTTACATAGTTATGCAAGGATTGAGACACAAAGCTGAACTTAGGAGATTGGAGACTGAAGAAGCATCGCAAGGAATTCAGATTAGAGACTTGAAGATTGAAGAACTTCTATTGAGTTTTTCTTATCCTCTATCTTAGATTTGTAATTTAATTGTGATGACTTGTTTGGGATTCATGATTTCTATTTTCAGTATGAACTAAATTTGCAATTAAGGTTACAATTGAATCTTTTATGTTTATGGATTAGTTATTTATTTGATTCCAGTTATTACTTCATATTGAGTTGTCTATCATATTTTGTGTTTATTGAGTAATTGTCTGATCAACAATTAGTGGGATACTTTACATGAATTCGGAAGATGAAATCTAGGGTTAGATCTGAATGTGATAGCATGCATTCTTAATTATTTGCATGGGACGAATAATTGGGGTTGTGAAGTGAATAGGGATATCTCTTCGCTGCATGTAACTATTGAGAATTGGTGCTTAATGAATTTAATTCTTTAGTTTTGCATAGGAATATCACAGAATTAATTGAGTTAGATAAATTTATTTGATCACTTGGAAAAGGGCTTATGAATAACTTTGAATTCCTGTTAACAACTCTGTTGAAGTTAATAATTGGATGAATTAGATAATTAGTTCGTATTGCATAATTGGGGATATTGTAGTCTTAAGCCTTTAAAAATCTGAATTTCAACCTTTGTGTTAGTTCTTATTCTTAGTTTTAATTTAATTAGCTTTAATCGTTATACAAATTGTGATTGTTTAAATAAAATTGAATTGATTTAGGACTAGTAGTTGGAAATTATTGAACAGAGATTCCTTGTGGGTTCGACACTCTATCTTATCACTTTATTACTTGTTGATCGTGTACACTTGGACGTAATTGTCGTTATCTAAATCGGACAACACTCACTCCTTGCATAATAACATTGCAGCTAAAGTTGAAAGAACTGATGAGCCATCCACTAGTAAGGGCAAAGGAAAAGCAAACAAGTGATGAAGACTTGTTATATTTGTTTAAATGATGTTTATGTAATAGAATTAGGTTATGTTTTCGCATTGATGCTTATTTAAGGTCAGATGACCTGGGATTTATTTGTTAAAGATGTTATAACCCTTTAATGGGAGATTTCTACTTTAATTAAGAGTTTTCATCTATATTTGAATGGGTAGTTAGATGTAGTTAGATGTGATGTGATGTATTTGGATAGTGAACACCAAATCCTAAGGAAACGAAGTACCCGGATTTGGGGGTGTCACGGGTTGGTATCAGAGCTGTAGGTTATGAACCTTAGATGAGGAAACCTTAGGGTAGTAGCCTTTTAAGAGATAGAGAACATAATTGTGATAAACACTTATCGAGGTCTAAGGAATGAATTACGGAATTCATTAAAGATAATAAAAGACTTTATGTGCCATGTGCTTATGTGTTAATAACCTATGTGCTGCGACTAGTGCCGAGTATTAATTAAAATTTAAACTTTGTTGTCAGGATGTCGAATGTTGGAGGATTCAGTCAGCCTAGGGATGTTGAGCCCCGAGTGGCTGGAGAGGAGGAGCCCCGTGATATCCATGTTATCCAGGAGCAGTTGATACAGAGAGAGCCATCTCCATTGATCACTGTTTTGGGTCAGGAGCATGAGCCTGAGGTTAATTCAGAGGAGGACTCTGAGGATGTTGAGACAGAGGCTGAGGAGGATGATGAGGATCCCGAGGAGGTACCGCTTACCTCTATCGATGTTGAGATGTACGATGCCTTCTATGATCGTACCATAGAGTTGTAGGATAAAGTCAGAGAATTGGAGTGATAGGCAAATTGACGCTAGACTCTTATAGACCAGAAGAACGAGAAAATTGAGGATCTTGATATACGTCTTGGAGACGTGGAGTGGAAGTTAGTTCAGGTAGAAAACCAAAAGGAAGACCTTTTAGCTGAGAATTAGCCAAAAGGAGTGGTTATCATCAGTTGAAGGTGAGGAAGGAAGATGTACCAAAGACAACGTTCAAGACTCGTTATGGTCACTACGAGTTCCTAGTGATGTCATTTGGTCTAACGAATGCTCCTACAACATTCATGGACTTAATGAACAGGGTGTTTAAGCCGTTTTTGGACAAGTTTGTAGTAGTATTCATTGACGATATTTTAATTTATTCCAAGACCAAGGAAGAGCATACGGAGCATTTGAAAGCGACAATAGAAGCATTAAGAAGGGAGAAGTTGTACGCTAAGTTTTCAAAATGTGAATTCTGGTTAGAGCGGGTGCAATTTCTTGGACATGTGATTGACAAGGATGGAATTTCGGTGGATCCGTCAAAAGTTGAAGCAGTGCTTAACTGGGATCAGCCAAAAACACCATCGGAAGTAAGGAGTTTCCTCGGATTGGCAGGTTACTATAGGAGATTCATTCAGGACTTTTCTAAAATCGCGACTCCGTTAACGAATTTGACTAGAAAGACGGTGAAGTTCGTTTGGATGAAGAAGTGTGAGGAAAGTTTTCAAGAATTAAAGAAGAGGTTGAGTACGACGACTGTGTTATCTCTACCGGATAGCACATGAAATTTTATGGTGTATAGTGATACGTCGCATAAAGGACTAGGTTGTGTGGTTATGCAGAACGATAAGGTCATTGCGTATGTGTTACGACAATTAAAGGACTATGAAAAAGGGGTATCCTACCCATGATTTGGAATTGGCCGCGGTTGTGTTTGCTTTGAATATATGGAGGCACTATCTTTACGGGGAGAAGTGTGAAATATATACAGACCACAAGAGTCTGAAATATATTTTTACACAAAAGGATCTTAACATGTGATAGAGGAGATGGTTGGAATTAATAAAAGATTACGACTGCGAGATTTTATACCATTCGAGTAAAGCAAACGTTGTGGCCGATGCCTTAAGCAGAAAGGGTCAGGAGAAACTGTCTATGTTAACCGCTCAGGAGAAGCTAATTACAGCAATGGCAAAACTAGAGTTGGAGGTGAAATATCTGGAGGAGTCTGACAAAAAATTATTTCAATTGGGAACTAGCCCAACTTTGGTGGATAAGGTTAAGGAAGCACAAATTCAGGACGAAGAATGTGAGAAAATTAGGAAAAGAATATCTGGAGGTGACGAAGTGAAATTTAAAGTTGATAACGAAGGAGTATTGAGATTCGAGGGAAGAATATCGGTTCCGCCAGTACAAGATGTTAAGGAGGAAATTTTGAGCGAGGATCATAATTCAAGATATTCAATTCATCCGGGAAGTACGAAGATGTACCGAGATCTCTGACTACATTTTTGGTGGTCGAATATGAAGTGAGACGTTGCCGATTGTGTAGCCAAGTGTTTGACATGTCAGAAAGTTAAAGCAGAACATTAGAGGCCAAGTGGATTTTTACAGCCGCTAGAAATCCTAGAATGGAAATGGGAACATATCACCATAGATTTCGTAGTAGGTCTTCCGACGACTCAGAGAGGTTTCGACGCAGTATGGGTTATCGTGGACCAACTAACGAAATCAGCGCATTTTCTACCGATCAAGATCAGATTCAACCTAGATCAGTTGGCGAAGTTGTATGTGAAGGAGATTGTTTCGAGGCACGGGGTTCTAATATCTATTGTCTCAGATAGGGATCCGCGCTTCACGTCGAACTTCTGGAAACGACTACAGGAATGCATGGGAACGCAGTTACGTATGAGTACGACATACCATCCACAAACCGACGGACAGAGCGAAAGAACAATTCAAACATTGGAGGATATGTTAAGAGCCTGTATCATGGATTTCAAGGGAAATTGGGATGATCATCTACCGTTGGTGGAATTTGCTTACAATAACAGTTACCACGCAAGTATTGGCATGCCTCCTTATAAAGCGTTGTACGGCAGAAAGTGCAGAACTCCATTATGCTGGGATGAAGTTGACAAACGTCAATTGCTAGGACCAGAACTGGTACAACAGACCGCATAAATCGTCAAACTGATTAGGACAAGATTGATAGCAGCTCAAGATAGACAGAAAAAATATGCCGATCAACATTATAAGAATTGAGAGTTTGAGTCTGGTAGCTACGTGTCGACGCCGGGATTCTCGCCTTATGCGATATTTGGTCTTTTCCTATTTTAGCCTTTTGATTAGATGATTTTTTTTGGATTCCCCCCCCCCCCCCCCCCGAAAAGGTCGGCTTGTTTGTCGACGGGTTTTTGACGTATCGTTTTTTATGAGGAGCCCATTAACCAGAGTTCGCCAGTTGTATATTTGGAAAATGGCTGTACCAACTCATCCGAATTTTCGTTTTTTATAAATCGCTGGCTCATCTGTGCCTCGATTTAAATTGGTCTGGAATCCGAGATTCAAAGAGTTCGGGGGCTTGCTTAGTTGAGGGGAAGGTGTTAGGCACCCTCGACCTCGTGAAACACGGGTTACCGCAATCTTTGATGCCCTTTCCTATCCTTTAATTCATGAACGTGTGCGTGTGTCGTTGTGTCTGTGTGTGTGTACCTATGTGAATGTTGTGATGAAATTTTTATGGAAAAGAATCATTTGGATTTTAGGGCAAAATCGTGTTTTAATTTGAGAAACGGCTATGGAATGTCTTTTCGGTATACACGCGAAAGCCTTGGTTGTTATAAGTAAAATTTTGATTTTTTATTTTATCAAAACTAATGAGATTTTCATTTAGGTGGTCGTTTTGGCAAACCCCGAGTTATAAACCTTCGTCCAAAAATAGGAATCCGAGATCACATACGTTGCTTTCGTTGAAATGATCGGGCAATTTTCTAGAATCTCTTTCACCCTCTGCACAAAGTTTACTAAAAATGTTACTTATTTGCAAAATCATATTGTGTGATGTTGAAAAACGATTTTCTTTAGCTCTTTTCGTTAGATGGAATCGACATTCATAGACCTTCTCAAATTTTAACCGTGATTCTATATTCTACTTTGATTGATTTTATGAAAGTCTTCATTGTTTTAGTTTTGAATCAATTTTTTTGGTGTCACCCCCAAATCAACATAAGCAATACAAAAGCGCTGGGTTATTCCCTGGGCATGTAAGCCATCAAAATCAAACCCAAAACGCTTTACAATCCCATCTTTTCCCTATGGACGGGGCCTTAAATCCGATTCTCGCCTTCGCGTCGTTGTAAGGCCCAACGATTACATATTTACAAAGAGGCTACATCCTCCCCGCTACATACATCAGACATGTCCATCATCGGATTTGGACCACGGGGCCTTTTCTAGGCTCACACCAAGTATCCACACACAAACAATTGGATATTTACAAGAAAATAAACCCAACCCGGGATAATCTAACAATACCAAGACATCCCTAAAATAACCGATTTAAAGGACTTGATACCGAATATCACACCTTCAACCCACCAACAGAAATTAATGAACGAATATCATCGGGATGTTCGGAGAGTTTTATTCCGATGGAAAACTTCCCCTCATCAATCCTAATTTCATTGTTCAATCCAATAAATTACATGAAAACCAATTGCATCTACTTTGATCCACATGATATGATAGAAATTGATATCACAAAGGGATTTCACCTAGCAATTGATATCCAAATGGTTGTGATCTTGATGTATTTGATAACGAAGGAAACAACTCTATTTGATCCAATCAAATCAAAAGCAATTATTTCCTCTATTTTTCTCTCTTTTCTTCCCTATTTGATTGCAAAATCAAGCTATTTCTTCCTCAATTTCCGCGTTGGCTGCTGCTGTATTCTCCGTCATCTCACAATTGCTGAACCCTGTATGCTGCCTGGACGCTGGCTTAAATCGGCTGGCCCAAAGCCAGCCGCCAGATCTATTTGCGGTGGCCGCAGATGGATCTGCGGGGCAGGCCAGCTGGGCACGCCGCCCATCGCCCTCGCTGGTCGTGCTGATTCCCAGTATATCGTACTGGCGCACCCACTTGGCCGCAGAATCTATCCGCGGCTGGCGGGCTTGATCTTTCTTTATGATTTTCGTGCCCCGCCTCGATTTTCCGTACCGCAACGTCGGTTTTTCGCATGACAGGCTCGTATTCCGCAGTCGGGAAAACTTCCCGGGAGAGTGCCACCTCATTCGGAAATGCCTGCCTCTCCTTTTGTGTGTTTTTTATTTTTGTTGTTTTTTTTTTCACTTTTTTTTTATTTTGTTTTTTTATTCATTTTTTTTTTTCCTTTTTTTTTTTTTTTTTTTTTGTTTTTTTCCTTTTTTTTTTTTTTTTGTTCTTTGTTTTTCCTTTTTTGTTTTTTTTTTTTTTTTTTATTTTTTTTCTTTTCCCCCTTTTTTTTTTTTTTTTTGTTTTTTTTTCTTTTTTTTCTTTCTTTTTTTCTTTTTTTCTTATTTTTCTTTTTTTTATTTTTTTTTTTTCTTTTTTATTTCCTTCTTTTTTTTTTTTTTTTTCTTTTCTTTTTTTTTAATTCTTTTTTTTCTTTTTTTTTTTGTTTTTTTTTTTCCTTGTTTTTCTTTTCCTCTCTTTTTTTTTTTTTTTTTTTTTTCCCTTTTTCTTTTTTTGTATGTTTTTTTTCCTTTTTTTTTTTTTTTTTTTCCCCTTCCTTCTTTCCTTTTTTCCTTTCCCTTTCCTTTTTTTTTTTTTTTTTTTATTTTTTTTTTTTTTTTTTTTTTTTTCCCTCTTTTTCTCTTTTCCTTTTTTCTTTTTGCTTTTACCTTTTTTTTTTCGTTGTTTTTTTTTTTTTTTTTTTGTTTTTGTTGTTTACTTTTTTTTTTTTTTTTTTTTTTTTTTTTTCTTTATTTTTTTTATGATTTTTTTTCTTTTGTTTTTTTTTTTTTTTTTTTTTTTGCTTTAGGCCGGGCTTTATTGTCACGTACAACTTGGGTTGCCCAAAACATTGCGGCGTGCCGGGCGCTTGCCCTTGTGCCCGCCTCCTTGCTCCCGCAAAGCCGGTTCAATTGACCGATTTCGCCCTCCTGTTCATGGATAGTAGAAGGAAAGCAAAATTTGGGTGTCTACAGCTTGCCCCTCTTTCTCATGTTTATGAAAAGATAAATGAAATGAACAGGTTAAAGAAGTAGACCCACGGTGCATGAATGGACAGTGCATAAGAAGAGGACAGAGCAACATATACCAACTTATGATGTCACGCAAGTTGTAGGCCATGCAACCACATTTGTCAAGGGTCAAGGCATCAATCCCTAACCTGTCGTCGTCTGTAATCGCGGGTCTCGTTTATCCTGGTCGTGTCCTGTGAATGTCGGGTTCTCATATCCGGTCACCCCTCTCGTAATCACTTTATTCCATCCCATTGTCATCAAAGGAAGTTTTCTCAGACTAGCTTTGAAGGGCTCCTTGGAATTGTCCAGCACATCGTTCTTGGCAACCCATTGCATTTGACTCTGATGGCTAGGACCTTGACACCTAACCTGCACTGGATCATGTACAGAATTATCACTTATTCCATGCATGTTGACACAAATTTAAAAGAAGAAAATCTGGACCCCTGTACAGTCTTTTGATAGTTTCTACAGGGGTCACCGCTTGTCGGAGCCGGTTTTCGTCGAGGAACATCCATCTAGTAATCGCCGGTTATCGTCGCCGGTCATTGTCTCGTCGGGGCCGGGTATCGTCGCCGGTCACCATTCGTAACCCTCCGGTGAATCGGTCGCGGTTGGTTATCTTGTCGGAGCCGTGGTTTACGTCGCCAGACTCCCCATCTCGTAATCGCCGGTTATCGGTCACCCGGTCGAATTGTCTCGTCAGGGCGGGTATCCTCGCCGGTCACCCAGCTCGTAACCCCCGGTTATCGTCGCCGGTTGGTTATCTTGTCGGAGCCGGTTTTCGTCGCCGGACATCCATCTCGTAATCGCCGGTTCTCATCGGGCCGGTCGAATTGTCTCGTCGGGGCCCGGGAGTATCGTCGCCGGTCACCCATCTCCTAACCCCCGGTTATCGTCGCCGGTTGGTTATCTTGCGGATCCGGTCTTTCGTCGGCCGGAATCCATCTCGTAATCGCCGGTTATCTGTCGCCGGTCAATTATCTCGTCGGGGCCGGGTATCGTGGGTTGCCCATCTCGTACCCCCCGGTTATCGTCGCCGGTCGGTTATTTTGTCGGAGCGGTTATCGTCGCGGACTATCAATCTCGTGGATCGCCGGTTATCGTCGCCGGTCGATCGTCCATGTCGGGGACGGGTATCGTCGCCGGTCACCCATCTCGTAAACCCCCGGTTTTCGTCGCCGGTCGGTTATCTGTCGGGAGCCGGTTATCGTGCGGGACATCCATCTCGTGGAATCGCCGGTTAATCGTCGCGGTCGATCGTCTGTGGGGCGGGTAACGTCGCCGGTCACCCATCTCGTAACCCCGGTTAATCGCGCCGGTGGTTATCTTGGATCTCAGCCACTTCCCAGGGTTTGTTGTTTTTTGGTCATTTTTCTTTTGTGGATATCAGCCCTTCCAGGGGTGCTCACCCTCTTGGTTATGGGTGTCGCGTGGATCTCAGCCCTTCCCAGGGTTTGTTGTTTATTCTCTTTTTTCTTTTTGTGGATCTCAGCCCTTTCCCAGGGTGCTCTCCATCTTGTGTGGTTCGCGTGGATCTTCCGCCCCTGCCCAGGGGTTTTGGTATTTTTGTCTTTTTTCCTTTTTTTGTGGATATCAGCCCTTCCAAGGGGTGCCTCACCCATCTTGTCGTGGTTCGGTGGATCTCAGCCTTCCCAGGGTTTGTTGTTTTTGTATTTTTTCTTTTTGTGGATATCAGGCCCTTCCCAGGGTGCTCCACCCATCTTGTCGTGGTTCGCGTGGGATCGCAGCCCTATCCCAGGGTTTGTTGTTTATTGTCTTTTTTTCTTTTTGTGGATATCCGCCCTTCCCAGGGTGTCACCTTCTTTGTTGTGGTTCGCGTGGATCTCAGCCCTTCCCAGGGTTGTATGTTTTTGTCTTTTTTCTTTTTGTGGATATCAGCCCCTGCCCAGGGGAGCCTCACCATCTTGTCGTTGGTTGCGTGGATCTAAGCCTTCCCAGGTTTGTTGTTTGGTTTTGAGTGATTTTTGTTTTTTTTTTTTTTTTTTTTTTATTTTTTTTTTGGGATGGGATGTGTGATCGGCTTCCTGTTCCTGGATCTCCCACCAACATCGTCCCCGTATCATGCCGCAAAAGCCCATCACTTGTCATTTGTGAGGTTGAAGCCGACGGCTTGTACTTTCCTGCAAGATATTCATTTTGAATCGTACTGCATGCATGAAAAAGATGGTTATGCCATGATCTGGCCGATATGTTATGGACAGATACATGTGCACAACATATGTTTAGATAGAAATTGACCTGTTTCCAGTCCAATGATATGCATCGAAGGTCGTCGTTGCTTGCCACATTTGATTGGATCCCGCCTCGTCGTGAAGTGTAGTTTTCTAGACTTCAAACGTTGGTTTTGTACTCAGCCTTTTCTTGGTCGTCTTCATTTCCTCAAGTTGAGGCAGTCTGCTTCGCTCTCTGTGATGACCGGCAGTCTATGTTGGGCTTCCTTGGCTTTTGATCATTTTCTGCTGTTTCGCTATGCTGTTGTTCCCGCATTATATTCCTCCTTGTATATGCTCATGCACGTGGATCACTTGGATGTTGAGGCCCAGTGTAGACCGGATTGGGGAGAGGCCAATGATGCAAAAGCTTGTGCAGCCTCAGCTTCCTTCCATTTCACGATTCTTAACTGCCCCTGCCTTGGCGCGTGTCGCTACCAAGAATTTCTATCGAAAACTCGCGATGTTGACCGTGCTGAGTTATCCACAGCTCTGCAAGATCCTGCATGTCAGATGACTAACAATTGCCAAAACTTGAAGGCTCGGGCCGTTAGTGTTAGTTCAACACAAAGATATTATAATCTCGACAAAAATGCAGTTAAAGCACATGAAATTGAATATCTATTGATCGCACAATCTAGCAAGTTGTGACCCGTGAATGTACTAGTATTGGAAGCTTTTTTTTTTTATTTTTTTATTATTATTGTTATTTTTCGATCCTTCGCGAGTTGATGAATTTCCATTTGACGAGTTATGAAATCGTAAGAACACCTTCAAGCATTCATGGTCATTGTTCGTGAGTAAGGTCGAATTCAAAAGAACTACCTTCCCTCGTCACAAGTATTTTGTCTCCATTCTCGACAAGACGTCCTTAGCAGGATTGACGTCATATGACAAATGCACTGTGCGATGCAGCACTCAGTAGGGGTTTCTCTTCCCTGACTTTTTGTTTAAGGCCGAGAGCTTTTCGCATTATCTTTTCTCTTTATTAGTCCACTTCACTTGTCTCGCTTTCTTAGGCTTTTCAAAGTTACCCATTTAACGAGTTTTGGACCAATGACTCCCGAACCAGACGATTTTGGGGCACTAGGTGTACAGACACCCCCTCGGGTTTATTCACTCGAGTAACAAAGGCCACGGTTCGAGACAAGGTGGTGGTCTGCCCCATTCATTCTTTGCTTGACCTTGCGCAAGATTCGTTTTCTTAGGCTTGAGTTACCCATGTAGCGAGTGTTAGGCCGGTGACTCCCAAACCAGACGGCTTTAGGGCACCAGATGCAGAGACACCCCTTAGGCTTAATTACTCGAGTAGCCCATGCCACGATTCGAATCTGCTCGGGCCTCCTCTACTGTAATGCTCGTTTTCTTAGGCTCTGAGTTACCCATGTAACGAGTGTTGGGCCAGCGACTCCCAAACCAGATGGCTTTAGGGCACTAGGTGTAGAGACACCCCTCGGGCTTAATTACTCGAATAACCCAGGCCACGATTCGAGACATTAGCTTGATAATCATTTATCGTCTGACTTCTTGATATTGATCATTATTGACTGTCTGACTACGTATTAATGGCCATCAACATCGTCATAGTTTTATACCCCACAACTGAAAGTTTGTGCAAATGCAAAGTGAAGGCTGTCATATGAGGTCGATTCTGTCGCAAACGTTGCTTTGAATTAAGGGCTTTGTACCCGATCAAAAGGTTGAATAGCCTTCTTCGTCTAATCATACTCACGATCGTGCTCCACGGTTGCTTGTCAGAATTAATCCGATTCCTATCAAGCCAAATGAAATCCCCTTTCACGCGGATCATCGTATCCCGGGAAAACTATGCTTGACAAATGCCAGATGATCGTACCGTTGAAGATTGAATTGACATGAGTTAGCATTTGATGATGATGGTGCATGTTGATGGGATTGTTGCATGGGTGCCAACTTGCACGTCATCATTTCCTGGGTAGTTGACAAATGCCCCAGTGTTAAGTTGTTTTTCTTGTGATCTCCCTTGTACTGGTCGCATCGGTATCTCGCTGGGCTGACAAAAGATCCGGTCCTTTGACTTGTTGAAAGATTTGGGGTTTTTTTTTTTTTTTTTTTTTTTTTTTTTTTTTTTTGGTCGAAAATTCCCCTACTCCGGGTTCTTTGTGATCGTTAGGGGCTCTGATGTTTGATGGCGATGGTTTGGTCTAAGTTGGGTTTGGGTTTACCTTCGACCCATCCCTTGATCTCGCCAGGCGTATTGTCGATATCTGCCTCGCCCTGCTCAATCCCCATCAGATCGAAATCTAGCTCTATACCAGAATCGTGATCCACCTTCAAATTTGGCCTATCGATTGCCAGTCTAGGATGCCTCAAATCGGGGTACCTGAAATAAAACAGAAATGCTTGTCATATTATATAAAACATTTCAACACATGATCTTCTTTTTGGATAACATGACAAAGTGACATGAGCGTGCAGGGATTTGAAATAAAACTCAGAATTTTAAAACCCATTGTTCTTCTACTGGCCGGGATTCACTGTCATATTCCTGGTTTTACCCCTTCCTGGATATCACCTGCTGCATGGTCCAACTGGCCACGGTGAGGTCAAGCAATGGAGCTCATTAGGGGGGTGCATGGATCGCATTGGCATGAATCTGGCATTGATGGCATTTCTTGACATGAGCATCGCAGTCGATTTTCGTGGTTAGCCAGTAGTAACCCGTTCACATGATTTTCTTTGCCAAAATGTTCTGCTCATATAGCTCCGCACACATCGCCATGTACTTCGTTCATTAATCTACGGGCTTTTCGGCTTTCCAGATATCTCAGCAGTCCCGTAGCTTAGGAAGAATTTCACTGCCCATCCTTGGATTCTCTTTCCCCGGTCGGATCTGCATTTTCGGGAAAGGAGCTGTCTCGAAGGAACTCTTTAATGTTTTGATACCAAGCCCATTCAAGGAGGGCGTCACTATGGGAGATCTTTCCGATCTGATCCTCATAGGCCGGACAAGTCTGTACCGTAATTCCCAGGGCTAATCTCAGTCCTAGGATGCATCCCTCGCATTCGGCCGTATTGTTGGAGTGGCAGAACTGTAATTTCATGGCTACCGGCTTCTGCCATTTGGATGGGTGGAGTATGGACTTTACGGCCTCTCAGTTGGGTCCTAGGGGCAATCTCACAAAACAAACAAGGGCCGTAGTTTAGTACTGTGCCAGTTACAAGTTGGTAGATGCATGTCAACACTGATGCCTGATTATTATTCATTATTTTTTTTTTTTTTCGGTTCTCTAATCTTATCCTGCAAAACAAGGTCAGTGTTTGATGACCGGATAGTATTTAGAAGTTTTTAGAAAACCTTGGTACGTGGTATGGATGGCCTTCCTGCAAAACCATGTCAGTATTCTCTTTATATGTGCAGGTGATGTAATCACATGATACAAGACATATTTATTACGATGCTGATGATATGACAGTTGTATGTCATTTACATGACATTTATTTATTTGACTGGACGATAAAAAGGCATGAAGAAGCTTCCCTTCCGTTAGGTTTATCAGAGGCTGACCTACCCTAGGGTTACTCCTCGCGGGCTTTTCGGCATGAAGGTCCCCAAATCTTCGCAATCTACTCGTCTGAGTCCTTTCGATTGGAGCGGATTTGGGTGGTGCGTTTCCTGAGCCATCTCCGGGGAGCAGCCCCTTCGAGTCCAGTAATAAGCAACCGACAGGTTCGCCTCAGGAGGAGGTACTCTCTCAACATACATTCACATTCATCGTTCTCACCGCATGCATATGATTACTTTGAAGTAAAGCAAATCCATTCAACCATTCATTCATTGGTAAAACACATTCACACAACAACAGGTCAAAATATCGCACGCACACACACATTCATGAATTTTAAAGGATAGGAAGGCATCAAGATTTGAACGCGGCTTAAGCCCTCTAATGTCCCCAGCAGAGTCGCCAGCTGTCGACGCCGGGATTCTCGCCTTATGCGATATTTGGTCTTTTCCTATTTTAGCCTTTTGATTAGATGATTTTTTGGAAAAGGTCGGCTTGAATGTCGACGGGGTTTTGAAGTATCGTTTTTTATGAGGAGCCAATTAACCAGAGTCGCCAGTTGGTATATTTGAAATGGATGTACCAACTCATCCGAATTTTCGTTTTTTATAAATCGCTGGCTCATATGTGACTCCGAATTAATTGGTCTGGGAATCGAGATTCATAGAGTTCGGGGGCTTGCTTAAGTGAGGGGAAGGTGTTAGGCACCCCTCGACCTCCGTGAAACACGGTTACCGCAATCTTGATGCTTTCCTATCCTTTAATTCATGAAACGTGTGCGTGTGTGCGTGTGTGTGTGTGTACCTATGTGAATGTTGTGATGAATTTGTATGAAAGAATCATTTGGATTTTAGGGAAAATCGTGTTTTAATTTGAGAACGCTTTGGAATGTCTTTTCGGTATACACGAGAAAGCTTGGTTCGTTATAAGAAAATTTTGATTTTTTATTTATCAAAACTATGAGATTTTCATTAGGTGTCGTTTTGGCAAAACAAGAGTTTTAAACCTTCGTCAAAATAGGAATCGAGATCTATACGTTGCTTTCGTGAAATGATCGGGCAATTTCTAGAATCTCTTTCACCCTATGCACAAAGATTTAATAAAATGTTACTTATTTGCAAACTCATTTTGTGTGATGTTTGAAAACGATTTTCTTTAGCTTTTTCGTTAGATAGGAATCGACATTCATTAGCACTTCTCAAATTTTAACCTCGTGATTCTAATATTCTACTTTGATTGATTTTATGAAAGTCTTCATTGTTTTAGTTTTGAAATCAATTTTTTTGGTGTCACAAATCAAATAAAGCAATAAAAAGCGCGGGGTTATTCATGGGCATGTAAGCCATCAAAATAAACCCCAAACGCTTACAATCCCATCTTTTCACTATGACGGGGCCTTAAATCCGATTCTCGCCTTAGCGTCGTTTTAAGGCCCAACGATTACATATTTACAAAGAGGCTACATCCTCCCCGCTACATACATCAAGACATGTCCATCATCGGATTTGGACCACGGGGTCGCTTTCCTAGGCTCACAACCAAGTATCCACACACAAACAATTGGATATTACAAGAAAATAAACCAACCCGGATAATCTAACAATACCAAGACATCCTAAAATAACGATTTAAAGGAATTGATACCGAATATAACACCTTAAAACCAACAAAGAAATTAATGAACGAATATCATCGGGTTGTTAGGAAGAGTTTTATTCCGATGGAAACTTCACTCATAATCCCTAATTCATTGTTCAATCAATAAATTACATGAAAAATTGCATCTAATTTGATCAAATGATATGATAGAAATTGATATCACAAAAGAGATTTCACCTTGCAATTGATATCCAAATGGATGTGAACTTGATGTATTTGAATAGAAGGAAAAAAATCTATTTGATACAATCAAATCAAAAGAAAATTATTCCTCTCTTTTTTCTCTCTTTTCTTCCTATTTGATTGCAAAATCTAGCTATTTCTTCCTCAATTTCCGAGTTGGCTGCTGCTGTATTCTCCTTCTTCCTCACAATTGCTGAACCCCCTGTATGCTGCCTGAAGCTGGCTTAAATAGGCTGGCCAAAGCCAGCCGCAGATCTATCTGCGGCTGGCCGCAGATGGATCTGCGGCTGGCCAGCTGGCATGCCTCCCATCGCACTCAGCTGGTAGTGCTGATTTCCCAGTTTTCGTGCTGGCGCACCCACTTGGCCGCAGATCTATCTGCGGCTGGCGGGCTTGACTTTCTCGATTTTCGTGCCACGCCTCGATTTTCGTACCGCAACGTCGGTTTTCGCTGACAGGCTCGTATTCCGCAGTCCGGGAACTTCCGGGAGACGTGCCACCTCATTCGGAAATGCCTGCCTCGGACGGCTTTATTGTCACGTAAACTTGGGTTGCCCAAAACATTGCGGCGGTGCCGGGCGCTTGCCCTTGTGCCCGCTCCTTTGCTCCCGCAAGCCGGTTCAATTGACGATTTCGCCCTCCTGTCATGGTTAGTAGAAGGAAACGCAAAATTTGGGTGTCTACACTACGTTTTCTTGAAGGTATCTACCTAGAAAGGGAAGATTAATTTTAGTAAGAAGGGAAAACTGAGCCCGAGGTTCATTGGACCCTTTGAAGTGTTACAAAGAGTTGGAGAGGTCGCGTATGAGGTAGCTTTACCTCCGGTGTTAGAACACATACACAATATTTTCATGTCTCGGTGTTATGACCATACAAACCCGACTACAAGCATGTTATAGAGTATGAACCCCTAAAAGTTGAAAAAGATTTGTCTTACGAAGAATAGCCTGTTCAGATAGTTGACAGGAAAGAGCAAGTGCTACGAAATAAAATTATACCTTCTGCTAAGGTGATCTGGAGGAACCACAACGCTGAAAAAGTTACGTGGGAACTCGAAGATCAGATGAAAAGAAATTATCCACAACTATTTGCTTAATCTATGTGTAGCGATTCTGGGAACAAAATCTTTATAAGGGGGAGAATGTAACGGGACGAATTAATTGAGTCGTGCTTCTGGGGACAGAATCCTTTTAAGGGGGGGAAAGATGTGACGAACGAGAATTTTGTAATTTAATTTAAATATTTATTGAATTAAATAAATATTTTTCAATGATTTGATTGTTGAATTAAATAATTAATTGATGGATTTGTGCTAGATTAATTTAATTTCATGTGTTACATTAATTAAATTAATGTGGAGAATTTTTATATTTAAAGTATGTATTTAGTTAAGTTTATTTGATTAAATGCATTATTTAAATAAGCATGATGTTATTTCTAAAAGGAGAAATCGTACCTTGTTTGACATGGTGCAATCCATAATAATTTTTATCGACATTCCAATATCCATATGGGTTATGCCCTAGAAACGGCTACATATCTACAAAATAAGGTAACCTCAAAATCTGGCCCCATGACCCTATAAAAGTTATGGATAGGGAGGATTCTTAGTCTTAAGTATGTTAAGATAAGGGGTCGTCCAGCTTATGCGAAAAGGTTTCAAAAGGATAAGCTCGGGACAAAATCAGACAAGTGCAGGTTTGTGGGATATCCTAAAGAAAGTTTAGGATATTATTATTATTATCCTACACGTTACCTTCTTGGATAAAAGTATTTATCATTAAAAGAGCTAGTGGGAGGGTAATAGATCTTGAAGCACAAATCACTTTAAGTTAAACCGAGGGACCTACAGATAGACCTAATGTACCACAATCGAATCGTAAATCTGGAAGAGTACCGAAGATACTTAGGAGGTATGGATTCATCAAAGAGGATGATGATGAGGTACGCATCATAGAGGATGATGATCTAGTTATATACGGTGAGGCTATAAATAGAAGACACTCAGAGAAATGGCAGATGGACATGAAATCCGAAATGAACTCCATATATGAGAACCAAATATAGACTCTAGTTACTAAAAGTAGTATGCACACAAGCCAATCATATTTGATATGATGTAACATATACTTTATAATCTTATTCATTTATTAATAAAAGAATTGATTTTCTTAAAAGGCATTTTACATTATCAACATGGTGCTGTTATATTAAATGTGACAAACTCATAGTTTTGAGCAATGCTTTTAGAATCATGATGGTGATCATGCTAATGAGATCTAAATTCAAGATAGCTCAAAAACTAAAATTGTTCCTAATCGTTGGATTACAAAAAAGAGATTAGTGAATCCGGATAGATTAGTACATACATTGCTTGCTCTTAGGAAGAGGATGATTGATCTCATAATCATTTATGTGAAGACACTAAAGCAAGTATGCAAGTGTTTATTAGAAAATAAGTTCACTGAATGTGGCTCGCTAAGGAATACCTGATGGAGTTTTACTCGCCTGTCAATAGGAATTCCTCTAGTGATAGTAGAACAAGTGATCCTTGGACTTGAGATCATCATAATATCTTGTGTATGATGAGTTATACTTTAACATGTCCCTTAAAACCTTTAGGGTATATCAAAGGGTATGATTGGGTATAATAAGTTGAACATGGAGATAGATGAATGATCAACAAAGAATCTACCATGTCTAGTAAAAGATGTGAATGTTCTATGTGATTCGATAAATGACAACTCAGTAGTCTTTGGCCAAGGCATAATGAAATTAGAAAAGAGTTTTTAATTTGCATTATTTAGAGTTATGCATTTGGGAATCGAAATACATATAATTAAATAAAATAAGACTTGACAATAAATCCATGTCTTATATTTAATTGGGACATTGTATGGTAAAATGATTGAATTGTACGGTAACTATTCACTGAAAGGTTCTTTTGTGATTAATGTTGAAATCTATATTATCTAGAAAGTCGTTGATCGCTAAGGGGGCTTACCCACCTTTATTGTAGAATAAATGTTATTTATTTGAATGAATTAAATAATTTAATTTATTTATTTAAATAAAATTAGAATTGTTCTAATTGATTTATTTACAACTGGTTTAATATGGAGAACCTAAAGGGTCACATTGCAAAAGAAAAATATTTATTTAAGAAGTAAATTGCATAATTGTAATAATAAGTTAAGTGTATTTAATTTAATCTATGGAGATAGAATAAATTAAATATCTTAATATTTAATATTTAATATTTTATAAATATTAAATATAAATCAATAAGAGGAGTCTTATTATTATTATTACTATTATTATTATTTAATTCTTAATAGGGATTGAGAATTAATTAATAGAAGTAATCTCTCATGAATTCCTAATTAGATTAGGAGTTTAATTTAATTAAAGGAGTTTAATTACAATAGAAATCCTGATCCTAAATAGTTTAGGGGAGGGTTTCCTGCATCTATAAATAAGAGAAGTCTCATCATAAATTAGGGTTACACACTCTTGCATAAGAATTCTGGAGAGTACTTAAAATTTCTATAGAGATAGAAACTAGGATTTTGCCAACACTCATCTTCTTGAACAAGTATTATTCCTTGGTGGATCACCTCTAGTGGCCAAACATTTGGGTGGCTAACGTTGATCAAAGAAGGAATTTAATCGATGGAATTCAAGGAGAACACGAAGGAAATGGAGTTGAACTTGTACCCGAGGAAGCTAAAATTCTATAAGGGTATAATTCTTATTCTCCATCTCTTTCGTTTAATTAATAATTATGCATAAAGAAAGATCATGATGATGGTTTGTATGAAAAATTTTAAAATCTGATTTTATCGCACTTCCGCTTTATTTATGTAATTTGATTGCATGTTCGCATTATACAAACCTAACAGTGGTATCAAAAGCCAAACTTTGTGCGAATTATCAATTGTTTTGATTCTGTATATACATTGATACGTGTTAGAACAATTTAATTGGGCATAAAATATTGTATAAAATTATGTGTTTTGAAAACAATTGCAGAAAATCGCTTTTTGGATGAAAAACTGATCAAATTTGTGACTGCAGGAAATCTGAAAAACTGTTTCTAGAAGTCGGCGCCGCAGCGCCGTGTCCCTTTGTTAGACATGGCACCGCAACGCTGTATCCTTTGAAAGGATACAATACGGCGCCGCAGCACCACTGTAGCAGATTGTGCGATTTTGATTAATTTTTGCACATTTTTAAGAATTAAAATAGAGAGTTATTTTACATGGTTTTATAATTAAAATAAATAGTTATTTTTTATATGAAATTAGATTTCATGCAACTTTAAATTGCCCATTAAATGATATCAATACATGTATGGAATAGTTTTATTATTAATGAGATGAATGTTATTTATTGATGCATATGGAGATATATATGATAATAAATAGGGATTGATTATGGACTATTGACCAATGTGTGATTGGATTTATTTTAGAGGATGCTTGAATGTATGGGTTTTTATAAATGGGGTCTGCGCATCTCGTCTTCTCTAGTTTTTCTTGATGTAAATTCTATCTTCCTCCTATGTACTTCCCCTTGACTGCTGATCAAAGTTTCTATCTATTGTAAATAGTTTATGTAACAGGATTAGTTAGAATTATTTTGAAGAATTGGAGACAAAGGAGCAAGGAGCGCTTGAAGACCCGTTTGTAATGGAGCCCGGGATTTAAGTGTAATAGTTATATTTAAATTTAATTCTTGCACCCTAGGTTTGACCTTTTGGTTCACTTGATGATTCTAGTGAACCAAACTAGAATAAAGTCCATAATCAATCCGGATAGAATATAGTATTCTATATGTGAATGCTTACTATATATATATATATATTATATATTATTAAAACATGTTTCGCATGTTAAATAATATGACGCATATTTTATATATATATGTGCATGCGCGCTAAACAAGATGAGAAAAATAATAACAAACCCCTCAAAGAAATCATATTAAGTCCTAAGCGTTCAAAGATATTCAGAATATCGAACGTCGCCTTCTAGCATGGTAAAGCAATAGAGTATTAAATATTTAATATGAGTTTGTTGTGTCACCACAAGGCAAGTATTAAATATTTAAGATATTGTATTATCACATTTGATGCTTATTAAAGAATTGAACATTACTGTTTTGTTGTGTCACCACAAGGACGGTATTTTTCTCTTCACATATATGGAAGTCCTAGGATGGACTTAACTTGGATAATTTTGATTCGGATGTGTCACCACTTGATCAAAATAATCTAAGAGGCAAAATACAAGGAGTTACATAGTGATGTAATTGACAATAGTTGTCTACCTATTTATTTATATATCATTTGTTGTGTCACCAAAAGGCTATATACATTTGAAATGAGATCCTTAGTCTCACTAGCAAATCTTGAATTAGAATTGCCGAACTATATAATGAGGGTAATATAGGTTGATGAAAAAAAGTGAGAGATACCAATTTAAAATAAAGACCTAATTTATTTTGGTAATTAATTAAATGAATGTATGCTAAAATGTTGCCTATTTCACATGTAAAATTTAAAAATGTCAAACTCACTATCACTGCGTATTATACTTGATGCTAATAAACTGACCGGACCGAATTACACGGACTGGTTAAGAAATCTAAGAATTGTTCTCACTACTGAAAAGATTTCTTATGTCCTAAATTCGCCTGTCCCTGCAAATGTTGCAGAAACAACCTCTGAGGAAGAGATTGTTACTTTTAGAAAGTGGCAAGATGATGCAATCCTGGCTCAATGCATCATACTCGCATTCATGAGTAACGAGCTTCAGCATCAGCGTGAAACTATGGATGCTCCTACTATATTGCTGCACCTCAAAGAGTTGTATGGTGAGCAAAGTAGGACTGCTAGATATCAGATATCTAAGGAGCTCTTCCGATCTCGTATGACCGAGGGCACTACCGTTGAGACTCATGTCTTTAAGATGATCAATCTGATTGAACAACTTGGATAGCTTGGTTCGTGATGGATGGGGAGTTAAGACAAGATTTGATCTTACAGTCACTCCTGGACACCTTCTCATAATTTGTTGTGAATTTTCATATGAATAAGTTGGACGTCAGCTTGCCTGACTTACTTAACATGCTGAAAACTACTGAAGGTCACTTCTCATCTAACAAGAACCAAGTCTTACTAGTGGATGATTCTTCCAAGAAAAGGAAGAGGCCCAAGGTATCTTCTGAAAAGAAGAAAAATAAGAAGGCTAAGGGCAAAGTGAAGAGAAAGGATAAAAAGAAATCTGATCAAGATAGAAAAGGAATTTGCTACCATTGCAATAAGTTGGGACACTGCTGTATGGAGTATCTTGCGGACCAAAAGAAGCTTGGAGAAGCTTCGACTTCCGATCTAGGTTTGTTCATGATTGAAACTAATTTGTTTGAAAGTCAAAATTCTACTTGGGTATTGGATACCGGCTGTAGTTCTCATATATGTAATAATATGCAGGGACTAAGCAGAAGTAGAAAGCTGAACAAGGATGAAGTCATCCTACGAGTGGGAAATGGAGCAAAGGTTGCTGCATTAGATATAGGAACTTATTTTTTAGCACTGCCTACGGGCAAGTCCATTAGTTTAAATAATTGTTATTACGTTCCATCACTCATTAGAAACATTATTTAAATTTCTGTATTGGATATGAATGGTTTTGATATTATAATAAAGAACAACAGTTGTTCTATTTATAATAAAAATGTTTTATATGGTGTTGGGAACCTACTGAATGGACTTTACATACTTGACTTGCATGAAAATATACTTCAAATTGAACAAACTAAGAAAAACAAAAGAGATGATGTTAATTATACCTTTATGTGGCACTGTAGACTCGGTCATATAAATGAAACAAGATTAACTAAGTTGCATAAAGATGGGCTTTTAAAGCTATCTGATTACGAATCATATCCAACTTGTGAATCTTATCTCATGGGTAAGATGACTAAATCCCCTTTTAGTGGAAAAAGAGAAAGAGTTACAGAGTTGTTAGCGTTGGTACACACAGACGTATGTGGACCTATGACAACGAATGCACGAGGAGGGTATTATTATTTTATTACTTTCACTGATGATCATTCTAGATTTGGATATGTGTATTTAATGAAATATAAAACTGAATCGTTTGAAAAGTTCAAAGAATTCAGAAGTGAAGTAGAGAAGCAAACTGGTAAGAGTATTAAGATTCTTCGATCGGATCGAGGAGGGGAATACTTAACCAATGAGTTTCTCAATTGTCTCAAAAAAAATAATATATTCTCACAATGGACTCCACCAGGGATGCCACAGTTGAATGGTGTATCTGAAAGGAGAAATCGAACATTGTTAGATATGGTTCGTTCTATGATGAGTTTTACCGACCTTTCAGTATCCTTCTAGGGTTATGCCCTATAATCGGCTGCATACCTACTTAACAAGGTACCTACCAAATCCATTCCAAAGACTCCATATGAGTTACGGACAGGGAGGAAACCAAATCTTAAGCATGTTAAGACTAGATCCGACAAATGTAGATTCGTGTGATACCCTAAAGAAACATCAGGGTATTATTTATATCATCTAACTGATCAAAAAGTGTTTGTTGCAAAACACACTGCGTTCTTGAAAAAAGAATTTATCCTTGAAGGGGTCAGTAGGAGTAAGATATATCTTGAAGAAATTCAAGAACCACAAAATATTACGGATCAAAGTTAGGTATTTAACTAAGTAGAAGAACCTACTATACCACAACCTATTCGTAAATCTGGAAGAGTACCAAAGATACCTGATTGGTATAGATTCATCATAGAGGATGATGATGAGGTATGCATCATAGATGATGATGATCCATTGACTTACAAAGAGGCTATGAGTAGTAAAGACTTAGAGAAATAGCTAAAAGCCATGAAATCAAGTATGAAAACCAAGTATGGACTTTGATTTCACCACCTAAGGGTATTAAACCTATTGGGTGCAAATGAGTCTTTAAGAGAAAGACTGGAGCGGACGGCAAGGTAGAGACCTATAAGGCCCGATTGGTTGCAAAAGATTTCAAACAAAGACAAAGAGTTGACTATGATGAAACCTTCTCACCAGTAGCTATGCTCAAGTCCATTCGGATTTTGCTTGTAATTGCAGCTTATTATGACTATGAAATCTGGCAAATGGACGTGAAAACGGCCTTCCTCAATGGAGAGCTTGAGGAGAATGTATATATGATATAGCCAGAGGGTTTTGTTTCAACGGTTGGAACAAACCAAGTCTGTAAGCTATAACGATCCATTTATGGATTAAAGCAAGCTTCTCGAAGGTGGAACATCCGTTTTGATGAGATAATAAAAAAATTTGATTTTATCAAAAATGAGAATGAACCATGTGTGTACAAGAAGGTTCATGGGAGCGTTGTTTCATTCCTAGTATTATATGTTGATAATATATTACTGATAAGGAATGATGTTCCGATGCTACAGTCGATCAAAATTTGGTTATCTAAACACTTCTCCATAAAGAACTTCAGTGAGGCATCCTATATTTTGGGGATAAAGATCTATAGAGATAGATTTAAAAGGATGCTGGGCTTGACCCAAACAAAGTACATTAACTCGATGCTAAAGAAGTTTAGCATGGAAGATTCCAAGAGAGGTCTCATGCCGATGAGCCACAGAATACATCTCTCTAAGAAACAGGCCCCAAAGACACCTAAGGAGAGAGACCGTATGAGTAAGATTCCTTATGCTTTAGCAATAGGATCTATCATGTACGGTATGATATGTACTAGACCAGATGTCGCTCATGCACTTAGTGTGACGAGCAGATATCAGTCGAATCTAGGAGAAGAGCACTGGAAGGCAGTGAAAAAATTCCTAAAGTACCTGAGAAAAACTATGGATGTATTTTTTGTCTACAGTGGGTCTGAATTGAAACTAGGGAGCTATACAGACTCAAGTTTTCAAACGGACCAAGATGACAGTAAATTCGTTTCAGGGTATGTGTTTACCTTAAATGGTGGCGCAGTGAGTTGGAAGAGTTCCAAGCAGCAAACAGTTACTGATTCAGTGACAGAGGCAGAGTACATAGTTGCAAGTGAAGCTGCAAAGGAAGCTATTTGGATGAAGTAGTTCATAACTGAACTTGGAGTGGTTCCTAGCATTAGATGAGCCGTACCTTTATTCTGTGACAACACCGGAACTGTTCCACAAGCTAAGGAACTAAGGTCTCATCAGAAATCCAAACACGTGTTGCGGCGGTTTCATTTGATTAGAGAGATCATTGAAAGATGAGATGTCACCCTGGAGCGTGTGGACTCTCAAGACAACATTGCAGATCCATTTACTAAAGCTTTAACACAACAGTAGTTTGATCGTCACTTAGAGAAGATGGATATTAGATACCATGACGATTGACTTTAGTATAAGTGGAAGATTGAAAGTAGTATGCACGCAAGCCAATCATATTTGATATGATATAGTATATACTTTGTAATCTTATTCATTTATTAATAAAAGAATTGATTTTCTTAAAAGGCATTTTACATTATCAACATGGTGCTGTTATATTAAATGTGATAAACCCATAGTTTTGAGCAATGCTATTAGAATCATGATGGTGATCATGCTAATTAGATCTAAATTCAAGATAGCTCAAAAACTAAAATTGTTCCTAATCGTTCGATTACTAAAAAATGGATTAGTGAATCCGGATAGATTAGTACATACGTTGCTTGCTCTTAGGAAGATGATGATTGATCTCATAATCATTTGTGTGGAGACACTAAAGCAAGTATGTAGGTGCTTATTAGAGAATAAGTTCACTGAACGTGGCTCGCTAAGGAATACCTAATGGAGTTTTACTCGCCTGTCAATATGAATTCCTCTAATGATAGTAGTATAAGTGATCCTTGGACATGAGATCATCATAGTATTTTGTGTATGATGAGTTATACTTTGACATGTCCTTGAAGACTTTTAGGGTATATTAAAGGGTATGATTTGGTATAATAATTTGTGCATGGAGATAGGTGAATGAACAACAAAAAATCTACCATATCTAGTAAAAAATGTGAATGTCCTATGTGATTTTATAAATGACAACTCAGTAGTCCTTGGCCAAGACAAAATAAAATTAGAAACGAGTTTCTAATTTGCATTATTTAGAGTTGTGCATTTGGGAATCAAAATACATATAATTAAATAAAATAAGACTTGACAGTAAATCCATGTCTTATATTTAATTGGGACATTGTATGGTAGAAGGATTGAATTTTACAGTAACTATTCACTAAAAGGTTCTTTTGTGATTAATGTTGAAATCTATGTTATCTGGAAAGTCGTTGATCGCTAAGGGGGCTTACCCTTATTGTAGAATAAATGTTATTTATTTAAATAAATTAAATAATTTAATTTATTTATTTAAATAAGATTAGAATTATTCTAATTGATTTATTCACAACTGGTTTAATATGGAGAACCTAAAGGGTCACACCGCAAAAGAAAAATATTTGTTTAAGAAGTAAATGACATAATTGTAATAATAAGTTAACTGTGTTTAATTTAATCTATGGAGATAGAATAAATTAAATAGTTTAATATTTATTATTTAATATTTTAGAAATATTAAATATAAATTAATAAGAGGAGTCTTATTATTATTATTATTATTATTACTATTACTATTATTTAATTCCTAATAGGGATTGAAAATTAATTAATAGAAGTACTCTCTCATGGATTCCTAATTAGATTACGAGGTTGATTTAATTAAAGGAGTTTAATTAGAATAGAAACCCTAATCCCAAATAGTTTAGGGGAGGGTTTTTTCTACATCTATAAATAAGAGAAGTCTTATTATAGATTAGGGTTACATACTTTTGCATAAGAATTGTGGAGAGTACTTACAATTTTTATAGAGATAGAAACTAGGGTTTTGTCAACACCCATCTTCTTGAACAAGTATTATTCCTTGGTAGATCACCTCTAGAGGCCAAATACTTGGGTGGCTAACGTTGATCAAAGGAAGGAATTTAATCGGTAGAATTCACGGAGAACACGAAGGAATTGGAATTGAACTTGTACCCGAGGAAGCACGGTTCTACGAGGGTATAATTTATTAATCTCTATCTCTTTCGTTTAATGAATAATTGTGCATAAAGAAAGATCATGGTGATGGTTTGTATAAAATTTTAAAATCTGATTTTATCGTGCTTCCGCTTTATTTATGTAATTTGATTGCATGTTCGCGTTATACAAACTTAACAGTTACTCCACCGAAAGGCATAGTGCCTAAAGGGAGTATATGGGTCTTTAAGAGAAAGACTAGGGCATATGGCAAGGTAGAGACCTATAAGACTAGATCTGTTTAAAAGGTTTCAAATAAAGTCAAGGAGTTAACTATGATAAAACCTTATTACCGGGTAATACTCAAGTCCATTTGGATTTTGCTTGTGATTGCAGCTTATTACGAAATATGGCAAATGGATGTGGAGACGTCCTTCCTCAATAAAGACTTGAGGAGAATGTATGTATGGTACATCCATAGGAATTTGTTTCAAAGGTTGAAGCAAATTTCGTATATAAGCTACAATGATCCATTTATGAATTAAAGCAAGCTTCTCAAAGATGGAACAATCGTTTTGATGAGACAATCAAAAGAGTTTGATTTTATCAAAAACAAAAATGAACCTACTGTGTACAAAAGGATCAGTGGGAGTGTTGTGACATTCCTAGTATTATATGTTGATATACTATTGATGAATGTGTTTTATACACATAATTTGGGTACTTTTGACCTTGATAATTTTTAAGTCTTTGGGTACTTTATGTGATTTTATTGTATTTTTATCTTAACTTTAGATATTATAGTTTTATATTGCTTAAATTTGTTTATTATTGTTTTTATGCATTTTTACTGTGTTTGTAAGAATTGAAATAATGACCGCTCGGATCGTTATTCGTAATGAATCAATGTTCGTGCGTGGACGTCCATGCCCGAATGGTAGAATAATGGAAATTAGTGTTTGGCGACGCTTGATGTTTAATTTGATGAAATTTGAAAGTCGAGCGTGCACGGCGTTGGAAAGCGTGCACGGCATTCGGCGTCGACCAAGCCACGAGGGCAAGCCTGTGCTTGAATATCCATGCTGAAATGGTATTATGGTTAAATTTAGTGTTTGGTGATGCTCGGTGTGTAAGTGGATGAAATTCGAAAGTTGAGCGTGCACGACGTTAGAAAGCATGCACGTCGTGCAGCGTTGGCCAAGCCACGGGCACGCGCTTGGCGCTGACATAGGCGCTGGGCGATGGGCGTCGAGCGCTGGGCACTGGGCGTCGGGCGCTGGCATTGGGCATTGGCGCATGGTCGCGCGTGGGCCTCGGCAAGCACTGGGCGCTAGGCCTCGGCTGCGGGGCGCGACACTTGGCAGGCATGGGTGTGGGCGTTGCTTGGCAGGCGCTTAGAACGGGCGCCGTGCGGCGTGCGCAGGCACGCGCGGGCCTCGGCAGGCACTGGGCGCTGGGCCTCGGCAGCTGGGCGTGGGCGTGCGGCCGACGCTAGGGCCTGGGCGCGCGCGCCAGGCGGTGTGCGGGTGTGCCGAACCTCCTGAGTGCGATTCCAACTGGCCTTTTGGTGCGATCTGAGCGGATTTTTGACCCAATAATCTGATTTTTGCTAGGGTTTCCATGGAGGTGCTTTATAATATCTCATTGGGGCTTCAAATTTGACAACTAGGGATTGGGAGGCTACACTAAAACATCAATTTGAGAGCAATAGTGCTGCAAGACAAGGAAAAACTCAGCACAAGTCAAAGAACCAAGAAGGAAAGGATTGTCAAGGCATATCTAGACCTTGGGAGGCTGCACATACATCATCAAAAAGAGCTTAAGGGCTGTAATTCAAGGAAATTCCAATAACAAGCTAAGGAGCAAAAAGAGAAACGAATGCCAAATGAAGAGGAAAAGCTAGAGATTGTCATCAACCAAGCAAACAACACATGATTATCTTCTAAATGGGTTTTATCATCTCTTGTTTTCCTTTGAATTTGTATTTCTATTTCATGATGTACACCATGTGTTTGATGTTTTGGTTAGCTACCATGAACTAGAGTTTGTATTCTAAGCTTTCAATGGAACCCAACATATAGTTTAAATTGACTTCTCTTTCTTTGTTATTAATTACTCATTTGTGAATTGAATATCATAATTTATGCTTTATATCTTAATTACCTAGCTCGTTATTACCGTGGAACCTATATGAACTTGACGAACGGATTATACTGTTTATACCTTGTTATGATATCATGCGAGAGTTAAAGATTGTTGTGGGCAATCAATTGAGATTTAGTGACGTGTATCTTGTTGATTATCCTCAATGATAGGTAACTTGATATTATTTAGGATAGACATATACCTAGATACCGTGTGCAACCAATGGAGAATTTATTCTTAATGACTTCCTATGTGAAATTTGGTAATTAAAAGGACGGTTAATGAGATTTAGTGACACGTGTCTTGTAATTGTTTTTGAAATTGGTCTCTTGATAGTGTGTAGGATAGACATATACCTACATGCCGCATTAGGAAGATTCGAATTTGACCATCGACAGAGGCTTATAAGTAGCTTTGATTTCTCGGTTGGTAATTCTATGTTGTTAATTAATTCAAATAAGAGAGTTAGGATATTCAAATGAAGTGTTGGGGAAAATTACAATCTTAGACTTGTTAATATTAGAGTTTAATTATCTTTACTTTATTACTATTATCTTAGTCACTACCAACAACAAAAACATCAAATTATCGTTTGTCTAATTAAAATCGAGACGATATATAGTTGGTACTTGGGATACACTAGAACAATTCCCTGTGGGTTCGACAACTCTCTTATCACTTTATTACTTGTTGACCGCGTATACTTACTCGTATTTTTCGGTTGCAAAATCGACCAACAAGTTTTTGGCGTCGTTGCCGGGGAATTGTTCTTCTAGTGTTTTTCCAATATTAATGACTATCGAATTGGTCTTAATTTAGACTTGTAAATAATTTTCTTATTAGTATTTTGTTTTGTTTTGATTTTGTGTTTAGTTAATGTATGAGCATAACTATCAATGGAATTATGAGGGGATGACGCAACCAAGTTCGTCAAAACTTCTCGAGCAATTGCAAGAACAAGTTGTAACGTTTTCAAGGGCTGTTGACACTCTTGAAGGTCAGTCCACTCAGAATGCCTACGGTTAGAATCAAGCTGGCTACTACCCAAACTACTATCAATCGGGTTGGCAAGATTGTCCAAGCATTTCGTGGGACAACAATCGAGATCAATGCTATGATCCAAATCTCTCATACCATTCAGAATTTATGTACCAACCTCCACCACACCATGAAGATACATCTAATTTGGAGGAGATTCTTCCCATGTACCTTGAGCAACTAAATTCATTACGGAACCTCGATAACCAAATGACACAACTTGTCGAGGCTGTACTTATTCACCCGCAAACTACCTTACCTTGCATTACATAGATTAACCTTATAGAGGAAGGTGAAGAGCAATGTAAAGTGAATTCACGTAGATGTGACAAAGAGGAAAGAATAAGGGAGGAGCTCATGGCTCGGAACATATCTCATATCTCTCAAAATGAGGTTAGGGTGGCAAATCTACAAGCTTCAGTGCAGAGCATCATGAACTATGTTGTCAATACTTACATTATTCATCCCCAAAACACCATTATAAGCGGTCCAAAGATTGACCCTATAGAGGAAGGTGAAGAGCAGTGCATGGTGGATGAACATGGAAGTGGCGAGGAGTTGCATGAAGCTATTGTAGAAGATTTTGAGAGTGTACATCCTATTGTGGATGTTGATTCTGAGGTTGATGAGACGAGGAGCATGAATGGGGTGTGACACCCCAAAATCCGGGTACTTCGTTTCCTCAGGATTTGGTGTTCACTATCCAAATATATTACATCACATCTAACTACCCATTCAAATATAAATGAAAACTCTTAATAAAAATAGGAATCTCCCATTAAGGGTTACAACATCATTAATAAACAAATCCCAGGTCATCTAACCTTAACATAACATCAATGCGGAAAACGTAATCAAGTCTATTACAAAAACATTGTTTAAACAAATAAAACAAGTCTTCATCACTTATTAGCCTTTCTTTTGCTATTACTAGTGGATGGCTCATCAACTCTTTCAACTTTAGCTACAATGTTATTATGCAAGGGTGAGCAATGATTGCCTAGCAAATACAACACAATAATAATAATAACATGCGAAATAATCAACGGATATTGAATAATCGAAGATTAAGCTTTTGAGTCAAGAATATGAGACAAGATTCAAAAGGACGTCTGAGGGTCTTAAGACCACGAACTATATCCCAGGTTATCAAGTATTTCTACTTTAAACCTTTAACAGTCGTAAGACTATATGGACCTTACTTCTCGTACTTAGGGGGATCAGCCCTTTGTACCATGTATGTGCACAACATCTTAACGCTAACACGTAAATAAAATCCCCTGTATAAGGGTTGTTCATCTCAATTTGACATAGGAGTCCGCACCAAAGGAAGTTTGGGGTGGATTTACTTCAATAACGTTTTTAGAATTTAGAACGCTCATCAACAATGGACTAGTCGAATCAATAAGGGTTCGCTAGTCAATCAAGGTCCAAAAGGTGTACTTCGAGAATTAAAAACTAAATCTCACAAAGGGTACAATTGAATAAGTTTTGTATAACTGAAGCATTAAAAAGAGGAAATTAAAATGTCTCATTGAATCCATGAAATTGAATAGAATAGAAATAATAATTTGCTCAAGTAAGTAATAGCATTATGAAGCTTACATTCTAAGATAACGAAATTTAGGAACTTACGTAATTGAAATCAAGGTAGTATTAGGTAGCTTGCTTTCAACGAAATAAATGATCAAGGTAGAAAACTTGCATAAACGTAAAACTAAGGATAATATACTTGTCTCGTGCGTAGACTATAAATTTAAGACTCACGTTCTCTAATCAACCTATACATTCCGTTTATAAAACAGTAACAATAATTAGTTACAGTATTATAAACTCTTCAGGACTCATTCTCATCCAATTTCATTTAATACCTCAATTAATATGTTAGCATAAGCCTTAGATAAGTCTACGATAATTTTTTTTTTTTCGTTCCACCGTCGGGGCGATGGGTTTCTTCACAAAATCCTCGCCGAGGCGAGCTTACCGCTGGGACGGGAAATGTAATACATTTCTACCGCCAGGGCAAGACTACCGCCGGTGCGGGAAATGTAGTTCGTTTCTACCGCCGGGGCGAGCCTGCCGCCGAGGCGAGAAATGTAGTTCATTTCTACCGCCGGGGCGGTGGACCTGAAACTCACTTCATGCAGTTCGCGAAGAACACAAAAAAATGCCAAATTTGGCCAAAGTTTTCACAATTAACCGATTAAATTACTACCCATTCATCATATATGTTACGAAATCAAAATCCATAACAAACCCAGTGATTTTAACATTACAGACAACCTAAACAAACCAATTAAAGGCTAAAAATCCATTGTTCACGTTCTGTATTTACATATTGATACAGTTAACACAATTACTCACTGTGAATTCGTTTATTAACCAAATTAATCCGTTAAACTCTTGTTTTCTTCGTTTTTAGATGCATAAACATAATTAGTCATCAATTTAACCGATTAACATGCAAAACAAGTATCAATTTCATACATTTAAGCCCTGTTCGTAACTAACTACTCTCTAAACTTCAGAACTTCAATTAAAACATGAATTCATGGATTTAATTACTCTAAATCACATATACGTAATATAAAATATGCTTATACATGCTTTCAAACATCTAATCATCATTTTATAAAAATTTAGCCATAGAACTTGATTTACAGAGAACTCAAAAACATACATTCATGGAGAAAATTAAGAAAACATTATTTAAAGGTTAAATTTAAGAATTACCTTTGGTTTGGTGCTAGATTATGTAACTAGATGAAAGGTCACTTCTTTAATTCCTCTCAATTCTCTCTCTTTTTCTCTCAAGTTTTCTCTCTGGTTTAGTATTTAGAAACTGAAGAACTAAAACACGTAATAGAGAATTGAATCAAAATGGATGTCAGTTAATCCCATAATGGGTTAACTGACTCCAACCCCCTTAAGGCACCGTTTCGTTAGTCTTTAAGAGGTTCCTTTTGGTTTATTTTAATAAATTACTTATAATATAGTTCATGTCATATATTTAAATTAACTAAATAATCTTATTTAAATCAATTAAATAAAATAGATTAATACTACATTAAATCACATAGTCACATAAATAAAATTCTCCTTTATTAATAATAACAAATTATTAAATCTCTAATTAATATTAAATTAATTAGAAATAACATTATACTTAATATTATACTTATTTGAATAATGTATTTAATCAAATAAATTCAGTTAAACACATACTTTAAATATAAAAATTCTCCACATTAATTTAATTAATGTAACACATATAATTAAATTAATCTACCACAATTTCATCAATTAATCAATTAATTCAACAATCAAATCATCGAAAAATATTTATTTAATCAATAAATATTTAAATTAAGTTACCAAATTCTCGTTCGTCATATCTTTCCCCCCTTAAAAGGATTCTGTCCCCAAAATCACGACTCAATTAATTCGTCCCGTTACATTCTCCCCCCTTACAAAGATTCTGTCCCCAGAATCGTTACACATAAATTAAGTAAACAGCTGTGGATAATTTCTCATCATCTGATCTTCGAGTTCCCACGTAGCTTCTTTAGCGTTGTGGTTTCTCCGGATCACCTTAACAGATGGTATAATTTTGTTTCGTAGCACTTGCTCTTTCTTGTCAACTATCTGAACAGGCTCTTCTTCATAAGATAAATCTTTCTCTACTTGTAGAGGTTCATATTCTGTGACATGTTTGTAGTCGAGTTTGTATGGTCGTAACACGGAGACATAAAAGACATTGTGAATGTGTTCCAGTGCTGGAAGTAAAGCTACCTCATATGCGACTTCACCAACTCTCCTTAATACTTCAAAGGGTCCAATGAACCTCAGGCTCAGTTTCCCCTTCTTACCAAAACGAATCTTCCCTTTCCAAGGAGATACTTTCAAGAAAACATAGCTACCAGATTCAAACTCGCGATTCTTACGATGTTGATCGACGTACTTCTACTGTCTATCTTGAGCTGCTATCAATCTTGCCCTAATCACTTTGACGATTTCTGCGGTCTGTTGTACCAGTTCAGGTCCGAGCAATTGACGTTTGCCAACTTCATCCCAACATAATGGAGTTTTGCACTTTCTGCCGTATAACGCTTCGTAAAGCGACATGCTAATACTTGCGTGGTAACTATTATTGTAAGCAAATTCCACCAACGGTAGATGATCGTCCCAATTTCCTTTGAAGTCCATAATGCAAGCTCGTAGCATATCTTCTAGCATTTGAATCGTTCTTTCGCTCTGTCCGTCGGTCTGTGGATGACATATCGTACTCATATGTAACTGCGTTCCCATGCATTTCTGTAGTCGTTTCCAAAAGTCCGATGTGAAGCGCGGATCCCTATTTGAGACAATAGATATTGGAACATCGTACCTCGAAACAATCTCCTTCACATAAAATTTCGCTAACTGGTCTAGGTTGAATCTGATCTTGATCGGTAGAAAATGTGCTGATTTCGTCAGTCGATCTACGATAACCCATACTGCGTCGAAACCTTTCTGAGTCGTCGGAAGACCCACTACGAAATCCATGGTGATATGTTCCCATTTCCATTCTGGGATTTCTAACGGTTGTAATAGTCCACTTGGCCTCTAATGTTCTGCTTTAACTTTCTGACATGTCAAACACTTGACTACACAATCAGCAACGTCTCTTTTCATATTCGGCCACCAAAAATGTTGTCAAAGATCTTGGTACATCTTCGTACTACCCGGATGAATCGAATATCTAGAATTATGAGCCTCGCTCAAAATTTCCTCTTTAACCTCTTGCACTGGCGGAACCTAAATTCTTCCCTCAAATCTTAATACTCCATCATTATCCACTTTGAATTTCACTTCATCACCTCCAGATATTCTTTTCCTGATTTTCTCACATTCTTCGTCCTGCATTTGTGCTTCCTTAACCTTATCTACCAAAGTTGAACTGATTCTCAATTGAAATAACTTTTCATCACTCTCCTTCAGATATTTCACCTCCAATTCTAATTTTGCCATTGCTGTAATTAAATCCTCCTGGGCGGTTAACATAAATAGTTTCTCCCGTCCCTTTCTACTTAAGGTATCGGCCACAACATTCGCTTTACCCGGATGGTATAAAATTTCGCAGTCGTAATCCTTTATCAATTCTAACCATCTCCTCTGACGCATGGTCAAATCCTTCTATGTAAAAATATATTTCACACTCTTGTGGTCTGTATATATTTCACACTTCTCCCTGTAAGGATAGTGCCTCCATATCTTCAAAGCAAACACAACCGCGGCCAATTCCAAGTCATGGGTAGGATACCCCTTCTTATAGTCTTTTAATTGTCGTGACGCATACGCAATGACCTTACCATTCTGCATAAACACACATCCTAGTCCTTTATGCGACGCATCACTATACACCACAAAATTTCCTGTACTATCCGGTAGAGACAACACAGGCGCCGTACTCAACCTCTTCTTTAATTCTTGAAAACTTTGCTCACACTTCTTCGTCCAAACGAACTTCACCATCTTCCCAGTCAAATTCGTTAATGGGGTCATGATTTTGGAAAAATCCTGAATGAATCTCTTGTAGTAACCTGCTAATCTGAGGAAACTCCTTACTTCTGATGGCGTTTTCGGCTGATCCCAGTTAAGAACTGGTTCAACCTTTGACGAATCCACCGAAATCCCATCCTTATAAATCACATGTCCAAGAAATTGCACTCCCTCTATACAGAATTCACACTTAGAAAATTTAGCGTACAACTTCTCTCTTCTTAATGCTTCCAATGTCAACTTCAAATGTTCTGCATGCTCTTCCTTGGTTTTGGAATAAATTAGAATATCGTCAATGAATACTACTACAAATTTGTCCAAAAACGGCTTAAACACCCTGTTCATTAAGTCCATGAACGTTGCAGGAGCATTCGTTAGACCAAATGACATCACCAGAAACTGGTAATGACCATAACGAGTTCTGAACGCTGTCTTCGGTACATCTTCCTTCCTCACCTTCAACTGATGATACCCACTCCTCCAATCTCTAGCTCCTTTCAACTGATCAAACAAGTCGTCGATTCTTGGCAACGGGTATTTATTCTTAATCGTGACCTTGTTCAACTCCTTGTAATCAATGCAAAGTCTCATCGATCCGTCTTTCTTTTTAACAAACAATATCGGCGCTCCCCACGGCGATACGCTCGGCTGAATATACTTCTTATCTAAAAGTTCTTATAGTTGTACCATCAATTCTTTCATCTCTACTGGGGCCATACGGTACGGAGCTTTCGATATCGGGGAAGTTCCTGGCGCCAAATCGATTACAAACTCAACTTCCCTATCTGGCGGAAGTCCTGGCAAATCGTCGAGAAAGACGTCTACAAAGTCCCTTACAACAGGTATCTCTTCTAATTTCGGACTCTCTTTTTGAGCATCAACTATGTAGGCTAAGTATCCCACACAGCCTTGTCTTAACAACTTCCTGGCCTGCATCATCGTCAGACAACTCGCTGGTCTAGGCGATTTGCTGCCGTAAAATACTACCTTTGACGGAGTCATAAGGTTAATACGTTTCTTTTGGCAATCAATTATCGCTCCATAATTGAATAACCAATCCATACCCAAAATAATGTCATATTCCCCAAGTTTAATTGGGATCAGATTTACTGTCACCACGTTTCCCTTAATGTTCACTTTACAATTCTTGTGTACGTACTTAACAAAAATCACTTCCCTATTCGCAATTTCTATGTTCAAAGGGTAATCTAATTCCTCCTTTAGCAATTCTAAGTTCTTAGCAAAGTCATCGGATATAAATGAACAAGTAGCACCCGAATCAAATAATACATAAGCATATATATTATTGATCGGAATGATACCTGACACCACATCGTGAGACTATACGGCATCTTGCACGGTCATGTTGAAAGTCCTAGCAGTAGGTCAGTTTATTGGTGCTGATCCAGTTATAGTTAATGTATTACCACCACTGTTCCCCTTGTTGCCTCATGTTCCTGCTCCTCCTGCTGCCTTCTTGGGACAATCCCTAGCCAGATGATCCTTTGATCCGCATGTGAAATAAGCGCCCTTCTTTGGATTCGGACAATTCAGCGCTATGTGGCCCTCCTGGTTACAATTATAGCAAACTCTCTTCCCCTTCAGGTAAATCCCCACGTGATTCTTTCCACATGTAACACACGCTTCCACCTTTTTCTTCTGACCTCCTGGCTGATTTCCAGTAGATCCATTATCATTCCACTTCCTCTTCTGGTTGTGACCTCCACTGTTACTACCACCCACTTTGTTATTTTCATTCTCACATTTCATCTTTTTCTGCTCCTGATTATACTTAGTCAGAGCATCACTCCCACCTTCGGCGATAATCGCCTTCTCCAAAACTCCGGCAAAAGTGTTCAATTGGAACATTGACACCTTGATGTACAGCCAAGGCTTCAATCCTTGTTCAAATCTCCTCGCCTTCCTCTCATCCGTATTCACCTGGTAAGTTGTGAACCTAGCCAGCTCATTAAACTTCGTCGCGTATTCCGGTACAGTCATGGTACCCTGTTTCAGCTCTAGAAATTGAATCTCCATCTGGTTACGCGAGCTCGTCGGAAAGTACATCTCAAAGAACATCTCCTTAAATCTATCCCATGCGATTACACCTTGACCTCCTCGCACCTTATTCGCTTGCCACCAATAACTGGTCTCTAACTTAAGCATGAACGTTGCAAAGGCAGTCTTTTGATCCTCACTAACCCTCGCAACGTTAAATACTTTCTCCATTTCCATTACCCAGGTTTGGGCTTCAATCGGGTTCAAGGAACCCCTAAATTCTGGCGGCCCTACTGCTTTGAAATCTTTAAATGACGTCACTGGTGGAGCTTGCAGCTGATTCGTAAGTGCTCCAGCCAGAAGGTTCACCAACTGCTAAACAGGATTAGCATTAGCGTCGTTGTTGTTAGTAGAGCTCTCCTGAGCTTGTTGACGTGGTTGGCGTCTCGGCGGTATTTTCTGTTCAAGAATATGCGCTTATTAGATTAACACTCAATTTTCTTAAGTGTTCAACATTTAACTCAAACAATTCATATTAAACATTTAGCACATAACATCTTCAAATAAAACTGATATTTCATTAATTCAAAGGTCTTAAACATAGAAAGATAGCATCACTGCTATTTACATCAACTACCCCAAGATCAAACAATCTTCAGGATTAAATAGTCATATTCCATTGTGTATAATCACACTGGAATTTACATCAGAAATTACCATAAATATTTACACATAATTCAAAATGTCCCTATCACGGCCTACTAAGGCGTCAAACTGCCTTCCTACGTTCTTTCTCCATGATACGGAGCATCGTCTTACGATCCAACATGTACCATGGCAAGTCCTCGAACTGAACTGGATAGTGGAAAACTCGATCCTGGGCCCTATCAATTGTTGTCTGGAATGTGTAGTCTGTCTTGTCAATCTTAGCCTTCTTTGCCCGTTCGCCTTCTTCGAAAATCTCTACACGTCGAGCGTTATTCATCCAAGCATCCTCTGCTCTAGCACGTTCTGCTGTCTCCTCACTCAGATCATTCTTTAATTTCTCGATTTCAAGTTTCATCTTCTCATTCTCAGCTAATAGATCTTCCTTTTGACTTTCTGCCTGAACTAACTTCCATTCTACGTCTCCAAGACGTATATCAAGATCCTCGATCTTCTCATTCTTCTGATCTATGAGGGTCTAGCATCTATTTGTCTGTCCCTCCAATTGTCTGACTCTATCCTGCAACTCTGTGGTACGATCATACAAGGCATCGTACATCTCGACATCGATAGAGGTAAGGGGTACCTCCTCGGAATCCTCATCATCCTCCTTAGCCTCTACCTCCTCAGGATCCTCCTCTGGATCAGACTCAGGCTCATACTCCTGACCCATAATCGTGATCAATAGAGATGGTTCTCTGTGTAACTGCTCCTGGATAACATGGATATCACGGGGCTCTTCCTCTCCAGACACTCGGGGCTCAATCTCACTAGGCTGACTGAATCCTCCAATATCCGACATCTTGACAACAAAGGTTAAGTTTTAATTAATACTCGGTACTAGTCACAACACATAGGTTGTTAACACATAAGCACATATCACATAGAGTCTTTTATTATCTTTAATGAATTCCTTAATTCATTCCTTAGAACTCGATAAGGGTTTATCACCACTATATTCTCAATCTATTAAAAGGCTACTACCCTAAGGTTTCCCCACCTAAGGTTCATAACCTACAACTCTGATACCAACCTGTGACACCCCCAAATCCGGGTACTTCATTTCCTCAAGATTTGGTGTTCACTATCTAAATATATCACATCACATCTAACTACCCATTCAAATATAAATGAAAACTCTTAATAAAAATAAGAATCTCCCATTAAGGGTTACAACATCATTAATAAACAAATCCCAGGTCATCTAACCTTAACATAACATCAATGCGGAAAACGTAATCAAGTTTATTACATAAACATTGTTTAAACAAATAAAACAAGTCTTCATCACTTATTTGCCTTTCCTTTGCCCTTACTAGTGGATGGCTCATCAACTCTTTCAACTTTAGCTGCAATGTTATTATGCAAGAGTGAGCAATGATTGCCCAGCAAATACAACATAATAATAATAATAACATGCGAAACAATAAACGGATATTGATTAATCAAAGATTCAGCTTTTGAGTCAAGAATATGAGACAAAATTCAAAAGGACGTCTGAGGGTCTTAAGACCACGAACTATGTCCCAGGTTATCAAGTATTTTTACTTTAAACCTTTAACAGTCGTAAGACTATATGAACCTTACTTCTCGTACTTAGGGGGATCATCCCTTTGTACCATGTATGTGCACAATATCTTAACGCTAACGCGTAAATAAAATCCTCTCTATAAGGGTTGTTCATCTCAGTTTGACATTGGAGTCCGCACCAAAGGAAGTTTAGTTTGGATTTACTTCAATAACGTTTTTAGAATTTTGAACGCTCATCAACTATGGATTAGTCGAATCAATAAGGGTTCGCTAGTCAATCAATGTTCAAAAGGTGTAATTCGAGAATCAAAAACTAAATCTCACAAAGGGTACAATTGAATAAGTTCTGTATAACTGAAGCATTACAAAGAGGAAATTAAAACGTCTCATTGAATCCATGAAATTGAATGGAATAGAAATAATAATTTTCTCAAGTAAGTAATAGCATTATAAAGCTTGCATTCTAAGATAACGAAATTTAGGAACTTGCGTAATTGAAATCAAGGTAGTATTAGGTAGCTTACGTTCAACGAAATAAATGATCAAGGTAGAAAACTTGCGTAAACGTAAAAGTAAGGATAAGATACTTGCCTCGTGCGTAGACTATAAATTTAAGACTCACGTTCTCTAATCAACCTATACATTCCGTTTATAAAACTGTAATAATAATTAGTTAGAGTATTATAAACACTTCAGGACTCATTCTCTTCCAATTTCATTTAATACCTCAATTAATATGTTAGCCTAAGCTTTAGATAAGTGTACGATAATTTTTTTTTTGTTCCACCGTCGGGGCGGTGGGTTTCTCACAAAATCCTCGCCGGAGCGAGCTTACCGCCCGGGCGGGAAATGTAATACATTTCGACCGTCGGGGCGAGACTACCGCCGGGATGGGAAATGTAGTTCATTTCTACCGCCGGGGCGAGCCTGCCGCCGAGGCGAGACATGTAGTTCATTTCTACCGCCGGGGCGGTGGACCTGAAACTCACTTCCTGCAGTTCGCGAAGAACACAAAAAAATGCCAAATTTGGCCAAAGTTTTCACAATTAACCGATTAAATTACTACCCATTCATCATATATGTTACGAAATCAAAATCCATAACAAACCCAGTGATTTTAACATTACAGACAACCTAAACAAACTAATTAAAGGCTAAAAATCTACTGTTCATATTCTGTATTTACATATTGATACAGTTAACATAATTACTCACTGTGAATTCGTTTATTAACCAAATTAATCTGTTAAACTATTGTTTTCTTCGTTTTTACATGCATAAACATAATTAGTCATCAATTTAACCAATTAACATGCAAAACAAGTATCAATTTCATACATTTAAGCCCTGTTCGTAACTAACTACTCTCTAAACTTCAGAACTTCAATTAAAACATGATTTCATGGATTTAATTACTCTAAATCACATATACGTCATATAAAATATGCTTATACATGCTTTCAAACATCTAGTCATCATTTTATAAAAATTTAGCCATAGAACTTGATTTACAGAGAACTCAAAAACATACATTCATGGAGAAAATTAAGAAAACATAATTTAAAGGTTAAATTTAAGAATTACCTTTGGTTTGGTGCTAGATTATGCAACTAGATGAAAGGATTTCCTTCTTCACTTCTTTAATTCCTCTCAATTCTCTCTCTTTTTCTCTCAAGTTTTCTCTATGGTTTAGTATTTAGAAACTGATGAACTAAAACACGTAATGGAGAACTGAATCAAAATGGATGTCAGTTAATCCCATAATGGGTTAACTAACTCCAACCCCCCTTAAGGCACCGTTTCGTTAGTCTTTAAGAGGTTCCTTTTGGTTTATTTTAATAAATTACTTATAATATAGTTCATGTCACATATTTAAATTAACTAAATAATCTCATTTAAATCAATTAAATAAAATAGAATAATACTACATTAAATCACATAGTCACATAAATAAAATTCTCCTTTATTAATAATGACAAATTATTAAATCTCTAATTAATATTACATTAATTAGAAATAACATTATACTTATTTAAATAATGTATTTAATCAAATAAATTCAATTAAACACATGCTTTAAATATAAAAATTCTCCACATTAATTTAAATAATGTAACACATATAATTAAATTAATCTACCACAATTTCATCAATTAATCAATTAATTCAACAATCAAATCATCGAAAAATATATATTTTATCAATAAATATTTAAATTAAGTTACAAAATTCTCATTCGTCATATAGGGATTATGATAAAGAAATTGAAGATCAAGAAGTCATATTCGAGGTTTTCAAAGTCATTGAGCACCCATTGGTTCATGAAGAAGTTCTTCATGTTGGTCTTGACGAAAGTGCAATAATGGATAAAGCAGACGAGGAAAGCTTCTTTTTGCCATCGGTTGAAACGAAGTTTGAGGGTCACCAACCAGGCATGCATACCATGCAAAGCAAGGAAATGACAACGAGGCGGCATGCTATGGTCATTTTTGCAATTGAGCCGGATTGAAAGGAAATGAAGGAGCCGGGCTAACGACTATAAAACAAGTGCTTCTTGGGAGGCAACCCAAGTGTACTATTTATTTTTATTTTTGTTTGATTGCATTTTAATGGTTTAATTGCATTTTAATTTCTTTAGTCATCTGCTTTTAGGTACGCCCCCAACTTAGAGGTATTGAAAGATGATATCAATGGCACTTGACACATTTTAAGAGAAGTCTTCTATTTTAATTTTTCCTATATATCAGACATTGAGGACAATGTCAATTTAAGTTTGGGGGTAGTACTTCGTATTTGCGTATTTGTGTGTTTTTAATTTAGTCTTTGTATGATTTAAGTATGTTTTTCTTTTTATTCAAAAAAAAAGAAGAAAATTTATTATTTATTTTTAGGTTGTGTCCCTTGAGCATTGTTTTAATTTGATTTGAATTATAATCCATGGTTAATGATAATAGCTTGTTTGAAGAGAGTTTAACTCATGAGATGTTGACAATTGTTGCTTAGTCTTTGTGCTTATCATTCATCGATTATTATTTTGCTTATGCTTCCTTTCACTTTTATGCACTTACCCATGAGTATTAAGCTAGTTGTATGCTTTGGATGGCTATTATGACCTAATGCTTGTGGGAGATTTCTATGAACTCTAAAACTCGTTTAAACATCACTCGAAGTAAGGTGTCCAAATTTGTTATGTTTGGATTGATGGTCATGTGGTGAGTTAAGATGGAGCGTAAAGCGCACTCACTCATGGACACATGTGTATGAGAGATAGAGCGTAAAACGCACTCTCTTATAATTGGGATTAAAGAAAGGAAATTATATATTACAAATCTTGCAAGGGGTTGAGGTTGAGCGTAAAATACACTCACCCATATGAGCGCGCTTAAGGTTGAGATGAAGCATAAAATGCACTCACCTAGAGCCCTTGGTTCTCAAAATTTTTGGAAATTATGATTTGTATACCTTTGTATTGAGTGATGTGTTAAGCATGTTGTTTTGGGGTTTATTTTGATTATTTCATAAGGTAATGTGATTGCATAGTTTTGTCTGAGCTTGATTGGTTTACGCTATTGGCTACTCACACACACACATAAGGAAGGGGCCTTAAGCAAAGTATAACTAGCTAACTGAAATTTTAGACTTGCAACGCTTTGTTTGTTTTCTTGAGTTCCATGTGTTGATGCCTTTGAGGCCATTTTCAGCTTAATGATTCATTGCTCAAGTTAGGTTGTATTATAAGTTTTTGAATTGTTTAGTTTATGTTTGTTTTGCTTGAGGACAAGTTAAGATTTAAGTTTGGGGGTATTTGATGAGTGTGTTTTATACACACAATTTGGGTACTTTTGGTCTTGATAATTATTAAGTCTTTGGGTACTTTATGTGGTTTTATTGTATTTTTATCTTAATTTTAGATATTATGGTTTTATATTACTTATATTTGTTTAGTATTGTTTTTTATGCATTTTTACTGTGTTTGTAGGAATTGAAATAATGACCGCTCGGATCGTTGTTCGTAATGACTCAATGTCCGTGCCTGGACATCCGTGCCCGAATGGTAGAACAATGGAAATTAGTGTTTGGCGATGCTCGGTGTTTAATTTGATAAAATTTGGAAGTCGAGCGTGCACGACGTTGCAAAACGTGCATGGCGTCCGGCGTCGACCAAGCCACGAGGGCAAGCCCGTACTTGAATATCCGTGCCAGAATGGTATTATGGTGAAATTTAGTGTTTGGCGATGCTCGGTGTGTAAGTGGATGAAATTCAAAAGTTGAGTGTGCACGGTGTTAGAGAGCGTGCATGGCGTGCGGTGTGACCGGCGCTCCGTGTGGTTATATTCGTACATGTTCCGATGCGCCGGTCATTATGGATCTAGTGGCATAGCGAGGCAAGGGGGGAGGAAGCAACTACGAAGCTTCGTAGACTCGAAAAGTTGCTTCGTTTATAAAATATAATGAAGCAAGCTAGCTTACTTACTCTCCTAGTAGCGTACGTTGGCGGCAAGGAAGGAGGCATTGGAAAGACTAGACCATACTAAAGTCAAGAGGCATTCGGGAAGCAACTAGTTGCTTCTAGCGAAGCTTCTAGAAGGCCGACCACTACATAGAGAGATCCATATACCAGTCATGAGCGATAGTGAAGCCTAGAGAGGCGCAGGGCAGGATTGAAGAGCTTAGTGTGAAACGCTCAGGAAAGAAGCAGAGAAGGGGTTGTGCAGAAGGACTGGGGTCTCTAATCCCAAATGCATTCAAGAGAAGATCCAATCTAGAGGTACTACTCGAGAGCTGCTATCCCGCCCAACTATAATCTATCCTCTACGTGCCCCCCACAAGCACACTACTACCAAGGGTTTAATCCGGTCGCTCATCCAAGTCTTGTCGCCAGCAAGCCTAGTCCCATGTTGAATTACTAAGGTTTAAGAAACTAAGTAAGAGACGCAGGGATCAAGGTCAGAAGGGTGATGTGGGTCTACCTTCGCCTTCTTCACTACCTCGCGTTCCTCTGCACTTAGAGCCACGGGCGCGCGCTGGGCGTCGGGCGCTGGCGTAGGGCGCTGGGCGTTGGGCGCTGGGCGTCGGGCGCCGTGTAGTGCGCGCGGGCCTCGGCAGGCGCTGGGCCTGGGCAACTGGGCATGGGCATGAGGCAGGCGCCAGGGCTTGGGCGCACGTGCGACAGGCGGCGTGCGAGCACGTCGAACCTCCTGAGTGCGATTCCAGCTGGCCTTTTGGTGTGATCTGAGCGGATTTTGGACCCAATAATCTGATTTTTGCTAGGGTTTCCATAGAGGTGCTATATAATATCTCATTGGGGCTTCACATTTGACAACTAGGGATTGGGAGGCTACACTAAAACATCAATTTGAGAGCAAAAGTGCCGCAATACAAGGAAAAACTCAGCACAAGCCAAAGAACCAAGAAGGAAAGGATTGTCAAGGCATATCTAGACATTGGGAGGTTGCACATACACCATCAAGAAGAGCTTGAGGGCTACAATTCAAGGAAATTCTAGTAACAAGCTAAGGAGCAAAAAGAGAAACGAATGCCAAATGAAGAGGAAAAGCTAGAGATTGTCATCAACTAAGCAAACAACACATGATTATCTTCTAAATAGGTTTTATCATCTCTTGCCTTCCTTTGAATTTGTATTTCTATTTCATGATGTACACCATGTGTTTGATGTTTTTGCTTAGCTACCATGAACTAGAGTTTGTATTCTAAGATTTAAATGGTACCCAACACATAGTTCGAATTGACTTCTCTCTCTTTGTTATTAATTACTCATTTATGAATTGAATATCTTAATTGCCTAGCTAGTAATTACCGTGGGAACCTATATGAACTTGACGAACGGATTACAGTGTTTAGACCTTGTTATGATATCATACGAGAGTTAAAGATTGTTGTGGGTAATCAATTGAGATTTAGTGACGTATGTCTTGTTGATTATCCTCAATGATAGGTAACTTGATAGTATTTAGGATAGACATATACCTAGATACCGTGTGCAAACAATGAAAAATCTATTCTTAATGACTTCCTATGTGAAAGCTGGTAATTGAAAGGACGGTTAATGAGATTTAGTGACACGTGTCTTGTAATTGTTCTTGAAATTGGTCTCTTGATAGTGTGTAGGATAGACATATACCTACATGCCGCATTAGGAAGATTCGAATTTGACCATCGACAGAGGCTTATAAGTAGCTTTGATTTCTCGATTGGCAATTCTATGTTGTTAATTAATTCAAATGAGAGAGTTAGGATATTCAAATGAAGTGCTAGGGAAAATTGCAATCTTAGACTTGTTAATATTAGAGTTAAATTATCTTTACTTTATTATTATTATCTTAGTCACTACAAACAACAAAAACATCAAATCATCATTTGTCTAATTAAAATCGAAAAGATATATAGTTGGTGGTTAGGATACACTAGAACAATTCCCTGCGGGTTCGACAACTTGATGAGTGTATTTTATACACACAATTTAGGTACTTTTGGCCTTGATAATTTGCAAGTCTTTAGGTATTTTATGTGGTTTTTATGTATTTTTATCTTATTTCTACATAAATTAGTTTTTAGTTATTTTTACATGTTTTATGTTGCTTTGATGCATTTTCATTATGTTTGTAGGAATTGAAATAAAGACCGCTCGGATCGTTGTTTGTATTGACTCAATGTCCGTGCCTGGACGTTTGTGCCCGAATGGTAGTATGATGGAAATTTGTGCTTGGCGACGCTCGGTGCTTAATTTGACAACATTTGGTAGTTGGGCGTGCACGGCGTCGGAAAGCGTGCACGGCGTGCAGCGTCGACCAAGCCACGAGGGCAAGCCCGTGCTTAGATATCCGTGCCCGAATGATAACACGGTGAAAATTTATGTTTGGCGATGCTCGGGGCTTAATTTGATGACATTTGGAAGTTGGGCGTGCACGGCGTTGGACAGCGTGCACGGCGTGCGGCGTCGACCAAGCCGCGGGCACGGCGTGCGGCAGACGGGGCGCCAGCGTGTGGCCCAGGCGCTGGGCGCGGGCGCATGGGCGCGGCGTGCGGGCGCGCGCTGGGCGTGCGGGCGTGTTAGCGCGCTGGGCGTGTGCGGGCGTGTGCGGCGGGCGCTGGGCGCGGCGTGCGGGCGAGCGGCGTGGGCGTGCGGCGTTGGGCGCGCGCGGGGCCTTGGCAGCGGGCGTGGGCGTGCAGCCCAGGCGCTGGGCGCGGGCGTCGCGCGCTGGCGTGCGGGCGCGGGCGTCGCGCGCTGGCGTGCGGGCGCGGGCGTCGCGCGCTGGCGTGCGGGCGCGGGCGTCGCGCGCTGGCGTGCGGGCGCGGGCGTCGCGCGCTGGCGTGCGGGCGCGCGGCGCAGGCGTGCGGCGTTGGGCGTGCGGCCAGCGTGCGGCCCAGGCGCTAGGCACGGGCGCGCGCGCTGGCCTGCGGGCGCGCCAACGCCGTGCTGAGTGCGATCTGACATAGTTTTAGTGCGATCTGAGCTCCATTTTGTCCGATTTTTGCTAGGGTTTCTTGATGGAGGCTATACATAATCTCTTTTAAGCTTCATATCAGATATCTAGGAATTGGGAGGCCACACAAACACATCAATTAGAGAGCCAAAAGTGCTGCAACACAAGGAAAATTCAGCAAAATCAAAAGAACCAAGAAGGAAAGGAGTGTCAAATGGACATCTTGACATAGGGAGGCTGAACATACATCACCAAGAAGAGCTTAAGGGCTGCAATTCAAAGAGATTTTCAGCAACAGGCCAAGGAGCAAAAGGAGAAAAGAATGCCAAAGGAAGAGGAAAAGCTAGAAATTGACATCTACCAAGCAAGCAACATATGAATATCTTCTAAATGGGTTTTATCATCTCTTGCTTTCCTTTGAATTTGTATTTCTATTTCATGATGTACACCATGTGTTTGATGTTTTGCCTAGCTACCATGAACTAGAGCTTATTCTAAGATTTCAATGGAACCCAACACATAGTTTGAATTGATTTCTCTCTTTGCTATTAATTACTCATTTGTGAATTGTATGTCATAATTTATGCTTCATATATTAATTGCCTAGTTAGTAATTACCGTGGGAACCGATATGAACTTGACGAACGGATTATAGTGTTTAGACCTTGTTATGATATCATGCGAAAGTTAAAGATTGTTGTGGGTTGTTAATTGAGATTAAGTGACGTGTGTCTTGTTGATTATCCTCAATGATAGGTAACTTGATAGTATTTAGGATAGATATATACCTAGATACCGTGTGCAACCAATGGAGAATCTACTCTTAATGACTTCCTATGTGAAAGTTGGTAATTGAAGGGACGGTAAATGAGATTTAGTGACACGTGTCTTGTTATTGTTCTTGAAATTAGTCTCTTGATAGTGTGTAGGATAGACATATACCTACATGTCGCATTAGGAATATTCGAATTTGACCATCGACAGAGGCTTATAAGTAGCTTTGATTTCTCGGTTGGCAATTCTATGTTGTTAATTAATTCAAATGAGAGAGTTAGGATATTCAAATGAAGTGTTGGGGGAAATTGCAATCTTAGACTTGTTAACATTACATTTCATTGTTTTAACGCTTCCCATAGATCTTAATTATTACCAAACAACAAAACAAACTCAATTCATCATTTGTCTAAATAAAATCAAGACGATATATAGTTGGTACTTGGGATACACTAGAACAATTCCCTGTGGGTTCGACAACTCTCTTATCACTTTATTACTTGTTGACCGCGTATACTTGCGCGTATTTATCGGTTGCTAAATCGACCAACAAGTTTTTGGCGCCGTTGCCGGGGAATTGTTCTTCTAGTGTTTTCCAATATTAATGACAATCGAATTGGTCTTAATTTAGACTTGTAAATAATTTTCTTATTATTATTTTGTTTTGTTTTGATTTTGTTTTCAGTTAATGGATGAACATAATTATCATAGGGATTATGAAGGGACGACACAACCAAGTTCGTCAAAACTTCTTGAGCAATTGCAAGAACAACTTGCAACGCTTTCAAGGGCTATTGACACTCTTAAAGGCCAATCCACTCAAAATGCCTACAGTCAGAATCAAGCTGACTACTACCCAAACTACTATCAACCGGGTTGGCAACATCATCCAAGCTTTTCTTGGGACAACAGTCAAGATCAATGCTTTGATCCAAGTTTCTCATACCATTCAGAATTTTCATTCTAACCTCCACCATACCATGAGGATATATCTAATGTGGAGGAGATTCTTCCCTTGTTCATTGAGAAACAAGAATTGTTACGAAGCGTCGAGAACCAAATGGCACAACTTCTCAAGGCAGTGCTTATTCACCCACAAAGCACCTTACCTTGTATTACACAGATTAACCCTATAGAGGAAGGTGAAGAGCAATGTTTGGTGAATTCGCATAGTTGTGACAAAGCGGAAAGAAGGAGGGAGGAGCTCATGGCTCATATCTCTCAAAATGAGGTTAGGTTGGCAAATATACAAGCTTTAGTGCAGAGCATCATGAACTATGTTGCAAATTCTTACATTATTCACCCGCAATGCACCTTACCTAGCGATACTGAGATTGACCCTATGGAGGAAGGTGAAGAGGGGTGCTTGGTGGATGATCAAGGAAATGGCGCGGAGTCGCACGAAGCTATTAGTGAAAATTTTGAGAGTGTACATCTTATTGTGGATGAGGATTCTGAGGTTGATGAGACGAGGATCGTGAATGGGGATCATGAAAAGGAATTTGAAGACCAAGAAGTCACATTCGAGGTTTTCAAACCCATCGAACACTCATTGGTTCATGAAGAAGATCTTCATGTCGATCTTGACACAAGTGCAATAATTGATGATGCAGATGAGGAAAGCTTCTTCTTGCCATCGGTTGAAACGAAGTTTGAAGGTCACCAACCAGGCATGCATGCCATGCAAATCAAAGAAAGAACAACATGCCGGCATGCAATGGTCAATTTTGCGATTGAGCCGGATTGATGGGAAATAAAGGAGTCGGGCTAACGACTTTAAACTAAGCGCTTCTTGGGAGGCAACCCAAGTTTACAGTTTTGCTTTTATTTTTGTTTGATTGAATTTTAGTGGTTTAATTGCATTTTAATTTCTTTAGTCATTTGCTTTCAGGTACGCTCCCAACTTAGAGGTGTTGAACGATGATATCAATGGCGCTTGACACAGTTTCAGGGAAGTCTTCTATTTTAATTTTTCCTATATCAGACATTGAGGACAATGTCAAGTTTTAGTTTGGGGGTAGTACTTCGTATTTGTGTGTTTTTAATTTAGTTTTTGCGTGATTTAAGTATGTTTTTCTTTTTATTCAAAAAAAAAATTCATTTATTTTTAGGATGTGTCCCTTGAGCATTGTTTTAATTTGATTTGTACCATAATCCATGGTCAATGATAATAGCTTGTTTGAAGAAATTCTAACTCATGAGAAGTAGACAATTGTTGCCTAGTCTTTGTGCTTATCGTTTATTGGTTATTATTTTGCTTATGCGTCTTTTCACTTTCATGCACTTACCCATGAGTGTTAAGCTAGTTGTATGCTTAGAGAAGACTTTTATAACCGAATGCTTGTGGAAAATATCTATAAACTCTAGAACTCGTTTAAACATCACTCGAACCAAGGTGTCCAATTTTGTTATGTTTGAATTGATGGTCATGTGGTGAGTTGAGATGGAGCGTAAAACGCACTCACTCATGGACACATGCGTAGGAGAGATAGAGCGTAAAACGCACTCTCTTATAATTGTGATTAAGGAAAAAAAATTGTTTATTGCAAATTTTGCATGGGGTTGAGGTTGAGCGTTAAACACACTCGCCCATAATAGCGTGCTTAAGGTTGAGATGGAGCATAGAATGCACTCACCTAGAGCCATTGATTCTCAAAATTTATGGAATTATGATTTGTATACCTTTGTATTGAGTGATGTGTTAAGCATGTTGTTTTGGGGTTTATTTTGATTATTTCAAAAGGTAATGTGGTTGCAAAGTTCATCCGAGCTTGGTTGGTTTAGTGTTATTGGGTACTCACACACACACGGAAGGGGCCTTAAGCAAAGTATGACTAGCTAACTGAAATTTTAGACTTGCAACACCTTGTTTGTTCTCTTGAGTTCTTTGTGTTGATGCCTTTGAGACCACTGTCGGCTTATTAATTCATTGCTCAAGTTAGGTTATATTAGAAGTTTTTGAATTGTTTAGTTTAGGTTTGTTTTGCTTGAGGACAAGCAAAGATTTAAGTTTGGGGGTATTTGATGAGTGTATTTTATACACACAATTTGGGTACTTTTGGCCTTGATAATTTGCAAGTCTTTAGGTATTTTATGTGGTTTTTATGTATTTTTATCTTATTTCTACATAAATTAGTTTTTAGTTATTTTTATATGTTTTATGTTGCTTTGATGCATTTTCATTATGTTTGTAGAAATTGAAATAAAGACCGCTCGGATCGTTGTTTGTATTGACTCAATGTCCGTGCCTGGATGTTTGTGCCCGAATGGTAGTATGATGGAAATTTGTGCTTGGCGACGCTCGGTGATTAATTTGACAACATTTGGTAGTTGGGCGTGCACGGCGTCGGAAAGCGTGCACGGCGTGCGGCGTCGACTAAGCCACGAGGGCAAGCCCGTGCTTAGATATCCGTGCCCGAATGATAACACGGTGAAAATTTATGTTTGGCGATGCTCGGGGCTTAATTTGATGACATTTGGAAGTTGGGCGTGCACGGCGTTGGAAAGCGTGCACGGCGTGCAGCGTCGACCAAGCCGCGGGCACGGCGTGCGGCAGACGGGGCGCCAGCGTGTGGCCCAGGCGCTGGGCGCGGGCGCATGGGCAAGGCGTGCGGGCGCGCGCTGGGCGTGCGGGCGTGTTGGCGCGCTGGGCGTGTGCGGGCGTGTGCGGCGGGCGCTGGGCGCTGGGCGCGGGCGCATGGGCGCGACGTGCGGGCGAGCGGCGTGGGCGTGCGGCGTTGGGCGCGCACGGGGCCTCGGCAGCGGGCGTGGGCGTGCGGCACTGGCGCTGGGCGCGGGCGCGCGCGCTGGCGTGCGGGCGCGCGGCGTGGGCGTGCGGCGTTGGGCGTGCGGCCAGCGTGCGGCCCAGGCGCTGGGCGCGGGCGCGCGCGCTGGCGTGCGGGCGCGCGCGCTGGCGTGCGGGCGCGCCAACGCCGTGCTGAGTGCGATCTGACATAGTTTTAGTGCGATCTGAGCTCCATTTTGTCCGATTTTTGCTAGGGTTTCTTGATGGAGGCTATATATAATCTCTTTTAAGCTTCATATCAGATATCTAGGAATTGGGAGGCCACACAAACACATCAATTAGAGAGCCAAAAATGCTGCAACACAAGGAAAATTCAGCAAAATCAAAAGAACCAAGAGGGAAAGTAGTGTCAAATGGACATCTTGACATAGGGAGGCTGAACATACATCACCAAGAAGAGCTTAAGGGCTGCAATTCAAAGAGATTTTCAGCAACAAGCCAAGGAGCAAAAGGAGAAAAGAATGCCAAAGGAAGAGGAAAAGCTAGAAATTGACATCAACCAAGCAAGCAACATATGAATATCTTCTAAATGGGTTTTATCATCTCTTGCTTTCCTTTGAATTTGTATTTCTATTTCATGATGTACACCATGTGTTTGATGTTTTGCCTAGCTACCATGAACTAGAGCTTATTCTAAGATTTCAATGGAACCCAACACATAGTTTGAATTGATTTCTCTCTTTGCTATTAATTACTCATTTGTGAATTGTATGTCATAATTTATGCTTCATATATTAATTGCCTAGCTATTAATTACCGTGGGAACCTATATGAACTTGACGAACGAATTATAGTGTTTAGACCTTGTTATGATATCATGCGAAAGTTAAAGATTGTTGTGGGTTGTTAATTGAGATTAAGTGACGTGTGTCTTGTTGATTATCCTCAATGATAGGTAACTTGATAGTATTTAGGATAGATATATACCTAGATACCGTGTGCAACCAATGGAGAATCTACTCTTAATGACTTCCTATGTGAAAGTTGGTAATTGAAGGGACGGTAAATGAGATTTAGTGACACGTGTCTTGTTATTGTTCTTGAAATTAGTCTCTTGATAGTGTGTAGGATAGACATATACCTACATGCCGCATTAGGAAGATTCGAATTTGACCATCGACAGAGGCTTATAAGTAGCTTTGATTTCTCGGTTGGCAATTCTATGTTGTTAATTAATTCAAATGAGAGAGTTAGGATATTCAAATGAAGTGTTGGGGGAAATTGCAATCTTAGACTTGTTAACATTACATTTCATTGTTTTAACACTTCCCATAGATCTTAATTATTACCAAACAACAAAACAAACTCAATTCATCATTTGTCTAAATAAAATCAAGACGATATATAGTTGGTACTTGGGATACACTAGAACAATTCCCTGTGGGTTCGACAACTCTCTTATCACTTTATTACTTGTTGACCGCGTATACTTGCGCGTATTTATCGGTTGCTAAATCGACCAACACAACTCTCTTATCACTTTATTACTTGTTGACCGCGTATACTTGCTCGAATTTTTCGGTTGCAAAATCGACCAAGTTCCTATTCATTTGGCATTCATTTCTCTTTTTGCCCCTTAGCTTGTTACTAGAATTTACTTGAATTACATCCCTCAAGCTCTTCTTGATGATGTATGTGCAGCCTCCCAAGGTCTAGATATGCCTTAACAATCCTTTCCTTCTTGGTTCTTTGGCTTGTGCTAAGTTTTTCCTTGTATTGCAGCATTTTTGCTCTCAAATTGATGTTTTAGTGTAGCCTCCCAATCCCTAGTTGTAAAATGTGAAGCCCCAATGAGATATTATATAGCACCTCCATGGAAACCCTAGCAAAAATCAGATTATTTGGTCAAAAATCTGCTTAGATCGCACCAAAAGGGCAGCTGGAATCGCACTCAAGAGGTTCGGCGCGCCCGCACGCCGCCTGGCGCACGCGCGCCCAAGCCCTGGCGGCTGCCGCACGCCCACGCCCTGGCGGCTGCCGCACGCCCACGCCCTGGCGGCTGCCGCACGCGAATTGCCCAGCTGCCGAGGCCCAGCGCCTAGCGCCTGCCGAGGCCCGCGCGTGTCGCACGGTGACCGCGCCCCAGCGCCTGTGCCCAGCACCTGCCGAGTAGCGCCCAGGCCCACGCCTATCGAGTGCCGCGCCTCGCTGCCAAGGCCCAGCGCCTGCCGAGGCCCGCGCGCGCCCGAGTGGGCCGCACGGCGCCCATGCCCAGCGCTTGCCAAGTAGCGCCCACGCCGATGCTTGCCAAGTCGCGCGCCTCGCTGCTGAGGCCCAGCGATCAGCGCTTGACGAGGCCAGCGCGTGCCCATGCACCCGCGCCCAACGCCAGTGACCGACACCTAGTGCCCAGTGCCCAGCGCCCCACGCCAGCGCCCGATGCCAACTCCCACCGCCCGCCCGTGGCTTAGCCGATGCCGCACGCCGTGTACGCTCTCCAATGCCGTGCACACTCAACTTTCGAATTTCATCCACTTACACACCGAGCATCGCCAAACACTAAATTTCACCATAACACCATTCGGGCACGGATATTCAAGCACGGGCTTGCCCTCGTGGCTTGGTCGACATCGAACACCGTGCACGCTCGATTTCCAAATTTCATCAAATTAAACACCGAGCGTCGCCAAACACTAATTTTCATTGTTCTACCATTCGAGCATGGACGTCCAGGCACGAACATTGAGTCATTACGAACAACGATCCGAGCGGTCATTATTTTAATTCCTACAAACACAGTAAAAATGCATAAAAAACAATATCAAACAAATATAAGCAATATAAAACCATAATATCTAAAATTAAGATAAAAATACAATAAAACCATATAAAGTACCCAAAGACTTAATAATTATCAAGGCCAAATGTACCCAAATTGTGTGTATAAAATACACTCATCAACTACTGATAAAGAATGACACACCAATGCTACAATCATTAAAGATAAAATTGTCTAAACATTCCTCCATGAATAACTTGGGAGGAATATCCTATAAATTGGGGATATAAATCTATATAGATAGATTTAAAAGGATGTTCGGCTTAATCCAATGAACGTATACTCATTCGATGCTAAAGGCGTTTAGCATGGCAAACTCCAATAGATGTCTCATGATGATGAGCCATGGAGTGTATCTCTCTAAAATTATCTCCAATGAAAGAGAGATCACATGAGTTACTATCATGTATGCAATGAATATATAAGTCCTGATGTTGATCAGTCAAATTCTAGAGAAGATCACTATAAGACAATGATAAACATCTTTAAGTACTTAACCGGTACTAAAGATGTGATCATGATTCATGGTAGGTCTGAATTAAAACTAGAGGGTTAAACAGACTCAAGTTTTTTAGACTGACTAAAACGATAACAAATCCACTTTAGGGTAAATCGTTACCTTGAATGGTGGTGCAGTGAATTGGAAAGGTTCCAAACAGCAAAGAGTTGTTGGTTTAGTGACAAAGACAAAGCATATAGCTGTAAATGAAGCTGCCAGTTGATTGTTTGGATGAAAAGTTTATTACAGAACTAGAAATAGTTCCTAAGTCTCATCTTGGATTCAAACATGTGTTACGACACTTTCATTTGATTAGTAGAATCATTGAAATAGGAGAAATCACTATAGAGATAGTGGACTCTCAAGAACAACATTGCATATCCATTTACTGAAGCTTTATCCAACAACAGGATGACTGTCACTTAGAGAAGAAGGGTATTAGATACCATGGTGATTGGCTTTAGTGCAAGTGGGAGATTGAAAGTAATATGCATACAAGCCAATTACATTTGATATGATGTAGCATGTATTTTGTAATCTTATTCGTTTATTAAAGGCATTTTATATTATCTAAATGATGTTGTTGTATTAAATGTGATAAACCCATAGTTTTGAGCAATGCTTTTAGAATCATGATGGTGATCATGCTAATGAGATCTAAATTTAAGATAGCTTACAAACTAATATCATTCCTAATTGTTGGATTACTAAAAGGGGATTAGTGAATCCAGATAGATTAGTACATATGTTGCTTACTCTTAGGAAGAGGATAATTGATCTCATAATCATTTGTATGTAGACACTAAAGTAAGTACGTAGATGCTTATTGGAGAATAAGTACACTGAATGTGGCTCGCTAAGGAATACCTAATGGAGTTTTACTCGGCTGTCAATAGGAACTCCTCTAGTGATAGTAGTATAAGTGATCATTGGACTTAAGATCATCATAGTATCTTGTGTGTGATGAGTTATACTTTGACATGTCCTTTAAGACCTTTAGGGTATATCAAAGGGTATGATTGAGTATAATAAGTTGTACATGGAGATAGGTGAATGATCAATAAAGAATCTACCTCATCTAGTAAAAGATGTGAATGTCCTATGTGATTCGATATATGACAACTTAGTAGTCCTTGGCGAAGGCAGAATAAAATTAGAAAGGAGTTTCTAATTTTCATTATTTAGAGTTGTGCATTTGGGAATCGAAATACATATAATTAAATAAAATAAGACTTGACAGTAATTCCATGTCTTATATTTAATTGGGACATTGTATGGTAGAAGGATTGAATTGTACGGTAACTATTCACTGAAAGGTTCTTTTGTGATTAATGTTGAAATCTATATTATCTGGAAAGTTGTTGATCGCTAAGGGGCTTATTCTTATTGTAGAATAAATATTATTTAATTAAAATAATTAAATAGTTTAATTTATTTATTTAGATAAGATTAGAATTATTTTAATTGATTTATTCACAACCAGTTTAATATGAAGAACCTAAAGGGTCACACCGCACAAGGAAAATATTTGTTTAAGAAGTAAATGACATAATTGTAATAATAAGTTAAGTGTATTTAATTTAATCTATGGGGATAGAATAAATTAAATAGCTTAATATTTATTATTTAATATTTTAAAAATATTAAATATAAATTAATAAGAGGAGTCTTATTATTATTATTATTAGTATTACTATTATTTAATTCCTAATAGGGATTGAGAATTAATTAATAAAAGTACTCTCTCATTAATTCCTAATTAGATTAGGAGTTTAATTTAATTAAAGGAGTTTAATTAGAATAGAAACTCTAATCCTAAATAGTTTAGGGGAGGGTTTTCCTATATCTATAAATAACAGAAGTCTTATAATAGATTAGAGTTACACATTCTTGCATAAGAATTGTAGAGAGTACTTATAATTTTTATAGAGATAGAAACTAGAGTTTTGCCAAGACCCATCTTCTTGAACAAGTATTATTCCTTGGTGGATCACTTATAGAGGCCAAACACTTGGGTGGCTAATGTTGATCAAAGGAATGAATTTAATCGGTGGAATTCAAGGAGAACGCGAAGGAATTGGAGTTGAACTGGTACCTGAGGAAGCTAGAATTCTACAAGGGTATAATTCTTACTCTCCATCTCTTTCGTTTAATTAATAATTGTGCATAAAGAAAGATCATGGCGATGGTTTGTATGAAAAATTTTAAAATCTGATTTTATCGCGCTTCCGCTTTATTTATGTAATTTGATTGCATGTTCGCGTTATACAAACCTAACATAAATATCTTCATTTGTTCATCTTGCCCTTGCCCATGCTTGAGGACGGCTCATCCAACTTTTCAACTTTAGCTGCAATATTTTATGCTAGGGTGAGCAAACAATTGCTCACAAATATAATAACAATAACAATAGAATAATCAACGAAGTAGGTTATTAGTTGAGGTGTAATAGCTTTTCTGAAATGAATCAATAACAATCAAAGGACTGAAAGCTCAATAGAAATACTCAATTAAGATTTGAATAAAGATTTCAAGATCAAAAGTATATCTGAGGGTCATAAGACCTCGAACTATGTCCTAGGTTAACAAGTATCTCTACTGTAACCTTTAACAGTCTTGTAGACTATGGAATATTCGTCTCGTACTCCAGGGGATCAGCCATTTGTACAATGTATTGTACACAAACATTTTAACGCTATTGCGTAATTTAATCCCCTATATTAGGGTTGTTCATCTCAGTTTGACATCAAAATCCGTACCAAAAGAAACTTGGTTTGGAATAACTTCAAGAAATTCTACGTCTTTAGAACGCTCATCAACTATGGACTAGCTGAATCAATAAGGGTTCGCTAGTCGCTAAAACATTTGATTTAACAATAAAGTTGTACAATGAGGTTTATGTTCGAAGTTTGAATAACAATTCATAATCGAATAACAAATGACTTGAATAGAACATAAGCATTTGACATTATAACAACCTTGCTTGAACAATAAAAAGCTAAGGTTAATAAGCTTGCTCAGTGAAAGTAAAGTAAGAAAGTTACAACATTTATAATCAATATAGGGATAAAAGAACTTGTCTTAAGCGCTTGCTACAATTAATGTTATCAACTTTCCCTTTTAGTGACCTTTACAGTTAAGTCAGGTTGAACAATTAACAATCATGGTTTAACTAACTACTTCCTAAATTAAGTAATTAATCACTTTCAAAAGCATAACTCAAACCAATATTCTTAAACTCTTAGTATAGTAACACATATTTATCATGTTGCTTCCTATAGAAGAAATTATTTTATTTCCAATTTTGAAAAAAAATTCATTTTCTGGCCGACCCGACCCGGAAACCCGTATCGGCCCCGCGGCACCAGGATTTGGCATTGAGCCGGCGCCGCGGCGCTAACCCTACCCGAGCCCAATGGACCCGGCGTTGCGGCGCTGGGAATTGGCCATGAGCCCGCGTTGCAGCGTAGCCCTTGGCCCGACTCCACAGAACCCGGTGCTGCGGCACCTGCTTTATGTTAGAGGAGCGGCGCTGCGGCGCCAGACTGCATAATCAGTTTCTGCAGTCGCGAACTTGCTCTACTTCCGACACAAATCCAACACTTAATCATTTAAACACCAAATCAACTAATCCCAGATGCAATATACTTTGTAAAACACATAAGAACTTAACTACTAAATGATTTTCACAACTCATAAACCCAAATTTCCAAATTAGAAAGCTAAATTTCATAATCAAGCTAACTTTTTGTTATTTTGACATAATATTGCAAAATCATTCAACCTAGACTCGATTCTCAACCAAATTAATCCATTTCAGTTGTATTGTTTTCGTTTCTTTTCAAATTAACACAAACGACAATCAATTTACAATTCCATTAACAAATATACCATCAATTTTGACCCTTAGACAAACCACATAAACACTGTGAAAACTAAAAGTCATGTTCTTCCTATTCCAAGCTTATACACGAATTATAATTACTGTAGACCATCCACAGACACCATATAGCAGATTATATACTCTTAACAACATACATAATCAATGTATTAATTAAATCTTAGAAATATTGTTTATCAATTTTTATACATATAAGCCAAACTCGTGAACTTTTCACTGTAAATACAAAACTCTATTTTTAGAACATACTTTCATGGATTAATTCAATTAAAACTGATTATAAACAACATATAATGATTTATACATGCTAACCATCACACATAAACAACTTCTCAACAAATAATCCATCAAAATCCATTTACAGAGAAATAAAATAGATTCTTAGTTAAATCATGAAGAACACAAGAACAAATTACAACTTCAGAAAACTCATGTAAAAACTATGAATTACTCACTTGTTTGCTTAGAAGAGATAATCAAAACCCTTTTTAATCCTTCTTCTTCCTCCACTCCAAGCTTCTCAACTCACAAAACATATTTTTCTCTCACTTTTCTCTTTATTCTTTCTCTGTATTCTCTCTGCGTTCTACAGACTTAGCCTTTAGGAATAATAGAGTTATACATAAACTTAAAAACTGACCAAATACGCTCAATTAAAACTCATCTGTTAAAAGAATTAACAGTTATAAGAATTCAAAAGCCATAAGGCTTGTTTGGTTAAACACTAATAAAACAAACTCTTTTTACTAACCAAAGGTCACAATACCTTGTTTGGTTAACTAACATAAAACCCATTTTTCTATTATTTTAATAATCCTTTTATAATAAGGTTCAATTTGTCACACATACTTTAATTAAACTTACGAATAAATAAATCCAATTAAACCTTACTAATTAAATTACAATTTCTATTTGGCCAATCGACATATTATCTAATAAATCATTTTATTCAAATAAATCCTTTATTCAAATAAATCACCAATCAACTAATTTAATTATTAAATTAAATTAGAATAAACATCAAATCACCATTCAAATAACAATTAGCATAATTATACTAAAATAAATAATTCCATCAATTATTTATTTTATTCAATAAATAAAGCAACTAAAATATTTTATTTAACTCAATAAATATTTTATTTATTCACAAAAATCACATTCGTTACAAATTCTAGTAGAAAACTGTGGATAATTTTTGGCAGACTATTCAGTATATATTGGTTAATAATTTGCAATAATATCAGATATTGGTTACTATTAGTTTAACACAAAGCTATATACCACTTATCATTA